>JACDQD010000003.1:34818281-35158281 GCA_019843655.1 Lethocerus indicus | reverse complement strand
GGACATTACGCTGCAAATAAACGTTGACGTCGTGGAAACATTTAAAGGCAATGAAAAAAATGTGAAAAAAACTGAAAAAATATCAATCGGCTATTATAATAGACAGAGGTAAATTCGGATGTCAATTATTTAGACTGAAATGAGAAAACCCTTTCGAAACTTCAGTACCGATAAAATATTTAATAAATTCAAATTTACAATCGATATTCCTCAGATACTGTACATAGAACGTGGAATGTAAACATAGAGAATACGAATGTTGTATAAGAAAATACACGAAGGGACGTCCCTTCAACCCGTTATATTTTCACAATCATTATCCCGTATCCTTCGGTAATTCTTAACGCAATTTTATTTCCGGCAGTGGAGGGGGCGTTTCGCCAAATTACAAATTTCAAAATTACAAAAATCGGAATAATCGGAAAGGAGATCTCTTGTCTTTTAGGATCGCGCTAGGAGATATTCTCAAAATTGGGGTACATCGTTCGCGGGGGCGTGGGGGGGGGGAAACGCTACTGGAAAATTAGGGAAAAACGTCCGGATAAGCCCCCGTAATTTGAACGAACTGTTTTCCGTTAATGGGCACAATTAATAACTATCGGTTCGGTCCCGCAGACGGCTTTTCTTCGAGTGGAAATTTTGTTCCCTTCCAAACACATTTCCCTTCATACCGTATATTCCTCAACATTTTCGCTTCTTACGAAGATGTTACGCTCATCTAGCGCATCACGTTCCCTCGTATGAATCCGATCCAGGAAATAGCGTTAAATTCAACTACTGAAAAATCAAGTGCGGTACTTGAAGGGGCTGCACTCGAGAACCAATTGCTGCTTAGACAGTAGAGCCGAAGTATAGGTCTTAAAAAAAATGATCAGTTAACAGAATCCATTCGTAGAAAATAAAATCTTTCTATCCCGAATTATGCCATCGTTCCCGTCCTTTAATCCGGGAGCAACCGGCTTAAACTGAGGGCTAGATAATGAAGAATTACGGTTTCGAACTATAAATAAATGGAAAAAAAAACACGAGACCTATATTATATTTACAGACGGGATCGGGGAGTTGTATTGTAACGCAGCGTGACCTTTGCTTTGAGCCAACGTCACCTCTTCATTATTGACAAGTGAACAGCACTCAGCGTTTTCAACCCCCGTGACGTCCGTCTGTCACCCCCCCCCCCCCCGATATTAGGCTTATTTCCCTTCCTTTTCCTATTTTTTAAACCGAAATAAAGTTTAAAACTTGAATTGCGGAAATAATACGCATTTATTGAATCCTGAATACACGACTGAAAAGAATATAGATTTAAACAACAAATCGGGACTACTGAAAAGGACTTACTATAGTCAACAGATTGACAATATACACAATTGTATGGGGATCCGCGGAGACGTCCGAATCGAATAATCCTTGGAAATGTCCTCAATGCTCCCTACAGTCGACCCAGTCATAATATCCCCGGATATCCCCGAATTTCATCCCCTTTGTCCCCGTTCCTCTCGCCCTCGGATCGTCCACTCTCGGTCCTAGTGATCTGGAATAATTGGTCACTGGGAAAGTGTCGCCGGATTTACAGGCCGTCACGAGTTCAATTTCAAACAAATTGATTGACTTTTTTCTGTTTCTTGGGCCCTTTCCAGAGAAGAGAATTAATGATACCCCCCCCACCTTCAGGTATATAATAGAACTTGAAGATGATCTAACCGGACGATGGGACCAATAATATTTCCGAAACGTCGGATTTACGCTCATTTATGATTTTACATCAGTCAGAAATACTGAGGCGTTTACGCCACTAAAGTGTACCGGGCCCGAGGAGAGTCTCGACCGGAATGAGAGGCCGGCATTGAGAATCCTTCATCCTCCTCCTTTGGACGGCGCTGTCTTTTGCATATAAATGAGAATTAATGAGCGGCCGTAGGGCCCAAAGCCGACCGGCAGCACTAGCCGACCGGCACTAGCCGCCCAATGAATAAACAAAATTTGCTCCCCACTCCAGACTGTTGTATGACCCATTGGCTTCACTATGGCGGACTACTTACTGGCTAATTATACACGAACAGGTAACACTGTACAACACCCCCAGCGACTACTGAGGATTTATTGAACAATGCGAGGGGTTGGAATACCGTAGATTTCGTGTAGTTTCTGTGTCTCCTCTCGCCGGTTCGGTCTTTCGCCAGAGACCGGTTTCTGCCGCTCGCCATTTTCAGTGGCGGTGTTAGTCACTTTTGGCACTTTTTTGCGCAAAACGGACACTTTCTTTCACTTCCTTCAGTTTCAGTTTCTTTCAGAAAACGGACACGGTTTTCTTTCAGTTGACATATTCCACCGAGGTTTTTAGGCCAGCGCTGTTGGCAAACACAACAGAACGCTACCGACGATGGCGGTAAGCCGAAAACTAGCTTGCGACCGGACATAAGACAGGGTAGGGAAATTGAACTGATGAAGACATTTAAAACTCACTGCGTATAAGTTACATACAGATACACTGTATATCTGCTCCTTAACATTGATTAGTGCGCCAAAATGACAATCTAATAAAGTAATAGTTTTTTCAATGCATTTAAAAGACCGTAATAAACTGTCTTGTGGATATAATACAAGTATAAACGAGTAATCTGTGTAATTATTTGGGGGTAAAATCGGAGTTAACGCACCCAGGGTTTGACCCGTATTCACCCTAATCATCCCCTACGAACCATAAGTGTAGTTGTCAAGTAGCCGAAGACCGGGAATTCAATTATATGTCAAAAAAATAACTGTTATAAGCCATCATTTTTCAATGCGTCATTATGCTCTCTTATTGACGATTGGTATAATTCAAGTGTTGACGGGGAATACAGAAATTTAACTGAAATTCCAGTTCGGTGCAGCCATATTATGCAATCACTTTTAAATTGATGCAATAAGACGCGTTGATCTAAGAAAATTCATTATTATATTTCAACAAGAACTGTCGAAAATCGATCATTCTCAGCTGGGGACCAATTGCATGCAACATAAGACTTCACCGATTCGTGAGAACGCGTTTCGGTTGTTCGATTTATACGAAGAAATTTGATCGGAAACCAAAATAGACTTGATAAGTAATCATAAATAAGCGGAGAATAAATTTGACACTGTTATTAACGGACCGCTACCTAAGATGGAGTACACCTTGCATAAATTTGGTCGGAAACCAAAATGGGCGTTATAATCGTAAATAAATGTGGGAATAATTTTTACACCTTATTTTACTTCTCATAATGAATAATAGGGCAAGAAGAATGACGCCATTTGGACGACGATCGCTTTTGATTTAAAAAGACGTCATCAAGGCGTCATCAATGCCTAGACAGTGTGTAGCTTACGTCCTCGGCTTTGTATTGTTAATTTTCTCCGATTATCAATATTGTAGAACTATTCAAGTGGCCTCTATCATAATAATCAATATATGTATATCGTTATTCGATGTTCTATGTATGTCTATTGGAAAATAAAATAATCTGTGCCTCGTATCTTGCCTAGACAGTGAAGTAGACCGGTTTCATCACAGTTCGCCGATGGACCGAGTGTCGGATATCGGTCTTGAGGAGCTATTAGACCGGCGGAATGTTTCCCAACAATTCGCATATCGGGAAACCTAGGCGTTGGGGGGGGGGGGGGGACACCCCCTGGGCTGATGATGGGGCGGAGGCGGGGGTTGAAAAGCGTATTGTTGGAGAGAAGCCATAGGGCTGGAGGAGTACACGCAAAACGGGTTAAAACCGGGCTCCTCCCAACCCCCCCCTGAGACCATCCCTTCGGCTCAAATAAATATATTATTCCGTCTCGTCGCCGTCCGCTCTTTTTCAGTTTTTTTTTTATATTTTATTTTAATATTTTTTAAAGAAAAAAAAAACCCGTCGAATGGTGCGTGGGGGGGGGGGTTGGAGGCTCGACCCTTAGTAGCCCCGCCGTTACGTCTGCCAAATGGCACTTTTGTTATACTGCCAAGTTAAGGGAGGGGCCCCTACCCCTCACCACCGAACACAACTAGATCACCGCATTACGGACATTACATTCTCCACCCCGAATATTAGCCAATATATAATACATACATATTGCGGTATAACGCGGTATATATAAATTTTGAATGACGTATCGCGGTCTTGGCTGACGTCCCCGGGAAAGGAGTGAATATCTCTCGAAAAACAGAATTAATTTATTGTGTGGCAAACGAATGTGCCCCTTTTATAATATAAATTTATATAATATCAAGTTTGTAGTGTGACCGTTGTCTGTCCAAATTTCGCCCAAACCTGGTATTGTCGAAAGAAACTTGTATATGAAAGTTCAACTTTATTTGACTTGAGGAGGAAATAATTTTGTTTTATTACAGAGCCGAACCTAAGTACAGTTCGACTGCCGTAATAATTAATGATGAATACAGAGTGAGGTTTAGTGCGGCGGAATTGCTAATTCTTAGACTACTGTACAAGAAATTCAATCACAATTATCGCGTACGAACAAAATAATTTATATTTTAATTAGACTCTGGCTAAAAATTAGTATATTTCAATTATAAATTTAATGATAAAACTTTATTTTAAAATATTTCAAGTTAATTATGATGAAGAATATCATAAAATATTCAGTCTGCGTACTCTGATTTTACCATTTTAACTTCTGTATTTTTTTTGTCTCAGAATTAAATGACTCTACAGAAGGGAAATAGATTGAACCGCGTGAGCAACTTTCTCGTACATTCTACGAATGATCTCTCTCGGTCTGTCGTATCCACTCGACGATATTTAATTACGATTTAATCGCGATACGTTCGATTACGGACGAAATGATAAAAACTAAAATAATGGAGGAATACGACGGCGGTTTTAATGCACGCCCGCACTGCTTCCGCGTAATGCGGTTTAGTATCGGCGCCCCATCTAAGCGCGCTATCGAAGACAGGAATATTCCGTAAAGGAAACTTTAATCAACCGGGCGAAAGAGTTTGTCAAGTGGTAATAAATGATAAAAAGGTCTTATAATTTCATTTCAGCCTCTAGACGTGAAACGACCGTTGATCAGTCTCTTTTTACGTATCTCGAAGCTATTATTATTATTAAGTCTGCAGTGGTATCTGTCTGTCTGTTTCTTTTCAGCATTGTCGAAAGAAAAAGTCCAATAGGTCCAGGTTTTTTTTTTCTGTACTGGAGCTCATTTCGATTGGGAGATTCGAAATTATATTATTCTGCTCGAGGTGAAACAGAGATCCGAACCTAGTTGAGATCTGTAATTCGTTTTGCAGAACCGACACACTCGGGGGGCCCCCCGTACGCCGCGTACAAAAGTTTAAAACAAATATACTGTTACAAATCGCTGTTACAGACTGTAATTTTACTGGACGGTACTTCAACTGAGTCATAGTCATAATATGAATCGTATAGGAGCGATGGAGAACCGTCCGTCCGTGTTTGCTGGGGCTGGAAACGCTCGATGGTGAAATGGGCCCCCTCCCCCCCTTCCGATATTTAATTTGTAATAGGTCGAATTTGCGAGCACTCGAATGCCGGTCCAGTGCAGACTCGGACCGACGGGATCGATGGTGCACGAACTTTCGGTACGAGGGGTTTTTTGACCTTTTGTCTAGAGCCAGCCACATATCAGACTGACGGCGGCAGAACGCAAACCGGTCTAGCCTATCGCCCAATTTCATCTTACGGTCGCATTTAAATTCATATCATTTATATATTACAGTATAAAACCGGAATTTGAGCATCTAATTTCCCATAAGTAAAAACAAAAATTCGGATCCATCCGATTGCACTATAGAGAATATAATTTTGACATAGTATTTATTACCAGACTAATCCGCAGTCGTACAGAATAGGGTGTTCAAAATTTTACAGTTTTAACGTTCATTTCGCATTTTTGTACGCCTAGATTCTGCATATCTCTGGCTTATTGCACAATTTCATCATACGGTTACATTTCAATTCTGATTTTCGGCGTTCAATCTTACGCCGGACTACCGCTATATATCTACATATTTTTATGTATTAGAGTATAAGGCTGAATTTTGAACATCATATATCCCATAAGTCGAAATATTTCTGATCATAAATCTGTCTGAAAATATAATTTCGATTCATCGGCGTTATTCTTCAGGAGTTACACTTGTACGTAATGGCTAGTCGAAAATTTTAAATTTCCCGATTACTCGGGTACGGCTTCTCGCCGCGTACAGTCGTACACATTATGGCGCGACTCTTCTTCATAAATTGGAAGCGCAACGAATATCGGAGGGACTTTTTTCATCCGAGTAAAAAAGAGCCGGATATCGGAGGTGATGACGGAAGTGGACACTAATTGCGAAAGCGTATCTCAATTTGATTCCCGAAATGTATTCGAGTTTCGTCAGTCTGTTCCTTTTTTTTTTTTTTTGGATAAGAGCACCAAAATGCTGTAGGTTCGTGATGTTTCTGTCTCCTCTCGCCGGTTCGGTCTTTTGCCAGAGACCGGTTTCGGCCGCTCGCCATCTTCAGTAGCGCCGAAACCGCAGTCCGAACCAGTGAGAGAGGAGACAGAAACATCACGAACCTACAGTATTCCAACCCCTCGCAGACCACAAAACAGGTATATCAAATTAGCACCAAAATGATTCTACCGTAAATCTTCAGTACAGGAGTGAGAAACACGGGGCGAATCAACAGGAACACTTTTGACCATCATTGTTACTGATTATGTACTGAATTATTTTAACTTATGGGAAATACGATGCTCAAAATCCAGCCTTATACTGTAATATATTTTTTTATAACTGTCTTTTATTTTGTACAATCAACAAAATATTTCGCGATAGAAGGGACCGCCCAAAGATGGTACTTTAGAACAATTGTAGTCTAAGGGCTATGAAGATCTTTAGGTCAGCGGCGTTTAAGCCGACGCGGGGGGGGGATAATGGATGGATAAGAGAGGAAAGGGGTTGAACCAGTGGATTGGGATGAGGAGAAAGGCGGGAGTGGAACCGGGATTTTCTGACTTCGTCGACTGTCGGGGTATGTTGAGAGGTCACGGTGGATTGTGCGGTTGGAAACATACCCCAGTGGGGAGCATTGAGGACGGTACGAAGGACTTTTGACTGGAATCTCTGGATGCGAGGATGTCTTGTGGTTGAACCCAGCATAGCTCTATGTCTAACGTGTCGGTTTAAGTATCGCTTTGTAAATTGTCAGTTCGTCACTTGAGGTCAATTTCGATGTCCGTTTTAGTAACGGCCTTAAGAGTTCAAATTTTCCGTTTAAGTCGATTCTTTGAGTCGTCGGGTGTGGGGATTCCACGTTTGTCCGGATGGAGCCCAAGACAGCGAATCCGCAGTTGGGTGGTAATAATTGTGTATGTCATTAAAATAAACGTTAGGATTAAAATACGAGTAGTCAGGGATAGGGTGAAACACCGAAAATCAGAATTTAAATATAACCGCAAGATGAAATTGTGCAATACGCTAAACCGCTCTGCGCGTTCCAGTCTCTTAATATCCTGATCAAAAATTATAATAAAATTTATAATATTAATAAAACTTTCGAATCCATTGCAACTTACGAGCTGCTGCTGAGTTATTTCACTTGGACACGATTAAATGTATCCGTTTCTCGACTTAGATTATTGGGAATTAATTCGTGCGGTCAAAAATGATCGATGATTTCGCCCATTTTTTCGCAATTCGCCAAATTGTGTTTTTTTTTTTGGCAGGACTCTATAAATATTTCTCGTAGGAAAATGTCAATATATATATATATATATATATATATATATATATATATATATATACATAAGATAAGAGAGTCGTATTAATAAAGACGGAGAAGAAAAGTATCTCACGGTTACAAAGACACAAAGTATTCTTTAGACTAAAATACAGAAGACAGAATATAACTGTAATAGAACTATTTCGATCGCAGTTTATCATATCGATAAAATTGTGTTCTCTTCTTGGGCATTAATAAAATGAAAAGCTGAACGAATGAGGAAAAGACTGATTGCGCCTTTGTACATCGTGTGTTTCCCCTACGCAGTTTCGACAGTTTCGATAAATAAACGGCGGGCCGAAATCGATTTTCAGATTACAGAACGCGTCAGCGATCGGGTTTTCCTGTCCAGGTGTGAATTTTTTTTTTTTTGATTAGGGCACGATTCCGTTCGATTCAACCGCGGAATGATCGATGAAAATGATGAAGTCTCGGTTTCGAATCGGTACTTTCGAACGGTTCGAAACGCACGGTTTCGAATTTCCGACGGACTGCGGCATTTCAACCGCTCGAAGAGGCGCGTGAAAAACCGGTCTAGCTTTCTCTTTTTTTTGGTACGCGCAAAAGAATTCCGTTCCGGTGACGGAAAACCACCGGCCATTTTCCGAAAACGAGTCTATTATAAACTTTTGTAGATTGCGGACTTTCGGCGTGAGATCATAACATAATTTCGCTTACACGAAACGGTCCGGCCGATAATTTCGTAAAGATTGGGTATGAAATAAAATTTTTGATTTTTAAACAAAAAATTGTCTAGTTCGGGGGTAGGACCGATTTTGATCGGTCGCTCGAAAATGAGGAAAATGGACCGAAATTGTCGGCTTCAAAAAGAAATACGAAGGAGTAGTAATATTTTTTAAGCTTATTCGATCCAAGTAATTGATGAGTGGCCTCCAAAAGTGCTTGTGCGTACCGCAAAATCGCAATAGCCTATCATATGTACTGTATTACATGTACTGCATATATGTATACATATATATATATATATATATATATATATATATATAGTGGCCGGACGGTGGAACATCCCTTCCATTGTACCCGATATTCATCCCCCCCCCCCAACTGCTTCCTCTCGAACCAACAAATTTTAATCGTAAAACATTCGGACGTAAACGACGCATTCTTCTCGTAACGGTATATAATTAAGAAATGATAAAAAAATAGATATTAACGGCTTAATTCAGACGGACGAATCGTCGTTATCGGATAGAGGTCGGAGGTGGGGTGGGGGTTGGGGGTGGTTTACCCCCCCCGAATTGAACTTTGAACATTATGGACGAATCGTAACTAGCAGACAGAGTCCATTAAAATCGGTGATAGAGGGATGGAGTGAGGGATGGAGGGGAATGAAGACTCCCTCAACCCCCCCCCTCCACCCCCTATTTCAACTACGATCGGTTGAAAACCTTCAAGCGCTTTTTTTTTCTTTTTCGAGGACACACACACAACACGTATCATTCGAAACCGAGATCAATTATATCGAATCGGCGCCGGTCATCGATCGCGCGCCCTTTTTATTCTCCCCGACGTTCGTCCTCCGAAATCCGTCTCGGGGAAATTTCCGCACGGTCCGGGTACGGACCCGGAGGAGGCGGCGGGCTCGCCGAGGGCCACCTTCGATACGGGATATTAAAATTTCATCGTAACGATTTCCTCCTCCCGGGGTCGGGATTGAACCGTCCGGGTGGGCTTAGCTAGTCGAAGGTTGGCGGGGGCGGAAGGGGACGTGGTCTTGAGGGGGTGCCAGACTAAGTTGGGCATCTAAGAACGGGACCCGTCCTCCAGTATTTGTGAAAGTAAAAAGAGGTACTAATAAAAGTAGGACTGAGGGCGCTGAGGGATATGGTGGGGGGTTGAGGGCGACGAGAGGGACGGGGTGGCGGTACTACACTGCGGCATATCCGACTCGGGCTCTTTATTTCACCCGGACTTAAATCACTATCATTTAATTTAATACTTAAATGAATCTTTAAAAGAAATCTACGAGCGGGACTAGGACGAAAATAAAATTTACGCGGCCGAAAAAATTATCATCGGGAAACGAAACAAGAAACTGACGACATTATGAGGGTCCAATTAGACACATCCTTTCCGATATATTTGATTACCTGTATTCCGCTATCGGGACGAGATTCTCGTCCAGGGTGGAGGACTCTGTCGGACGCACTGGGGACGTCCGTAATCGAGGTTTTACGACCGGTATTGGGATGATGCCGCCGCGGTACCGCTCTCAGACAGACGGCCGCGTATTAGAACTTTGTTCCTGGGGCGAGGGAGACTCGAAAAATAGGGTACCCGGGGTAGTTACTGGGCCGTAGTCGGGCCGGGGGTTTAGCGCGACTCCTCCGGTTTTAGGAATCCCGATACGCGGGGGGGGGGGGAGCCCAGACACGGGGGGCCCCACGTGTGTCGTGTGTGTGTGCGAGTCCGAGTTTCGACCCGCCCAAGTCCTACCGCACTAGACCTCCCCTACAGACCCTGTCTCGAAATAACACTATTTTAACAACCCCCACGGCCACACTTTGTCGGCCGCCCCCGTATTATTGTTCCGACGACAGGGGGATTGTAGGTGGGGGACGATAAAAATTTCTCCCGTCGTACAATAAAAATCGGTGACAGACAGGTGCTCCCGTCCCTCAGGTGGGCCGTCCCTATTTATTTACAGACTTAACCGCCGACCGGTCTATCGGAGGGGGATGGAGGGTGGTAGGGGGTGTGCGGGGGTGGTCGCTTATCTAGTCTAGCGTTGGAGATAGGCCCCGAGGGGTGGGCCGGTTATAACCTCTAGTCGGCGGCCCCCTTCCCACCCTCCCTCCCTGCCTCCACTCTGACCCACTTGGAGAACACCCCCGCCACCCCGCGGCCGCCCTATCCGCCCCGCCGGCAATATTTTAACGCCGACGGGACGTACCCCGTAGACGGGAGTTTCGAGACCGGAATAAAATGGGCGAGAGTAAATTCTCCGAGCAGTAGGACTACGAGTAATCTATAAAGAAGGGTAGGGATAAAAACCTCATAATTTCGTGTTCCCTCTGTTCCTCCTGTTTGTGGCGCATCATGACCGACTGTATGATGAGCCTCTCTTCCGGGGTGAGGTGGGAGAGGTCGGGCGAGTCCTGGTCTGCCATGGCGTGGTGGTGGTGGTGTCGGTGGTGGCGGCGGTGGTGGTGGTGGTGGTGAGGATATAGCCTGGGGGGGTGGTGTCTGTGGTTGTGGTGCGGTCGTGTGGCGGCTGCGGCCGCTGCTGCCGCTACTACTAGCACTAGCGGTGTCTCAGCGGCTGGAGGCGGTCCCAAGGTGGCCGGCTGTTCTCCTCCTAGCACTGGGGGCCTGTTCAACGTTAACAACATGCCGCGGTGTCGTCTTCGCCCCAACCACCATCTTGCGAGAGCCCCGTCCCCCGGCCCCCCCCCTTACCCCCGCTCCCGCTCCTCCTCCTCCCTCCTCCTCCTCTTCCTCCTCCTCCTCCTCCAACTCCTCCTCCGCCTCCTCCTCCCCCTGGCCCTGGCCCTGCCCCCCGCTCCTCCTCTTACATGCCGGTCCCGGCGGCTCTCCTCCTCTCCCTCTGTCCCTCCGTCACCGCTGTACTCCTTGCTCCTGTCGCCCGTCTCCGGTCGCCGGCCTCAACCGGTTGGCCCCCCGCCGCCGATATTCTCCTCGGACACTGGGCCCCGTCTAAAATTACTCATTCATGTAGTCCCCTCGGGCTCCGATAATACTCGAGTGGCTCCGGCCAATGGAGGCTCCCCACTTCTGTGACGTCACGCCCCCATTATTGATCCCCCCCTCCGACGCCGCGGCTAAACTCAATGGAGCGCCCCCTCCCCACCTCAACCCCATTCACACCGCCCCCCCTAACCTTATACCGCCCTATACGGCCCGGCCTACAATAATATTCCCGTCGAATATTCCTTCAATTTGCCCCTATATATATCGCGATATTACGGTCGCCAATTTTTTTCTTGCAGTAAATGCGGGAGTATCGAAAGTAGGGCGACGATAACGAGGTGGCAGTGGCTGGCCAGAGGGGTAGCGCTCCCGGCGGACGCCCTATTAACCCCCTTTTGTACGGATTTATTAACAGATTTCATACCCGCGGCCAGAATTCTGTATAAGTAATAATTTTCGTGTAAATATTCATTTATTGCGGCCTTATTGATACAAAGTTTAACAATAACTTGTTAAACGCCGCCCCGTGTTTAATCTTCCGGTTTTGAAAAAATTAAAAAAAAAAATAACCCGGCCGGTAGTAGCGATGTGAGGCTTCAAAGAGAAATTTTACGCTTAAACGGTCCATTAATTATTATTTCGATGTTGACCGAGCGCGTGATACGCCTTAATATACGGACGCCCAAGCTTAGTATTTTTAAAGTCTTCAGGTTGACACGCTGACCCGAGAAAGTTTCCCGCTGTACAACGATTCAATGTCATTATTACGCGTCCGTCCCTTAAATTCGTTGAATACATTTTCAGAAAGAATTCCTTTTTTTTTACAATTACTTTGGGTCCATTCAAACCAAATTGTTTCAATTTAGCGCAAAATCCTATTCGATATGGCGTCGTCACAGTTTTGATTTCTAATGCGGAATCGGAGTGTCAGTGCTGCCAACCTAATCGACCTATTCCCAGTAAATATTCCAGTACTATTGAAGGATTTTATTTAAAAAAATGTCTTTAACTATTCTTATTATTATGGTTTTGCATTTATAAGTTAATTTGAAAAATAGACAGCGCGTAGAACCTTTTGAACAGTTTGTTGTGCATTTATTTATCTCGATCTGTACACGTATTTATCACACCGAAACTATTTTATAAATGGAACATAATTTCGGTTAATAGTACAATAGTGGTTGAAGGAAAAAAATTTATTGTCAAAATTGCGAAACATAATTATATTCCCTTTTCGTTTTTGATCAGACGATAGAATTATTTCGTGAAAAATATTCGCCTCGCTAGTCCTGCCAATACTATATTGGCAAAATGTGAATCCAAATATCTGTACTGATATTGAAAAATCTTTCACACATTTTCTGGCATTCTTCTCGTGTCAAATTTCTACCCAAGAAATATTATGTTTTTTCAATGCGGTACTATTTCATATTTTAAATAAGTCCTTCTAAGCATCAGGACCTACTCTAGTGTGACCAGAACCCAACTATTAAGGATTAATGTGAGTGAAAAATTATTAAATATATATATATATATAATTTTTTTGTCTCTTTTATTGTTACAACTCTAAAATTATACAAGCAACATTTATGAAATCACTAGCTATAATAGTCAACAATTAGAGGAGAAACCCACTAGTTCCCCCCTTTTTTTTAAATTTTATTTATTTAAACATTTTATTTAATCATTTAGGTCGCGTGGCCACTTCCTTTTCAGGCGTCTATATATATATATATATATATATATATATATATATATATATATATATATTTTAATAGTCGAATAAGTCATTTTGATTGTCTACAAAGTCCTGACTTTCTTGTTTAGTCAGTTATAGGACTAATTTAAGATCTGATACTATCTATGACAGTGGTTTTATATATATATATATATATATATATATATATATATATATATATATATAAAACCTTACCTCCAGTCACATATGTCCTAGAACTTGACATCAGTTCATTACATAATGCAAAATAAATCTTCAGTTCCATTACATAATAAAATCTTTTGCTACAGTTCTAGCAAGTTACCTCAACCTCTCAACACTAGATGAGGAATGTAAATGCATTAAAATATTCCTAAACTAGAAGTAGGAACTCAATACAACAATTGATACAATAGTTTCCACTTCTTGTATTTCCTTATACACATTACAGAGAAACTCGATAAAGGAAAACATGTATAAAAAAGAAAATTAACCATCGTAGAAGTTTATTTTCCATTAAAAATGTACAAACGTTATAATAAAACACAATTAAAAGATAAAACTGAAATGAGGTCCTACCGCTACTTACCACAGGGGTGAAAATCTAGTCGCGGGATAAAAACTTCATAAACTCTACAACAAAAGGGTAATGCATTGCACAAAAATTGGTCTATACACTTTAAAATTGCTTGAATTTTTTGCAGGACGGGCACTGAAAAACAGACATACATTATTTTTTTTATAATCAATGAAAAACAGTATTACGGATAATATTCGTTTTAAAAAAAATTAATCAAAACTTACCTGAAATGTAACGCTGATAAAAAATGTAGAACAAATAAGATTGTAAGTTTAACTTCTTCAATCGCTTCATAATTAGCAATTAAAAAGATGTATGAAACAAAAACAGAATTATTGATTTTATATAATTACGAAAAAAAAAAATAAAAGGAATATTATAAAAAAAATTGACATTGTACAAGAACAGAGTAAATTGCCCAAAGTTATGTTCTACTCAAAAATTACAATAAACAAGAAGTAATTTATACTTACAATTCCAAATTAAGGATAAGATGTGAAAAACTGCCAGAAAATAAATAGAACCTCAGATGAAAATAAAAAGAAAATTAAAGCCATCCAGTTTTTAAGCAGTAGAAAACATCAAAAGTAATTACTAACTTACCAACTTGCTGAATAGTTTTCACATGAAAAAACTTGCCTTTTCCTATCAATACTTAAAGAAATTTACAAAACTAGATATATATATATATTAAAAGTTATTAAGCTTGTAAATTTCATAAAACTAGGTAAAAGTAAAATAATTTTCAACCCCACTAGATGAAGTATATACGCATTTTTCAAAATTTTGCTTATATGCAAACTTACTTCTTCGTAAGGGAACTCACCTTCTCTTTCGTTAATCTCGTGACAATAGAACCCGAGTTTAGTTTTTCCTGCAATCAATATTTTACCTGGTCTTGAATACCTATAAATAGAGAAGGTTGAAAGTAAATTATTTTTGTTGCACGGTACTTATATATTAACATGGGTAATTTTTGCGCAGTTATAGCGGTGAGAAACTCTCAAAGTTCTAATTTTTACACTGTTCCGTGTTTTATCTGTTAGTTCGTTTAAAAATTTTTTTCATTATTGCTATGTACAGGAGTCGCGCCGTGCCTTAAAAATATCATCGCACGATAATTAAATCCGACAAAACCGTATTTATACAACATCGATGGATATATTTTTCTATCGGGTTTCAATCGGCCAAGTTCAATCTCAAAATCCCGTATAAAACATCCAACATATTTAAATCATTCATACATTATTATTAACTATTTGTAAACTGTTTTTTCCCCGAATATATTTTTTTTTTCAATTCTTGTCTAAACCTACGATTCGTCATCATTCTTTGATGGATTACTGTTTTTTTTTTTTTTTATTTCATTAGGGTGTCCAGTCCATATATAAATTTCAGCCAAACATCTAAATGTTTCGTAAAGCATCAATATTATTCTTGTTAATAATATTACGTTCGGAGGCTGTGAAATGTCACACTCGTCCGCTTATTAATACTTCACTTAAATACTCCAAGTACTGACTTATAGAGCGGCCACCTTAACAAACTAGAACGGATATTTACATCCTTTATTAATACATTAATGCCACAATCAGAATATATTATTTTTATTACAAAAAATTGTTGTCCCATTATACAATAAAAGCAGATTTTGTTAAAATAATTACAACTGCTTTTTTCCTCATTTCATTTTTATATTATATATATATATATATTTATATACATAATTTAAAATGTACACAGACACATAATTCTCTGCCAAAGACACCTAAATACAGTCTATTAATAAGCAATCAACTACTTTTTAAATAGTTCCGATTCTTTTCATGCCATTTTATTTTTTCATGATCGTCTATTTTTTTCAAGTTATTCGCTATTTTATAAAATGACTAACGGGTGGTATTTATGAAAAATAAAAGTAAAAAATTCTTATACCTTCTTTGCGATCCTTCCTGCTTAAGTCTTTCGTGTCGGTCACACTCTTTCAAAAATTTGTTCATCAGGCCTAAAATCTTGCTACGGTTTCGAAGCTATCATAAAGCCTTTCTATTCGACTTGGAATTAAATTAAATTCCTTCATGTATCTTGATTGTTTTAACTCGACTGAAACTGAGATTTCCTGTATTTTCACTCATTGTCTCTGAATTATCGGGCTGGATAATACTCACTAAACAACAAGGCTAGGACTAATTATTCCCACCATGAAATTAGTTTGCATTATTTGAGGAGTAATTAAGAAAGTATATTTACGTGAATTCGGGAATTCTCTGTTTATATAACATAAATCTGTCATGTAAATTATATTTATTACTGAAATTTGCTTTAATACCATTGAACTATTTTAATTAGTTTCACTATTATTTAAAAGGCTACGCTACTATGCAGTGCACTGCAGAATGCAAATATTCTGTATACTTACTAGGAAAACAGAATTTTCACGACGGAAAACAATTCCGAATTCGTACATTTTATTAAAAGTCTGACGAGAACGGTGGCTCTTTTGTTCTCGGCAATTTCAATCTCTCAATTAACGAAGATCATAACTGAATATAAATTCGTTTTTTCCTTTCTATTCGGTCTCATCAATTTAGACGAATGCACTTTTTTTGAACTATACTGAAAAAAAACAGCCCTTCAGAGTTTGGATACTGAAGCCCTCGGCTTCATTATTAAGCATAAATGTGAATCGCTTATTCAATTGCCAGCTTTATATCTCGCATATATATATATATTGCTCGGGTATTTTACCCACTCACTTTTATTTCAGGCCGCACGATACCATTGAATAAATACAATTTGAAGAAATCAATATGATTGATTACCTATTTTTAAAAGTAAGGATAAGATGGTTTATCCTGCATCGTAATTCTTCAATCGAAGATGAATCTGTTTTATCGACGTCAATAATATCATATTATAATCGGTCAATTTTCCGATGTTATTTCAAAAATCAGTATAATGAGGGAACATTTTTTGAGAAGTATACATAATACGTGAAAAATATATTTTCAAACCCTTAGAGATAGTTTGCTTCGAGACCAAACATTCTGTAATCTAAAGGGTCAATCGCTTTGTTTTTGTTGTAGCAACAATCTCTGCTTGTATAAGCATAATATAATAATTAAGTACTGTACAGAAATATTCATTAAGTTTGAAGCACCACCTCTCTTAATTCTCTCCACAACACATTCGAGGACAGAACAAATATGAAAATTTCTGAGTAGGGAGGGTCTAATGAAACTATTTTTTGTTTCTAAAATATACTGCAATAATTTATTTGCCATAACATTTATCAATTGTTTAAGATCATAATACAGCTTTACAAATGTGATTTCTATATAAATGTCGCTGAACAATATACCTTCGGAGGAAAAAAATAAAAAAAAAAATCTGAAAGAATCTTTCTAAAAATATCCATGTAATAAGTTTAATAATGTAATAACAAAGACAAATATTACTGAAGGAAATTAGAAATCAGTTTTATGTGCCTTTTATAATTCAAAATATGGAATGATGTCTTGATGTGTTTTATATGAAAGTAGCAGGTACATAAAATTTTACTTAAATTGTCAAATAATATTTAAATACAATCGTCATACAAATATTACATGAACATCCCTAAATGCATTTAACATAAATATACAAATTTAATTTTTATTAAAATTTTACTTATTTTCCTAAGTAAAATTAGTAAACTACATATAAATATGTCTAGCCTATATTAAACATGAATACTTTTCTTGTTCTTCATTTAAATTTGAATGAAGACGTCTCTCTTCTACACAACTACATTAGAATATTCTTTAAACATTTATTACTACACTATTCCAAATGCCAAAAGTTTAAAACTTTGAAAAAACATGAAATTTAAAGAATGATGAAGATCTTCACATTACCTATACAGAATTTAATAGGCAACTAATAGTCCCCATAAAAATTAAATTTCACGTATCGGTGAATAAATAATTTATGCGAATTCCTATAATACGTATTCATAGAGAAATAGTAAATTAAGCAGAATTACACACAAAAGAAATCTATCAAATGTAAATACCTAATTAAAAAACAGTTTCACAGAGACAATAATTAAAAAAAAAAAAGAAGATGTATATCCAAAATACCCAATTTTGGGGCTTTGTTTGTTTTTCTTTTCAATTAGTTTTTGTTTGTTAACGCATTCAATATCTGGGACGTTGTTGGCTATATTCCCTGCTTTGTCCATAACCTGAAGAACCACCTGGAAGAGTGCGAACATAACTTTTAGTGATCTCTATATACTTCCCAACCAGCGGTGGGAATTACGCTCAAATAAATTTATTTATTTCAATGCGCCCCTAACAACAACAACAACAACAACAAAGTGTTACTTCTTCAGTAGATATATGTATAGTGGTGGCACTCTCCCTGCCCGTTCAAGTGTTACACCAGACACATTCCATTTTCCCCTCCCAAGTGCAGTATAATCCGTCGTCGAATTCATTGTATCTTTTTCTCTTGGGCAAATATTTAACTTCGATGTAATTAACGTTATTGAACCGCGATCGCGCGATCAGACAGCGGCGGGGGGGGGGGTATCATTTGTGTAACTGATATTTTCTGGAAATATCTAGAAGAAGGCGAAGATTGCGCTTTTAATAATATTCATATTGCGGCCCTTATATACATACGCCTGTACACATTCATCCGTAAATAACACACTATTCACGTTTGGAGTTAGTAGAGTTAATTAAATGGGTAACAATTGCCTTTAAAAGATAACAAAGTAATAAAAAAAAAAAAACAGAAACACTAATAGATAAGATGAATAAAAGGCAATTGAAGAATTTATGTAATGGTAAACGGTTGTGTCTGGACAATCCAGGTCATACATCGACATTCAGTAAACTGTAATTGAAATTGAATTTCTCATTTAAGAGATAAGTAAACCGTTAAAGTAAATTTAATATTTGGTGCAATAATAAGTTCCCATTGTGGCCGCTTTTTCTAAAAATAAAAGGGCAGTCATAATTATCTAATTATGTAATATGGAAATCGGCTGGATTTAAACTTTTCAATCATTCAATTGTTTCCAAGTTTGTATCCGGTTTTTTTTTTTACAGATTCGTTTCAGTATAAATACTTTATACAATGCACACTCGAATGCAATTTGCGCAATATATTTTCATAAATCATACACTAAAATGTATATAAAAAAAAATGGAAGGCAAGAACTATTATATACCATAATGAAAAGCACCACTTCACAAGTTCATCAATCGTATTAAAAGTTGAATGAAGTACACTTAGGTATCAAACGCATGCAAATGAATCAACGGAATCCTTTGAAAATCACTTGTTCTTTTCCTCCGAACTGACCTCTCCCAGTGATCTCTCTTATTGTACAAAATGAAAATTAATTTTCTCTCTAAAAACACTCCTCCCCCAGTATATGTTTTTATTACATTTTTATTATATGTATACGTTTTTAAATACTTCCCTCCTTTTATTATTTGTGCTTCATAAAGAGTAATCCGATAAGGAATTTATTCCGACAAGCACATTTAAAATATAAATTTCTATATCCTTATCATCTTTATTCCTCCAATTTACTGATGAGGGGATGCCTATTTTGTACACAACATTATCGGCATATTTTTCTTGTAATTTCTTTCATAAATAAAACTCTATGCTATATGGACTGAACAACTGTCGATAATATAATCCGATGTCTGATTATATTTTACCGATTAGATATCTAAAGAAATATTATACTCTATTCTGTCGGATATAAGAAGCTGGCATTGAAATATAATATTTTAAGTGGCAATCGGTAGCAATAAATAGTACTTTGACTGACTTATTTCCAAATACTGTTTTTTTTTTAAATTTAGGCTTTATATTTTCTTAACGTATAAATGTTCCTACATCAAAAATTGAACATCAGTTTTTAGGAAATAAACGCTGCACAATGTTTTAATTAAATTTCTTCGCACTTCAATCCTAATGTATGCTATAAATAAGACTTAAAATTTATTTCAGAATGAAATACCATATATTCACAACGATGATACTGTGAATATTAAAATAGGCATGATTTCTCCCGAATAATTCCGTAGAGTGAATTGAAAGTATATGATTTTTATTTTACGAAAAAGCGTTTCAATAGCAAAAAGTGAAAGCTATACTATTGCATTAAATCGCTATAATCTATGAAGAGAGAGAGAGAGAGATATTCATGCAATATTTAAGCGTACGAAATAAAAAGCGCAACATGATTAATCTTACCGTAACTGGAGTTGGCGGACCCATAGCCAGATGTTTCTACACATACACATAACACCTAATCACTTAATGACAAAAATAAACCAAAAATAAAAAAAAACATAACAAAAAAAAACTAAAATCAAACCAAAAATAAAAAGTTTAATCTAACCAGTTTTCTAAAATATAAACACAATCATTACAGGTAAAATTATGAATCAGAGTTGATTGTAAGCCTCATACTTAAAAATACTGAAAGTATGAGCTACATTAGAAAATGAAAATATTACAGATTTTGAGAGAAATTAAAAAAAAAAAAAAATAACATGCTACATTACCGTTAATAACCACCACCGTTAGACTACGAAATTGAAAATAATTATCGTTATAAATGGAACAGAGGTCGATATCACTTACCATAGCCACCGACTGCGGAATAACCCCTGTCATCGTAAGTACCGCCGGCCGAACCGTAACCGCCACCAGAGTTATTATAACCGCTGCTGTAATTTTCTAAAAAGAGAAAAACGTAATAATAAAATGCCAAAAAAAATCGGACGAATGAGTTATTGTAAAAAAAAAAAAAATCAATGCAAATAAAGAATGAGGATGGCATTAGTTTATACGAGTTGTCGATAACATCGGTGAATATATAAAGTTTCTTTTTTGGCAAAATAAAATGAATTCCAAAGTCAAAATGTTGATTACTTTTGGGTACCCTCTAATAGCTTTGGCCATCGGGTTGAATCCGGATCGGATGATTTCTAGTGTACTTATCGACACTGTAGGATAAAATAAATTATGAAAATTATACGTATATAAATAAATAAAACAGCGCACTCGAGCACACACACACACACACAGACAAACACAGGATCACAGCTAAGATAATTTGTTACCTACTAAGGTTGTAATTGTGGAGATTGATTGGGCATTTGGCATTGCTATAACTCTACCAGTCCCTGTCTCAGTGTGTACAATTCGGACAGTCTGGGGGTGGGGAGGAAGGGGGTTCAAGATGTGAGGAGGATCGGTGGTATTATATATTTCCAAAAAGAGGAGAATGAAAGAACGGATTTAAGATGATACAGAGAGAAGACAAAGGTGTTATGAAAATGTTTCGATATTTAAATAAAATGACTTAATAGAAATATAAAATACAAAGCGCGATAATTTAGTTCTGAAATAATAACAAAGATTTTTCACTTTGAAACGCATGAAATCCAGAGTATTCCGACCCGTCGCAGACCTCAACAATACATGGTATTCTAAACTGATGTAACAAAGATCGTTATCTTTTGTTGGTTACATACCGGTCTCGTAGTGCCTCGGTTTGGTGTACGGGTCCGAATAGGGGTCCGACTGTTGTACGGGATAGCGGCTGTCCTGCGACGACGAATACGCCGGCTGGTAGTCGCCGGGGCCTCCGCTCTCCGAATAGCCGCCGTAATTCGGATAACCTCCCCCTCCGCCGCCGCCCTGGCTGTACTGTGTGCTCCCGCTTCCGCCGTAACTGCTGTACCCTCCGCTATTGCCGTAACCGCCCTGAGATCTGGGCCCGACAATCAATAATTAATCGATACACTTACTGTTTGAAATTGAAATATTAATACCGTACACTTTGTGTCTGTCCGTCTCCTCTCGCCGGTTTGGCCTTTTGCTGGAGCGTTACAATTCTACCATCAATATTCATAATTTGTAGCTGTACACTTTCAAGTTATAAATGAAAAACATAATATAACCATAATAAGCAATAGCCTTTAATATCCACAGCTGGAAAGTCTCAATGGAAATAATTGTTCGAATGAGAGGCAAAGCTGTGATTGAAATATCTCAAATATTAAATGGTCCCACGATTATGAGCTTATTAAATGTTGCAATAACGGACTAATTATTGAAAAATCAATCAATAAATATAAAACAGTTCAGTGCATCCATTTAACAGCGTGAAACGTCAACACTGGAACTATATTTCCAAGTGTGAAGCTGGAGCTGTATGTACAATATATGTGATAAATAACATTCTCTCCTGTTTCATGAAATAAATATGTACTTTAAGAAATATCTGGTCCGATTAAATGTTGCAATAACAAATGAATTATTGAAAAATGAATCAATAAATATAGAACAGTTTAGTGCATTCATTTAACAGCATGAAACGTCAACACTGGAACTATATTTCCAAGTGTGAAGCTGGAGCTGTATGTACAATATATGTGATAAATAACATTCTCTCCTGTTTCATGAAATAAATATGTACTTTAAGAAATATCTGATCCGATTAAATGTTGCAATAACAAATGAATTATTGAAAAATGAATCAATAAATATAGAACAGTTTACTGCATTCATTTAACAGCATGAAACGTCAACACTGGAACTGTTTCCAAGTGTGAAGCTGGAGCTGTATGTATTATTTATAGTACATATTATGATCAAATTGTATCCTTAGTTTCATGAACTAAATGTCTATTTTAAGAAATATCTGATCTGATTAAATGTTGCAATAACAAATGAATTATTGAAAAATGAATCAATAAATATAGAACAGTTTAATGCATTCATTTAACAGCATTAAACGTCAGCACTGGAACTGTTTCCAAGTGTGAAGCTGGAGCTGTATGTATTATTTATAGTACATATTATGATCAAATTGTATCCTTGGTTTCATGAACTAAATTTCTATTTTAGGAAATATCTGATCGGATAAAATGTTGCAATAACAAATGAATTATTGAAAAATGAATCAATAATGATTGACAAGTTTATTGCATTCATTTAACAGCATTAAACGTCAGCACTGGAACTGTGTTTCCAAGTGTGAAGCTGGAGCTGTATGTTCAGAAATATACCAAGTTTAGCTACTGTGCCGCAGTCAAATACTGGAAAGTGTTATGCTTAATTAATCCCCTTAGAATCGTTCCTCGCATTTTCACAGTGTGACTTAAACTCATATGTTATAAACTGTAAGACACGAATAACAGCGATGAGCGGAAGCACTTTAATTTACACAGCTGGAAAGTCCCAACGGAAATCTCGGTTCTGATGAGAGGCAAAGCTGTGATGAAGATATTTAACCGAAAAACGGACAATTCAATATTTACACGTATACACATTATGACAGACACACTAATATATAACGATCAGTGAATAACATCGTTACCTAAATGGCTACGGCAAACAGATATATGGAATACGCTCGAATATTTTCCAAGATTGAATAACAAAATTCAAGTCGAAAGTTCAAGTTCTTTCAACGAGTCTTACCCGTATCCAGATGACTGCGGAGGCGGCGGCGGCGGTGCGTATGATTCGGATGACTGATTCTCATAAGACGGATACGGCCTGTAATATTACAAAATTTAATATTAAAAAACTGAAAAAATAACCAGATAATCGGATTACTGAAGACCATGCATTTTCAAGTGCATTCACAAATGCTAATTTATCATTATTGACCCATATTTGGCTGAGTTTTGTCGGAATTCTTACGTGAACCATCGTTCGATTCAAGTTGCATTTTAAGGTCAAAGGAGAAAATAAGTTTTGCGAGATTTTTTTACTTCCGATAATGGAACGCAGTGACAAGTGGATTGAATAGAAGGTGAATGAAAAATTTTGTTCATAATATTACATGGACGTGTAGCCGTTGTGTTGCGGAGGTCCCGAATCGTATCTACCCCTCTTTATGCCCGAACTGCTCGACTGTTGTACCCTCTTCAGTGATCCTGGACCGCTGCCTCCCGCCCCCCTTCCGCCTCCCCTCCCCCTCGGCTCTGCGATCCCCCTCTCATCCCTCCACCACCACCACGACCTAAACGGACAAAATTGTCGGTATTAATTAAAAAAAAAAAAAACAACACTTTCTCTCAAATTTCTTACGGTCTACACAACAAATAAACGTTAATGTCATCATTGGACAAGCTATCGTGGAGCGATATAAATAATTAAAATGCACACACACACACTATAAACGTTCTAGTGCCAGGGGGTTTTTAAAAATCGGTGTCGGACTGCGCCATGAAGCGCGATAGCGCTTCCTTCATTTATCCGCGAGAAATGCACTTTTGCGTGTTAATGCGTTAAAGAGAGACCAGCTAATTATGCGGGTTGTTTACGATTATTTGAAAGAAAATTTGTAATTACGAGAGGAAACTCTGACGGACTCGCGACGTGATACATTCTGAACCGAGAGCGTTGCGAATTGACGATTGTGACCAAAAAGAGCGAGACGGTTCACCACAGTACGCGAACAGCGCTGCGTGGCACTAAAACGGTTAAATACAACCTACATAAAATTCTCTCGATTTGATTTTCAAAGACGAAAATCTGCATTTAAGAAAGGCAACTACAACAGTTGTCCCTGAGAAGTCCAGAACGGCTAAGTCAACCAATTATAAAGAATTAAGTATGAAGTTTAGGGGAATAGAGAATATTGCTATTCATGAAAGCTTGTATTTAAAATAATCTTTTCAACCGTTAAAATCTGCTCAATACAGTTGTAATAGGACTCATTTTCTGAAGAAATTTTTATCAATACATCAATGTGCTAATTCGATTTGTCTTCAGTCAGATTCCTTGAACCAACTCCTCTCGACAGGAAACTTTCAATCATTAGTTCCTTCAATAGATTCATATATTCTTAAATGTGGCTGTAAACTTTAAAGTTATAAACGATGAACATAATATAACCACAATAAGTAGTAGCAGCCTTCAATATACACAGCTGGAAAGTCTCAATTGAAATAATTATTCGAACGAGAGGCAAAGCTGTGATTGACGTGCACACAAAAAATTGGCAGTTCAGGACAACTTATATACTAAACATATCACACGTATAAAACATAGTCATATTGTCGTCACTATCTGTCTATCCACATAACACCACTCTATATGGTTTTCGTTAGTTATGGATATTTATATGTCAGTATTCACGCTGCTCTAAGCCGTATCATTCAATCACTAGGCTACAACGGATCGCAATCACTATACCGAACTTCTAATATTCTACCATCAATATTCTCAATTTGTAGCTGTACACTTTCAAGTTATAAATGACGAACATAATATAACCATTATAAGCAATAGCCTTTAATATCCACAGCTGGAAAGTCTCAATGGAAATAATTATTCGAATGAGAGGCAAAGCTGTGATTAGAATATCTCAATTATTAAATGGTCCCACGATTATGAGCTTAATAAATGTTGCAATAACGGACTAATTATTGAAAAATCAATCAATAAATATAAAACAGTTTAGTGCATTCATTTAACAGCATGAAACGTCAACACTGGAACTGTTTCCAAGTGTGAAGCTGGAGCTGTATGTATAATATATATAATAAATAACATTCTCTCCTGTTTCATGAAGTAAATATGTACTTTAAGAAATAACTGATCCGATTAAATGTTGCAATAAAAAATGAATTATTGAAAAATGAATCAATAAATATAAAACAGTTTAGTGCATTCATTTAACAGCATGAAACGTCAACACTGGAACTATATTTCCAAGTGTGAAGCTGGAGCTGTATGTATAATATATATAATAAATAACATTCTTTCCTAGTTTCATGGAAGTAAATGTGTGCTTTAAGGAATATCTGATCTGATTAAATGTTGCAATAAAAAACGAATTATTGAAAAATGAATCAATAAATATAGAACAGTTTACTGCATTCATTTAACAGCATGAAACGTCAACACTGGAACTGTTTCCAAGTGTGAAGCTGGAGCTGTATGTACAATATATGTGATAAATAACATTTTCTCCTGTTTCATGAAGTAAATATGTCCTTTAAGAAATATCTGATCAGATTAAATGTTGCAATAACAAATGAATTATTGAAAAATGAATCAATAAATATAAAACAGTTTAGTGCATTCATTTAACAGCATTAAACGTCAACACTGGAACTGTTTCCAAGTGTGAAGCTGGAGCTGTATGTACAATATATGTCATAAATAACATTCTCTCCTGTTTCATGAAGTAAATATGTACTTTAAGAAATATCTGATCCGATTAAATGTTGCAATAAAAAATGAATTATTGAAAAATGAATCAATAAATATAAAACAGTTTAGTGCATTCATTTAACAGCATTAAACGTCAACACTGGAACTGTTTCCAAGTGTGAAGCTGGAGCTGTATATATAATATATATAATAAATAACATTCTCTCCTGTTTCATGAACTAAATATGTACTTTAAGAAATATCTGATCCGATTAAATGTTGCAATAACAAATGAATTATTGAAAAATGAATCAATAAATATAGAACAGTTTACTGCATTCATTTAACAGCATTAAACGTCAACACTGGAACTGTTTCCAAGTGTGAAGCTGGAGCTGTATGTACATTATATAATAAATAACATTCTCTCCTTAGTTTCATAAAGTAAATGTGTATATTAAGAAATATCTGATCAGATTAAATGTTGCAATAACAAATGAATTATTGAAAAATGAATCAATAAATATAAAACAGTTTAGTGCATTCATTTAACAGCATTAAACGTCAACACTGGAACTGTTTCCAAGTGTGAAGCTGGAGCTGTATGTATAATATATATAATAAATAACATTCTCTCCTGTTTCATAAAGTAAATATGTACTTTAAGAAATATCTGATCCGATTAAATGTTGCAATAACAAATGAATTATTGAAAAATGAATCAATAAATATAAAACAGTTTAGTGCATTCATTTAACAGCATTAAACGTCAACACTGGAACTGTTTCCAAGTGTGAAGCTGGAGCTGTATATATAATATATATAATAAATAACATTCTCTCCTGTTTCATGAACTAAATATGTACTTTAAGTAATATCTGATCCGATTAAATGTTGCAATAACAAATGAATTATTGAAAAATGAATCAATAAATATAAAACAGTTTAGTGCATTCATTTAACAGCATTAAACGTCAACACTGGAACTGTTTCCAAGTGTGAAGCTGGAGCTGTATATATAATATATATAATAAATAACATTCTCTCCTGTTTCATGAACTAAATATGTACTTTAAGTAATATCTGATCCGATTAAATGTTGCAATAACAAATGAATTATTGAAAAATTAATCAATAAATATAAATCAGTTTAGTGCATTCATTTAACAGCATTAAACGTCAACACTGGAACTGTTTCCAAGTGTGAAGCTGGAGCTGTATGTATATATATGTATAACATTCTCTCCTGTTTCATGAACTAAATATGTACTTTAAGAAATATCTGATCCGATTAAATGTTGCAATAACAAATGAATTATTGAAAAATGAATCAATAAATATAAATCAGTTTAGTGCATTCATTTAACAGCATTAAACGTCAACACTGGAACTGTTTCCAAGTGTGAAGCTGGAGCTGTATGTATAATATATATAATAAATAACATTCTCTCCTGTTTCATGAAGTAAATATGTACTTTAAGAAATAACTGATCCGATTAAATGTTGCAATAACAAATGAATTATTGAAAAATGAATCAATAAATATAAATCAGTTTAGTGCATTCATTTAACAGCATTAAACGTCAACACTGGAACTGTTTCCAAGTGTGAAGCTGGAGCTGTATATATAATAAATAACATTCTCTCCTGTTTCATGAACTAAATATGTACTTTAAGAAATATCCGATCCGATAAAATGTTGCAATAACAAATGAATTATTGAAAAATGAATCAATAAATGTAGAACAGTTTACTGCATTCATTTAACAGCATGAAACGTCAACACTGGAACTATTTCCAAGTGTGAAGCTGGAGCTGTATGTATTATTTATAGTACATATTATGATCAAATTGTATCCTTAGTTTCATAAAGTAAATGTGTATATTAAGAAATATCTGATCCGATTAAATGTTGCAATAACAAATGACTTATTGAAAAATGAATCAATAAATATAGAACAGTTTAGTGCATTCATTTAACAGCATGAAACGTCAACACTGGAACTATATTTCCACGTGTGAAGCTGGAGCTGTAAGCATTAAAATATATAATGCTATGATACACCTGTTTCCATGTTGCCATGTAACCAACTGTATATTTTAAAAACATAATCTGACCATTGAAAAAGGTTTATATCGATTGTTGTAAAACTAGAAGAGTGAGACAAACCTCTGAATGAGCCCCGGCCCATAGAATCTCCGGGTCTGTTATTAAAATCACCACGTCCTCCTCTCATTCCCCCGCCGCCTCTCGACACTCCACCTCTCCCTCTAAAAATACAAATAAATAAATTATGTACTCCTTGTATTAACCATCAGACAATCATATATGTAAATCCAGTTGTGCCATTATATAAGGAGTCTAGCCAAAACCCACATTAATTGTAATGCTATGTATGTACTGTATTGTTAAAGTAAATTTTATAATAAAAAAAATACAGAAGGTAAAGATACAATTTAACTTAGGAAATTAAAAATGTGTCCAAAGTGTATCTACTAAGGAGCAACAGGTTGGCATTTGTAAACCCAAAAATAAATAACAGTGTTATTTACAGTGCAGCTAAATTAACTTTGAACTTTTAGTGAAATTATTGCCAAAAACCGTAGCAGAGAGCGACTAAAAACATTTTTGTTCGATGTTAAACTCAATTGAAATTTGGGGACAATTTTACTTATATTTTTTAACTCTATTAAGCGCAAGTGTGGCTGATGTACGCTTATTTCTCCAATCACTTTCCGTACTCGCGCGACAAGCCAACGGAATAAAATCCGTGGCAAATGTTAGGTTTTTCATCGTCCGCGTTCGGACTCCGGCTGCGTAGGCTCAACGCCCTGTCGGGCGCCGTATTATTCAAACGTTAAAGTTGACTTACCCTTGTGCGAAAGGAGGCCTGTCCGGGGGTGGGGGTCCCCTGGCCGAGAGGGATGAAGGTGGCGCGCCTCCGCCACCGCCTCCGCCCCTCGGTGGCATTCCTCCCCTTCCGCCCCTCCCCGGTCCCATTCCGCCACCGCGCATCGGCCCGCCGTGCAGCCCACCCCTGAAAACGTCAATCGTTATATATATAATTGTAGCAGAATGGCAGATATTTATAGAGTATTTTCGATTCTTTTAAAATTAAAAAAATGTGGTTTAATTAGAAAATTGTTGACACTGTAGCAATTTTCATTAGAAATTCTCCCCGTGTTTTCTGTATATCTATATTTATAATTACGTATATATAATTGTAGCATAATGGCAGATATTTGCAGAGTATTTTCGATTCTATTAAAATTTAAAAATGTGGTTTAATTACAAAATTCTTGACACTGTAGCAATTTTAATTAGAAATTCTCCCTGTGTTTTCTATATATACATATATATTTAGAATTACATATATATAATCGTAGCATAATGGCAGATATTTGCAGAGTATTTTCGATTCTTTTAAAATTAAAAAAATGTGGTTTAATTAGAAAATTCTTGACACTGTAGCAATTTTAATTAGAAATTCTCCCTGTGTTTTCTATATATACATATATATTTATAATTACATATATATAATCGTAGCATAATGGCAGATATTTGCAGAGTATTTTCGATTCTTTTAAAATTAAAAAAATGTGGTTTAATTAGAAAATTCTTGACACTGTAGCAATTTTAATTAGAAATTCTCCCTGTGTTTTCTATATATACATATATATTTAGAATTACATATATATAATCGTAGCATAATGGTAAATATTTGCAGAGTGTTTTCAATTCTTTTAAAATTTAAAAAATGTGTTTTCGTTAGATAATTGTTGACACTGTAGCAATTTTCATTAGAAATTCTCCCCGTTTTCTATATATATATATATTTAAAATTACATATATATAATCGTAGCATAATGGTAAATATTTGCAGAGTGTTTTCGATTCTTTTAAAATTTAAAAATGTGGTTTCGTTAGATAATTGTTGACACTGTAGCAATTCTCCCAGTGTTTTCTGTCGCCGACGGCTTTACATATCTCACAATCTTTCGGTCGGCGTATCTATCCGAAGCCGGCGTTTTTCAGCACACTTTAAAATATGCCGTTCAAACAACAGTTTTAAAGGAATACTACCTTTTTTTTTCGGCAATGCCGAATAGGAGTTCTAACTGGTGGATTACGAGATAGAGAAAATTTAAAACGACTTTAAAACGATAGCGACCAAATTTCCACCCCCGATTAATTTAAATATAGGAAGGGATTAATTAAACGTGCTGAAGAAACTAACGAATAGACTCACCTTCCTCTCGGTTGATCGGGAGGAAAACCGCCCCGGCCTCTCGGAGGTCCGCCCCTCATCGGGCCGCCTCTGCCTCTGCCGTACCCGCCGCGGCCTTCCATCAGCCTGAAACATTAAATTCTGTACAATTATAACTGTTTTCTCCGATTACAGCTAATGCGGACAATCGGGTTGTATAGAATCGACAGTGTTGTTCGCCGGATATAATAGGCGAGACTGAATTGGGGGTAAAATTAAGTGGCAATCCGTTGACGTTAATCAAGTCAAAAGGGAACGGGTCCGATTTATTAGGCGAAGAAATAATTAGAAACGAATCGTTTCAACATCACGCGCGGGTGCAAGCAAGGTGAAGTGCTAGTCGGACGACGCGTTCAGACCGATTGGCAAATATGCGCTCGAACTACGACGCTGAAACTGTTAAACAGTGTTAAAAACTGGGGAATTTAACGCCGTTTAAATAAAGTCAGAGAAAACTCACAGTTGAGAATATTCTGTTGTAGTGGCCGAGTCTCGAAGAGAAGCGTCGCTCTGACCTCAATGGAGCCAGCAAGCAAAATGGCTTTCGCAGCGTTCCGGAAGAAGCGACGACCTCCGCAATAAACACAATGACGATATTTAATTTTTACTTCAAGAAACAATTTAAAAGTCGATCTCGTCGCTGAAAAATATTCGATTAAACATTTATCGGACGATTAAAATTTTCGCACCGCTCTTTTCGACTGTGAAATATATTTTGATATACAGTGATATCGGTAAACGAAACTTGCGTTATCGAATTTTTATTTATAAATAATATTTAAACTATTATATATCTCGTTCCCCACCGACCGTCACATACATGTGACACAATTTTTTTTTTTTACCACAGCCCAATGTGACTCACATATGTGATATTTCGGCACAATTTACAGAGGTTTGAACAGGTTGTAAAACTGTAAAATGTACCAAGTCCGTACTCGGTCCGCTCTCAACTATTAGATCGTTTGTAAATAATCCGATGGAGATTAGATTTAGAGTCTTAATAACAGTCGAATATAGGCTGGGTTAGTGAAATTAACGGGCAGTGAGTGAGCTGTAAAAAATTATTATCGCATTTAACGGAATATCTGTGCCGAATATTTTTTTGATTACAATATTTTTTTCAACAAAATGTCGTTATTTTCTTAAAAGACCCCGGAAAAATGAAGAACGGATGCGTAATATATTCCAGTGACGAGGTAATGGAATGCGATAAATTGTATTTATATTTTTGTTGTCTCAATAATCAATTTCTTCAAATATAATGTGACACACACATGTGCCCATAATTATGAAGTTTAAAAACATTTTCATATGAAATTCACACAAAATTTCATATTCATAGTAAACTTCATTAATCGAGACTAATAAAATTCTAAATTAAAATGTCGCGTAATATAAAAATATCTGTTAATTTATTCGAAAGCAATTCGTTAAATATCTCGAAACCAGAAATATATGACTTGGACAACTTTCATAATTATGGGCACGTATGTATCGAACATTTTTGTATTAGATTGTAAATTATGTGCAATGACAGATTGTAAGTATCAATACAAATATTAAATGCGAATAAGATTATTAAAACTGATTTCAGATAATGAAAGCATTTTTTTTTAATGTAAAGTGTAGGGTGAGTGTTTCAAATAGGACAGGCCGTACAGAATGGAATGAATATAAACTCTCTCGATGTATGTGTGAGACGTGGCTTTAAACGTCGCATATTTGTGTCAGTTTAAAAGAATATTCGGCTTACTTTTGTAGACTTTTACACGTACCAATCTATTTCCAATTGATTTCATATAAACTGGATATAAATGTTTTATAAATTGTTAACGGTAGAAGAAATATAGAAGGCAGTGGTGGCGTTGAGGACACGTTCCTCCAAACCCCCCCCCCCCGTTTCTTATCTCTCAGTTGGTACCGAGCGTTGTAGCAGTTGTGATAATGCTGAAGAATTGTGTCGGTTTGGTGACCGGAGGCGCTTCTGGCCTCGGTAGGGCGACAGTGGAGCGCATTATAAGGGAGGGAGGTAAGGCGGTGATATGCGATCTGAAGACGTCCGACGGCGAGAACGTTGCCAAATCCCTGGGTCCGGACGCCGTCTTCGTGCCGACGGACGTCACCTCCGAGAGGGACGTCGGGGCGGCCGTCGAGACGGCCAGGGCGAAATTCGGCCGTCTCGACTGCGCTGTCAACTGCGCCGGAATCGGCGGCGCTTTTAAAACTTACAATTTCGACAAGAAATTCCCCCACAGTTTGGACGATTTCACCAAAGTGCTGATGGTGAACACGGTCGGAACTTTCAACGTTATACGGCTGGCGGCCGGTCTTATCGGCGAGAACGAGCCCGCTGAGGACGGCAGCCGGGGCGTCGTCATAAATACGGCCAGCGTGGCCGCTTTCGACGGCCAGATGGGACAGGCCGCCTATTCGGCCAGCAAGGGGGCCATAGTCGGCATGACACTGCCAATAGCCAGGGATTTCGCCTCGAGGGGCATCAGGGTGGTGACCGTGGCGCCGGGCCTATTCGACACTCCACTCCTGCAGAGGCTGCCCGACAAAGTGCGCAATTTCCTCGCCAAATCAATACCGCACCCGAAACGGCTCGGCAAGCCCGACGAGTACGCCCTCTTGGTCCAGGCGATAATACAGAACCCTCTGTTGAACGGCGAAGTCATCCGCCTGGACGGCGCTCTCAGAATGCAGCCCTAATTCGGCTCTCTATTTCATTATAGATTTGGCGGTGCGCAAACTATTTTCATTTGCGACCCCCAATTCTTTTGAAAACAATCTGTCCCCACCCCTGAGTAGACAAGACCTTTTTAATCATCAATGTAGTTAAAATGAAATTATTTCTGGCCGTATGTAATAAAAAATACGTTTAAACATTTCATCATAAGAATTCAATGCGAGGTATGCGCTTGTGAAAAGCAATATCCTCTGGATCCGATCAAGATCCAGATATTTTGTTTTGATGGCAACTAATTTTGAAATGCCAGATTCGCATGAGTAGGTCAATGCGTCGAATCGAATCGAAATATTGATTACCTTTTTTACAAATCGGCATATTCGTTAGTCACCTGATGACCAAAATTTTTGGTTTTTCTTTAAATTTGGCGACCCCGAAAAATTTTCTCACGACCCCCGGATGGTTTGCGCGCCGCTGTTCTAGATCACGAAGGGTTCGTTCGATACACCTCCGCTACGGAGATTGTCCAATAGTACTTTTTGAGTCCAATAATACCTAAACACCTTCGACATCCTGGTTATTAAACATTGAAGTTATCAGCTTGGACGGTGCCATAAGATTTTCCCTCACCGACCTTTGAACGACGATATTTCATATGAATCAATAAATATAGAACAGTTTACTCATTTAACAGCATCAAACGTCGACACTGGAACTATATTTCCGTGCGTGAAGCCGTAAGCATTAAAATATATAATGCGACGATATATCTGTTTCCGTGTTGCAGTAATTGCTACCAGAGCAATTCTACAGAGATTGTCCAATAATACTTTTTGAGTCCAATAATTCCTAAATATGTTGTTTTAAACATTGAAGTTATCAGTTTGGACCGTGTTTATTCATTGTAGTTCAGATTTTCCCCTACCGACTGTTGAACGATGATATTTTTGTACAATTGTTATTTTTAAGCTTGTCTTAAGAAATGAATACTCGGAGAAAATATGAAAAATCTTTTGTCTACGAATAAAGAATGTTTTTCGATTGTTGCAGTTAAAATTGACCCGTTTCTTTTTCCCCGCTATTAATACAGTCTCTTATGTAATCTCTCCTTGAGGGGTCGTTTAAAAGACACAAAATAAAACCCGGAGCTATTATGTAACGAGATTTAACTATTCGAAAATGATTAATTTCGTTTTACGTCTCTTCAGTAAAGTGGAACGTTTAATTTAACGGACAGTTTGTATACACTAAAATAGTAATACATTTTCACAAACAAGTAATATATTATTTATACGAGGAGATAATTTAAGTGTACCCTCAACATTAACTATCCCACTGTACTCTGTAATCAACATTTATTTGAAATATTTTTATAGACAAAAATTGCGAGTAATAAAATTGATTTGCGTTGGTAAACTAGAAAATTTATAGTTACATACTTAAAGTAATAACAAAAATTCATAAAACAAAGCATATTTTATGTGATGTTAATAGAAGCACAAGGTCGTAAGGTCTTAGAACTCAATTTGATGACTGGTTTAAATTGGACAATGAAAAAAAAAACATTTTGAACTGTTCGTCAAGGTCCAATGCTAAATTTAAATAGTGCGCTCGATATGTTTCCTGGTAGAAACAAAGTGTAATGCGCAACGATAGCAATATATAATTATTTCGTATTGTAATTTAACACTTTGCACTTAGTGACTAAGTAGTACCTCGAGTTGAACCTTGAAACTAGTTATGCAAATCGTTTGATCTCTATGTTAATAACGGTCTTCGGAGGTTAATTATAATATTTACGCCTGTTATCTCGTATAAGCGTTTCATAAAATTGCGGTTTTATCGTCGAGATAGTTCGATATTCATTCCATTCTGTGTCCTATTTGAAACACTCACCCGTACACTTTACATAAAAAATGCTTTCGTTATTTCAAATCAGTTTTAATAATAATCTTATTCGCATTTAATATTCGTATTGATACTTACAATCTGTCATTGCACATAATTTACGATCTAATACAAAATGTTCGATACATATGTGCCCATAATTATGAAAGTGGTCCAAGTCATATATTTCTGGTTTAGAGATATTTAACGAATCGTTTTCGAATAAATTAACAAATATTTTTATATTACGCGACATTTTAATTTAGAATTTTATTGGTCTCGATTAATTGAAGTTTACTATGAATATGAAATTTTGTGTGAATTTCATATGAAAATGTTTGAATTGACTTGGACCACTTTCATAATTATGGGCACATATTTTAATAATAGATTCGTAGTATAATTTTAAGAATTATACTTGGTTAAACCTCACAAAGGAATGTCCTCGAATGTTAGGATATAACAGTTAAAAGTTATTAAAAGAGATTAATACAATTGCGATTGTTTACATAAATGTCAATTCTTTTAATTCATATGACCTGCAAATCATCGGGAATTGTTTTAATTCCAGTTTGTATCAATATTAACACAAGATACCACTTTATTAATTGTGACATTATTGGTACGGAGATACGAAAGAATTAAAATGTTTTGAGTAAATAAATTACGAGGCAGATTCTTATTGAGATAAAACACAATGTTAAAAGGAAAGAAATCAAAACTAGATTATTGTATATTATAAGAGACCAACAAATTGAGAGAAACGTAAAAAATATAAATATATTACATCATAGCTGATTTATAATTTTCGTTTATAGAATTAAATTATAAGGAATAAATTAATGTTTGAGGATAAATTTCCAAGTTGAAAACAATACAAATCCGTTATTATAATACATTTAGTATAAACCTTGTAGAAAAATCAAATATTCTCTACAGGGAAGAAGGGATCTTTAAAAAGTGTTTTGGGATTAATAATTTCTTTATAGTTTTTATCTGAATATGAACATGTTCCCCGTACCCTGCTAATTTATTGAATACAATGTATACTGTTTTATTTCGAGCCGTGCGAAATAATTTAGTAGCGGCGACCAATTGAGGTAAAAATGTATAAATTTAATGTTTTTAAAATAATGAAATCGTTTATCAGCTTTTGTTCCATCGGTTCTATTTCGATTTTATCAACGAGGAGATGGATTGAGAATATTTTCTGTATTTTTGGGACAAATTAAGGTAGAATAAAAGCAAAAAGACACTCCCCCTCGGGTGCTGCCATCTGGCAGCGATTTGTCGAACTACCAGCGCTGTATACAGTCTTGCCAGTACCGCGGAAATTTCCCTACCTTTCAGATCTACTACTATTATAATATATGAATTGAAAGATGCATATATTAAATATAAGTTTTATTTTTCATCAATGTTAAATAATTTTCCACCTTTTCTCACGTTCAATAGGTTCGTAATTGTTAAACACGTTCATTGTTAACAGCCGTGACAACCGCCTAGACTGATTGCCCTGAAGACGTTGGTGTTTCAGACGTTATTTAATTGCGATTATTTAAAACTGAATCAACTGAGGTACAGTAACTGATCTTTTCTGAAGACACTCGGGTGGACAGAATTGAATAAATATAAAACAATTTCCCGCGGACACTTTCTCTCGAGGCGGCGTTCAGGATCCCTCGTGTCCTGAGGGAGGAGGTGATGCGAAGAAAGCTGTCGGATCGAAGGATCGGATCGACGGGATAAATTTGAAAGGAAAGATTGAAAATTCGAGGACAGACGGCGATTTTTAAATCTGAATCTCTCTTTTAATCCGGATTCTGTCGAGAACCCCCCGTACCACTGAAAGAATAGACCTTCTGGTTGGTATAGTCTGATTGATCGTGACAGTGCTCTCAGTACTTTAGATTTCACCGAGTCGAACTCCTCCTGATGACGGTACTGCCGCTCCTGCTGACCTCACTCTCGGTCGTATAAGGGCCGTCCCCGCTTTAGGGACGGGATTTTCGGGAAGGTGAGGAGAAGCGAGGAAAGTTGTCGAGAATTAAGGGATCGGAACTAAGGGATAATTTGGAAGGATTTATACCGGGAAGCCGCCAATTCTCGAAAGAACTGGACTTTTAGTTCATTGCGGATTATCCTGTCGGAGACTTATTGTTGGGGCGTTGGTAATTTTTCGAAGGATTACGGATTGCCAGGATCGGAGTCTCAGTTCGATTCCGTAGGCCCCCCGAATATGTTTCAGTAGGGGGTTGTAAATTAATAATCTATTAGAGAGCTATAGTTTCGATCTGTAGTCGAGGGGTCGTTTCGTTTCTGCACGTTTCACTCCTGTATCTGAAGGGTTCCACGTGTCAAATCTTCCGTCCGAGAGTAGTCCCGGGTACAGGACTCGATTTACAACAGGAAGTCGGGACACGGGAAGACTTTTTTGGCAATTACAACTCATTCAACTCCATTTCCTGGACGATAGTTTCGATCTGTAGTCGAGGGGTGTCATTAGTAGTTTGTAGCGTCGTATCCTTCTGGTTCGGTATTAAATATCGGATAGTTTTTTTTTCTAATGACTACAAAGTTTTCCTCGCGAAATTCGGGCAGTAGAATGGACTGAAGATAACAAATGTTATTGGAGAAAACGAAAATTAATATTCGACTACTAATTGACAACTCAAATGTAATTGACAGGTCAAATTATAAATTTGAATGGCGGACATTCGGCCTAACAGAATTGAATGAATGAAAAGCTGTCTCTCCCTCCGTCTTCTCCCTCTCACTCCCTCCCTCCCTCCATCCCTCCATCCATCCCCCTATCACCCTCTTTCTGTCCGTCAATTAGTCACTGACGTGCCCGTGATCGTTCCGACGTCGACGAATCAAAGGCAGTTTGCGGGCGGTCCCTCCGCGGGCGGTTTTGCGTTGTTGTTGTTTTAGACCGGCCAGCTGTGCCGCCCCCGGGGGTGGCCGCCCCGCCTCCACCATTGTCGGCACATACTCCGAAATATAAGCCGGTACAAATAGCCGGCCTTCGCCCGTCTATTCCAATTGTCCGCCTGTCCGCGCCCCATTGTGCGTTTTACTCGACTCTTCAGGACGGGGTGAAGAGAGCACCCGGGGGTGGTGGATCGCGTTATATTTCTTCAAAAATTTATTATACATATAGGGGTGTCCCAAAATTAACGCAAGATTCGAATCGAACTGTGGACGCCAAACCCTTCATTATTTTTGAAATATTGTTCAACAATGAAAACGCGTTGTTCTATCGTGTAACGCCCCCCCATTTGTACTGACCCTAAACTATCGGCTGTCGAACGGTTTTTTAATAGTGTCGCCGACTTTACTCCAAGAATGCTGTGGCAAATTCGAATCTTGCGTTAATTTCGGTAGTAAAGTAGAGGCAACCCTATTAAAAAACCGTTTGACAGCCGATAGTTTATGGTCAGTACGAATGGAGAGCGTTACACGATAGAACATCGTGTTTTCATTGTTGCGACAATATTTCGAAAATAATGAAAGTTTGGCGGCCACAGTCCGATTCGAATCTTGCGTTAATTTTGGGACAATCTATACGATCGCGACCATTATTGTTATATGTACGATTACGGTTACGAGTACAAATAAGGTAATACGAATTAGTTTAACGTACGTTTAACGTAGATTTCGTGTGTTTCTGTCTCCTCTCTCGCCGGTTTGGTCTTTCGCTCTAGACCGGTTTCGGCTGCTCGCCACCCAACAACACCGCTACCGAAGATGTGGAATTGTTTAAAATACTGCCAACTCAATTCAAGTACATCGTATTGTCGTGCAGTACAATTAAACCGCTTCAAAACTGAACTTGCTACAGCCGCAGTATACAAAGTGCTTCGAATGCCGTTCTCGATGCTCGGAGTCATAAAATACCTTTTTGCCGAATTTCATTCCCGTCTTTCGCCCAAATCCTCTCCCCATTTCCGTTATCCCCCTCAAATTCCCGTAGATCTTCTCTGTCCAGAATGACAAGTCGGGAGAGTGTCACCGTATACCTTTACTATAGCATATAACACTGTTGACCATGCCATAAAAAAAAATTACCAACAAAATTTCGTACGTATAAAGATATCACCGTCTCCTCTCGCCGGTTCGGCCTTATTCTCTAGACCGGTTTTCGGCCGCTCGCCACCAACAATATCTTCAGTATTGGCGGTGTAAATAATCGGGAATTTTATTTTCTCGTCCTTTATACTCTTCTGTTCGTCCGCCAATATTTCCATATTTTCTCTCATTACACCCCTTTCCGGACAACAGGAGGAGAGAGGGAAGGCTTGCAGTTTTGAAGGTTTTGTCGATCCGAATCGGCCGAAACCGGTCTAGGAAAAGACAGAACAGGAAATCTTTTCGTTAAACGAATTACAGCGCCCGACATTTTGGGTACGTGAGAATTTTTCAGATCCTACCTCTGATGAGCCGATACGTTTTATATATATATATATATATATATATATATATATATATATATATATATGTACAGGGGTTGAAAGGGATCGGCCATCGGTGAATAATTGGTTGTTGGAGGATCACCGGTTTTTGTAAACGGTCCGGGATCTGACGGGGGCGGTTTTTAGAGGAGGAGGGGCGGAATAATCGGCTATGCGTTATTTACGCCCGGGGCCACACATGCAATAATGAGTAAGTAAGCGAGTAAGTACGTAAAGTACAGACCGGTTAATAGCGACAGATGACGGATTGGGCGGTCGATTCACGATAATGGGGTGGGGGGGGGTGGGGGTGGGGGGTTAAAGGAGCTTTCAAACGGCCCCCCCGCTAAGATCGGGGACACCCGACAACCCCCCATCTATTATTAGACCGGTCCTACAGATTATTACGCTGGCTTGGCGCGCGTAATATCTCGTTGTACGCTTGATGAGCGTAAAGTTTCAGCTCGAACAGAACTTCAATCTATCTATCTATCTATCTATGATTTTACGCCAAGAATTACTACTCTAAAGACATTATTATATTCTTCTGCAGGTTTCTGTCTCCTGTCCCGCTGGTTCGGTCTTTTGCTCTAGACCGGTTTCGGCCGCTCGCCGTCTTCAGTAGCGGCACGAACCTACGGTATTCCAACCCCTCGCAGACCACAAAACAGGTATGTTAAACTAATTATATTCTTCTTCTCTGTCTCCTCTCGCCGATTCGGTCGCTCGCCGTCTCCAGTAGAACTCTGGTGTTGTCTCCTTTGTCAGACACGAATTTCTCCACGAACTCCACAACGTGGAATCCCCATATTGACTCAAAAGAATCGACTTGAACAGAAAATTTGGACTCTTAAGGCCGTTACTAAAAAGGGCATCGAAATTGACCTCAAGTAACAAACTGACAATATACAATGAATATACTGAAACAGACACGGACATAAAGGTATAGGTAATGTTCGGTTCCACCACAAGACATCCAGGGATTTCAATCGAAAGTCCTTCGCACCATCCTCAATCCACCCCCCAGGTATGTTTCTAATCACACAATCCTAATCCACCGATTGTCCTAATCCACTCGTTCAGCCCCTTTCCTCTCTTACCCATCCCCATTATCCACAATACCACCATCATCGGGCGGTTTCTCTATCGTGAAAAATAGACACGTATCAATTGCACCTATAACTGTAAAAGTTGATTAGGTGCAAAATTAAAAAGTTGAAAAAATAAAACGAACTCCACTGTACTCCGATATTCCAAACGTTCCCTAGAGAAACGTCTGTACATGGAGGCGGTGTTAGCGCCGCTTGGCAACACCGATGTTGCCTGTTGTATTTTTCTATATTAGAGTTGTACAACAATAAAACAGTACAAAAATCATACTTGAATACGCTGTCCCCAGATAATAATAATGAGCTCAGATGTTCCGAACAAGATCTTCTCATGGCTTGTGTGAAATTCGCCAAAAATGCTCCCGACAATCGACAACGTTTATTTCAATTTTGTGTATCGAAAATATTCTTTAAAACTTACCAGCGTATAGATAAAAATAGAGAGTTAACTACAAGATTTTGTAGGACGATCTTCAGAAGAAATCATTGCCATTTTAGGCGCAAGAACGGCTAAAAATGAGCTTTTAGGCCCGAAAATGCGGTTTTAGGTGCAAAATCGGCCCAAAATGCAGTTTTAGACGCAGAATCGGCCCAAAATGCAGTTTTAGACGCAGAAATCGGCCGAAAAATGCGATTTTAGGCGCGAAATAAGTCCAAAAATACAATTTTATGCCGAAAATACAATTTTATGGCTGAGAAATTACGGTTTTTAGACGCAAAATGCGGTTTTAGGCCCAAAATGCAGTTTTAGACGCAAAATGGCCAAAATCAGGTTTAAGCGCGAAATCGGCCCAAAATGTGGTTTTAAGGTGCAAAATCGGCCGGATTTTAGACCAAAACCAAAATGCCGTTATTCGGCCGAAACAAAATGCGGTTTTTAGACGCAAAATCGGCCCAAAATGCAGTTTTAGGTCCAAAATTTGGATATTAGACGCAAAATTGGCCCAAAATGCGATTTTAAGCGCAAAATCGGCCTATTTTAGGCCCAAAATGATTTTAGGCCCAAAATGAGTTTTAGACGCAAAATCGGGCCGAAAATGAGAATTTTAGGCGCACAATCGCCCCAAAAATTCAGTTTTTAGATGTAAAATCGACCTAAAATGCGATTTTTCGACGCAAAATTTTTCATTAGAGTTGTGCAATAATATGACAGTACAAAAATCATACTTGAATACGTTGTCCCTCGATAATACTAATAATGAGCTCAGACGTTCCGAACAAGATCTTCTCATCACTCGTTTGATAAACGTCCAAATTGCTAGAAGTGGTGGAGGTTTGCCTGAATTGGGGCGATTAGAGGGTAGAGATTGGAAATAATTGGAGAGATCATCGTTATGCTCGTATTGTGATCGCGACAAACGGGGGGGGGGGGGGGGGTTAGTTAGGCGACATCGGATAGATACACCTGTTGTAGGTGTACAATGGGGTTCGTCAACGACCCCGACCTTACGCCTACTTCGGGATATCCCGGGCGTGGGACGTCCGAATCGGAGTGTGGAAAAACGAAATACAAAATTTTTTTTGGCTCGAAGTAATACTTCTTACGGAATAACACCGGAAAACCGGGAATCGAAGACCCGAAATGAAAGTTTATAGAGTCCATAAATGGTATCTAGTGTTAACCCATTGTTTTACAGCAAAACGGTTTACCGTACGTTTGTAAACGATCGGTCCTATTGAAATGGTCCTATTCGTCAAAAACTTTAGACAGTCCGTCTAAAGTCTAAAGTCTATTTTTTTTTCAATCGGTTCATGACGTGTGAAATTCGCCAGCGACGCGAAATAGTGAAAGGTTTTTCCATACAACAATGCTCCCGACAATCGACAAAGTTTATTTCAATTTTGTGTATCGAAAATATTCTTTAAAACTTACCAGCGTATAGATGAAAATAAGACGTTAACTACAAGATTTTGTACGACGATCTTCGGAAGAAATCATTGCAAACTGCATTTTTGGGCCAGAAAAACGTAATTTTGGCCGATTTTGCGCCTAAAAACCTCACCATTAAGCGGAGTGATTTCTTCTGAAATCTTGTACTTAATATTTTTTCTAGTTATTTTTTTCTATACGATGGTAAGTTTTAAGAAATTAAATACATTTTTTCGATGCTGTATTTAGGCCCAAAAATACGGTTTTTAGACGCATATGGGCCAAAAAATGCGCTTTTTAGGCGCAAAATGGCCCAAAAAATGCGCTTTTTAGGCGGGAAATGGGCCCAAAGAAGCGTTTTTAAGCACAAAAATGCGTTTTTTAGACGCAAAAGAGCCCAAAAATCGATTTTTAGACGCAAACTGGCCCAAAAATCGGTTTTTTCGCGCGAAATCGGCCCAAAAATGTGGTTTTAAGGTGCAAAATCGGCAAAAAAATGCGCTTTTGAGGCCCGGAAATGCGGTTTTTAGGTAAAAGCGGCCCAAAAATGAGGGTTTAGCCACAAAATCGACCCGAAAATGCGGTTTTTAGGTCAAAGCGGCCAGAAAATGAGGTTTCTTAGTCCCAGAAAGGCGGTTTTTGGACCCAGAAACGGCACAAAAATGCGATTTTTAGGCGAAAAATTGGCTCAAAAATGCGGTTTTTAGGCCCAAAAATTAGGTTTTAGGCCCAAAAATTAGGTTTTTAGGCCCAAAAATGAGGTTTTTAGGCGCAAAATCGGACCAAAATGTACATTTTAGGCCCAAAAATGAGGTTTTTAGGCGCAAAATCGGACCAAAATGTACATTTTAGGCCCAAAAATGTGACTTTTAGGCAAAATTGGCCCGAAATACGATTTTTTAGGCACAAAAATGGTTTTTAGGCCCAAAAATTAGGTTTTAGGCCCAAAATTGGTTTTTAGGCCCAAAAATTAGGTTTTTGACGGAAAATCGGCCGAAAATAGGTTTTAACCCAAAAATCCGGTTTTTAGGCATAATCGGCTCAAAATTTTTAGACCCAAAAAATGCAAAATAGGGCCCAAAATTCAGTTTTAGATGCAAAATCGAGCTAAAATGCGATTTTTCGACGCAAAATCGGCCCAAAATGCGGTTTTAGGCCCAAAAGTGCGTTTTAAGGACCAAAATGCTGTTTTTAGACGCAAAATCGACCCAAAAATTCGTTTTTAGACGCAAAACCCAAAAATGCGATTTTAGGCCAAAATTAGGTTTTTAGGCCCAAAATTAGGTTTTTAGGCCCAAAATTAGGTTTTAGGCCCAAAATTAGGTTTTAGGCCCAAAATTAGGTTTTAGGCCCAAAATTAGGTTTTTAGGCCCAAAAATTAGGTTTTTAGGCCCAAAAATTAGGTTTTTAGGCCCAAAAATTAGGTTTTTAGGCCCAAAAATTAGGTTTTTAGGCCCAAAAATTAGGTTTTTAGGCCCAAAAATTAGGTTTTTAGGCCCAAAAATTAGGTTTTTAGGCCCAAAATCGGACCAAAAATGCAGTTTCTACGGCCAGAAATGCGGTTTCTAGACACAAAATGGGGCTAAAAAATGCGGTTTTTAGACACAAAATGGGCTAAAAAATGCGGTTTTTAGACACAAAATGGGCACAAAAATGCGATTTTCACGCAAAAATCTGCCCAAAAATGTGGTTTTTAGGCCCAAAAATGATACTTTTAGGCTCAAAATTGACCCAAAAATGCTGTTTATAGACGCAAAATTTGCCCACAAATGCGATTTTTAGACACAAAATCGGCACAAAAATGCAGTTTTTAGGCCCAAAAATGCCGATTTTAGACCCAAAATGCTTTTAGAAAATGCGGTTTTTAGACGCAAAATTCCGGTTTTAGATGCAAAATCCCAAGTTTTTAGACGCAAAAAAAAAATGCGTTTTTGGCACCAAAAATTTTTTAGGCCCAAAATCGGCGATTTTTAGCAAAAAAGCCCAAAATTAGATTTTAGGCCCAAAAATTAGGTTTTAGGCCCAAAATCGGCGATTTTTAGCAAAAAAGCCCAAAATTAGATTTTAGGCCCAAAAATTAGGTTTTAGGCCCAAAATTAGGTTTTAGGCCCAAAATTAGGTTTTTAGGCCCAAAATTGGTTTTAGGCCCAAAAATTAGTTTTAGGTTTTTAGGCCCAAAATCAAAATTTTTTTAGGCCAAAAATGCCAAAATGATTTTAGGCCCAAATGCCGATTTTACCGATTTTAGGCCCAAAATGCGGTTTTAGGGCAAAATGGCCAAAATGATTTTAGACGCAAAACGGAAAAATCCGGTTTTAGATGCAAAATCGACCAAAATGCGGTTTTTAGACGCAAAATCGACCAAAATGCGATTTTAAGCGCAAAACCGCAAAAATCCCAAAATCGACTCAAAATGCGATTTTAAGCGCAAAGCCAAAATTTTTAGACCCAAAATCGAAAAATGCGATTTTAACCTAAAAGCCCAAAATTGGTTTTAGGCCCAAAATTTTTAGGCCAAAAATTTTAGGTTTTAGGCCCAAAAATTAGGTTTTAGGTTTTAGGCCCAAAAATTAGGTTTTAGGCCCAAAATTAGGTTTTAGGCCCAAAATTAGGTTTTTAGGCCCAAAATCGGACCAAAAATGCGATTTTTAAGCGCAAAAGCGGCCCAAAAATGCAGTTTCTACGGCCAGAAATGCGGTTTTTAGACACAAAATGGGGCTAAAAAATGCGGTTTTTAGACACAAAATGGGCTAAAAAATGCGGTTTTTAGACACAAAATGGGCACAAAAATGCGATTTTCACGCAAAAATCTGCCCAAAAATGTGGTTTTTAGGCCCAAAAATGATACTTTTATGCTCAAAATTGACCCAAAAATGCTGTTTATAGACGCAAAATTTGCCCACAAATGCGATTTTTAGACACAAAATCGGCACAAAAATGCAGTTTTTAGGCCCAAAAATGCCGATTTTAGACCCAAAAATGCCGATTTTAGACCCAAAAATGCGGTTTCTATGCGCAAAATGGGTCCAAAAATGCGGTTTTTAGACGCAAAAACGGAAATAATCCGGTTTTAGATGCAAAATCGACCCAAAAATCCGGTTTTTAAGACCAAAAATATGGTTTTTAGGCGCAAAATTGGCCCCAAAGTACGGTTTTTAGACGCGAAATTGGCGAAAAGGCGAAATTTTCGAAAAACCTAAATTTTCGATTTTTGACCCGCCGTGTCAGAGGCAAGTGTAACTCACATTAGTACACTTGTGGGTGGAATATGGGATCGATCTGTGAAAATTTTCGAAAAACCTAAATTTTCGATTTTCGACCCGCCGTTTCAGGGGCAAGTGTAACTCACATTAGTACACTTGTGGGTGGAATATGGGATCGATCTGTGAAAATTTTCGAAAAACCTAAATTTTCGATTTTCGACCCGCCGTTTCAGGGGCAAGTGTAACTCACATTAGTACACTTGTGGGTGGAATATGGGATCGATCTGTGAAAATTTTCGAAAAACCTAAATTTTCGATTTTCGACCCGCCGTTTCAGGGGCAAGTGTAACTCACATTTTCGAGTACACTTGTGGGTGGAATATGGGATCGATCTGTGAAAATTTTCGAAAAACCTAAATTTTCGATTTTCGACCCGCCGTTTCAGGGGCAAGTGTAACTCACATTAGTACACTTGTGGGTGGAATATGGGATCGATCTGTGAAAATTTTCGAAAAACCTAAATTTTCGATTTTCGACCCGCCGTTTCAGGGGCAAGTGTAACTCACATTAGTACACTTGTGGGTGGAATATGGGATCGATCTGTGAAAATTTTCGAAAAACCTAAATTTTCGATTTTCGACCCGCCGTTTCAGGGGCAAGTGTAACTCACATTAGTACACTTGTGGGTGGAATATGGGATCGATCTGCGAAATTTTCGAAAAACCTAAATTTCGATTTTCGACCCGCCGTTTCAGGGGCAAGTGTAACTCACATTAGTACACTTGTGGGTGGAATATGGGATCGATCTGTGAAAATTTTCGAAAAACCTAAATTTTCGATTTTCGACCCGCCGTTTCAGGGGCAAGTGTAACTCACATTAGTACACTTGTGGGTGGAATATGGGATCGATCTGTGAAAATTTTCGAAAAACCTAAATTTTCGATTTTCGACCCGCCGTTTCAGGGGCAAGTGTAACTCACATTAGTACACTTGTGGGTGGAATATGGGATCGATCTGTGAAAATTTTCGAAAAACCTAAATTTTCGATTTTCGACCCGCCGTTTCAGGGGCAAGTGTAACTCACATTAGTACACTTGTGGGTGGAATATGGGATCGATCTGTGAAAATTTTCGAAAAACCTAAATTTTCGATTTTCGACCCGCCGTTTCAGGGGCAAGTGTAACTCACTTTAGTACACTTGTGGGTGGAATATGGGATCGATCTGTGAAAATTTTCGAAAAACCTAAATTTTCGATTTTCGACCCGCCGTTTCAGGGGCAAGTGTAACTCACTTTAGTACACTTGTGGGTGGAATATGGGATCGATCTGTGAAAATTTTCGAAAAACCTAAATTTTCGATTTTCGACCCGCCGTTTCAGGGGCAAGTGTAACTCACATTAGTACACTTGTGGGTGGAATATGGGATCGATCTGTGAAAATTTTCGAAAAACTAAATTTTCGATTTTCGACCCGCCGTTTCAGGGGCAAGTGTAACTCACATTAGTACACTTGTGGGTGGAATATGGGATCGATCTGTGAAAATTTTCGAAAAACCTAAATTTTCGATTTTCGACCCGCCGTTTCAGGGGCAAGTGTAACTCACATTAGTACACTTGTGGGTGGAATATGGGATCGATCTGTGAAAATTTTCGAAAAACCTAAATTTTCGATTTTCGACCCGCCGTTTCAGGGGCAAGTGTAACTCACATTAGTACACTTGTGGGTGGAATATGGGATCGATCTGTGAAAATTTTCGAAAAACCTAAATTTTCGATTTTCGACCCGCCGTTTCAGGGGCAAGTGTAACTCACATTAGTACACTTGTGGGTGGAATATGGGATCGATCTGTGAAAATTTTCGAAAAACCTAAATTTTCGATTTTCGACCCGCCGTTTCAGGGGCAAGTGTAACTCACATTAGTACACTTGTGGGTGGAATATGGGATCGATCTGTGAAAATTTTCGAAAAACCTAAATTTTCGATTTTCGACCCGCCGTTTCAGGGGCAAGTGTAACTCACATTAGTACACTTGTGGGTGGAATATGGGATCGATCTGTGAAAATTTTCGAAAACCTAAATTTTCCGACCCGCCGTAAATTTTCGATTTTCGACCCTAAATTTTCGCCGTTTCAGGGGCAAGTGTAACTCACATTAGTACACTTGTGGGTGGAATATGGGATCGATCTGTGAAAATTTTCGAAAAACCTAAATTTTCGATTTTCGACCCGCCGTTTCAGGGGCAAGTGTAACTCACATTAGTACACTTGTGGGTGGAATATGGGATCGATCTGTGAAAATTTTCGAAAAACCTAAATTTTCGATTTTCGACCCGCCGTTTCAGGGGCAAGTGTAACTCACATTAGTACACTTGTGGGTGGAATATGGGATCGATCTGTGAAAATTTTCGAAAAACCTAAATTTTCGATTTTCGACCCGCCGTTTCAGGGGCAAGTGTAACTCACATTAGTACACTTGTGGGTGGAATATGGGATCGATCTGTGAAAATTTTCGAAAAACCTAAATTTTCGATTTTCGACCCGCCGTTTCAGGGGCAAGTGTAACTCACATTAGTACACTTGTGGGTGGAATATGGGATCGATCTGTGAAATTATCAACCCTAAATTTTCGATTTTCGACCCGCCGTTTCAGGGGCAAGTGTAACTCACATTAGTACACTTGTGGGTGGAATATGGGATCGATCTGTGAAAATTTTCGAAAAACCTAAATTTTCGATTTTCGACCCGCCGTTTCAGGGGCAAGTGTAACTCACATTAGTACACTTGTGGGTGGAATATGGGATCGATCTGTGAAAATTTTCGAAAAACCTAATTTTCGATTTTCGACCCGCCGTTTCAGGGGCAAGTGTAACTCACATTAGTACACTTGTGGGTGGAATATGGGATCGATCTGTGAAAATTTTCGAAAAACCTAAATTTTCGATTTTCGACCCGCCGTTTCAGGGGCAAGTGTAACTCACATTGGTACACTTGTGGGTGGAATATGGGATCGATCTGTGAAAATTTTCGAAAACTAAATTTCGATTTTCGACCCGCCGTTTCAGGGGCAAGTGTAACTCACATTAGTACACTTGTGGTGGAATATGGGATCGATCTGTGAAAATTTTCGAAAAACGATTTTCGACCCGCCGTTTCAGGGGCAAGTGTAACCACTTTGGTACACTTGTGGGTGGAATATGGGATCGATCTGTGAAAATTTTCGAAAAGATTTTTTTCAGGGCAAGTGTAACTCACATTAGTACACTTGTGGGTGGAATATGGATCGATCTGTGAAAATTTTCGAAAAAAATTTTCGATTTTCGACCCGCCGTTTCAGGGGCAAGTGTAACTGGTGGGTGGAATATGGGATCGATCTGTGAAAAAACCTTTTCGAAAAACCTTTTTCGATTTTTTTCAATAAAAATGGCATTTTTGTGGGTGGAATATGGGATCGATCTGTGAAAATTTTTGGGCGCGTAATTTTGGGGCTAAATAATTTTCGGGCCGATTTTTAAAACCGCGTTTCTCACTAAAGCATTTTCTGATTTTGCGTCTAAAACCGCAATTTTGGGCTGATTTTTGCCGAATAACGGCTTTTTTGGCCGATTTTGCGTCTATAATTCTCATTTCTGGGCCGATTTTGCGCCTAAAAACTACATTTTTGGGCCGATTTTGCGTCTAAAAACCGCATTTTTGGGCCTAAAAATCGCATTTTTTAGCCCATTTTGTGTCTAAAAACCGCATTTTTGGTCCTAAAAACCTCATTTTTGGGCCAATTTTGCGTCTATAAACCCCATTTTTGGGCAAAAACCCGCATATTTGAGACGATTTCGCAACTTAAAATTGCATTCTCCGACCGATTTGGCACCCAAAACCTCATTTTTGGGCCAGTTTTTCGTCTATAAACCCCATTTTTGGGCAAAAACCCGCATTTCTGAGACGATTTTGCGCCTAAGAACCCCATTTTCGGTCCTAGAAACCTCATTTTTTGGCCAATTTTGCGTCTATAAACCCCATTTTTGGGCAAAAACCCGCATTTCTGAGACGATTTTGCGCCTAAAAACCCCATTTTCGGTCCTAGAAACCTCATTTTTTGGCCAATTTTGCGTCTATAAACCCCATTTTTGGGCAAAAACCCGCATTTCTGAGACGATTTTGCGCCTAAAAACCCCAATTTTTGGTCCTAAAAACCTCATTTTTTGGCCAATTTTGCGTCTATAAACCCTATTTTTGTGCCAAAACCCGCATTTCTGAGACGATTTTGGACCTAAAATCCCCATTTTTGGTCCTAAAAACCTGATTTTTTGGCCAATTTTGCGTCTATAAACCCCATTTTTGTGTGCCTAAACCCGCATATTTGAGACGATTCCGCGACTAAAAATCGCATTCCCCGGCCGATTTTGCGCCATAAAACCGACTGTTTGGGCCTGAAAACCGCAATTTGTGGCCAATTATGTGGCTAAAAACCGGAAGCAGTTTCTTTGGATGCAACGAACCGAAGTTTATACATCATTCTCCGGGTGTTAATCGAGTGGTCGTTTGAGTGTTTACTTATAATTGTTCAACTCCCTATTGAACTTCCAAACCCCTGTACAGGTTTGCACGCCGAAACTCCCTCGTCTCTCGAACGGACAGACTCTCTTCAGGTTTTTTTTTCCCCTGCGTGTGCCCTAAGCAGGAATGGGAATTACTTAGCACTTATTATAAGGAGAAAGGGGGAGAGGGAGAGAACGAGGAGATGGGTTAGTGGGATGGGGTTTTAACAAATGATCCGAACTCGGGCTCTACCCCAATGCCATTAGGGTCAGTCTATTGTTCACTAATTTCCCCCACAATATACCTTCCATTGTGCATTTCATACCGGGATTTGTACCTCTTCATTTTTCTTATTTTTTTCACTCTCTCTCTCTCTCTCGCCCTCTCAATTCTCCTCCTCCTCCTCCTTCATTCTCGGACCGGCGAAAGATAAGACCATTAATAAGTGGTTTCTGACGTCCTCCAACCCACGTTTCATCCCTCACGCGTCCCCTCCACCCTCCCACTACCCCACCCACCCCACACACAAACCGATTGGCATCGACAATATCATTTTATATATATAAGGACAGCGTCTAAGAAAGAATCCGAATTCGTTACCGCGGAATTTGACAGTTTTGGAAACTGTTTCTTTCATCTTAATTGCTGATCAGGGATCCACGTTTTGTCCTAAGTGGGATATCATTGTTCTGTCCCACTGACCCTTCGTCTATATCCACCAAATTATATTGTCGGATATCTGTATATAAATAATTGCCGATGACAATATTATTGGCCGTTCCTTGATTTAGGAATCACCCCCAAGTCCACCTGAAGTACGGCAAGTGCCGATTCCACAAAAAAAAAACTTGTGGAAGTGCACCGAGTGCATTTTTCTTTTTTGGGTACTCGAAAAAAATCAGTTACTGAATACAAGAACTATTTCTTGAATCGGCAATCTTACGTGCTGTATATTATATTAGGGGTACGCAAAAGTAATCGACAATTCGATAAGCTGTATTTCGGTTTCGAGGGTTCCTCAAGAGAGTGGAATCGAAATTTTGAAACAGGTCGATAGCACTTGGCCAGAAAGTATTCTAGAATGTTCTGGAAATTAGTAGATGGACATAATTATCGATTCATTGCACCTAAAAACCCAGTTTCACAGATATAAGCCGTCATTCCTATTTTACGCACGTTTCACTGGAGTCCTTGTATTACAAAGTATCACACAATTTGATAAGATGTATTTTGGTCTCGAGGAGTTCCTCAACAAGAGGGAATCTATTTTTCTATAGCCGGTGTCCAAAAGTGACTTTAAAACGGCGGAGATTTGTAAATTACGTTAATATTAATTAATAAATTATCGATTTTGCGCCCCCAAAAAACCCAATTTTTGCACCCTAAAACCCGACTTTTGGGCCCAAAAATCGCATTTTCGGGCCTGAATACCCTATTTCGGGCCAAAACCTCATTTTTTAGGCCGATTTGGCGCCTAAAACCCCATTTTGGGACTAAAACCCCAAATTGTAGATTCTCTCTCCGACTAACAACTGGCTCTACTGAAGATGGCGAGCGGCCACACACGAAATCTACGCTTTTCCGACAGCACGCAGACCGCAGAACAGTGATTCGGTATTCCAAATCACTCCAATCGCTTGTCACTATAATACTTGAAAGTACTTAGACTGGCGCGTTCGCGGGGTGGCGATAGGGGAATGGATCGTTTGAAACAGGCGTTCCGGAAGAAAAATGGGGAAAAACATTTTATGCTAAACGCATTTATACGGTATCGGAATATGGTACCGCGGCCAGCCTGTTGAGTGCCAGCGATTGGGAAATGTAAGGGGGTGGATGTATGTTTGGCCGGCGGGGGTTGGCCGCCGACAGCGATTCTCCATTATTACAACACCGACCACTCCGCGTCTCTACATGGGGCAAATGTTACTTACTTACTTACTTACTAAAGTGCCCCTTACTCGGGTGGTGGTGGGAGGGGGGGGGGTGTAACACTTTCCCTAACACTTCGTACCGCCGCATTACCTCTCCATCAAATGGTACTTGTTTTTCCTTCCATATTATAAGCGTTATCCTCAATCATAAATTATCCGCTATGGCTCCCGACGACAGTTTATATAAATTTATTGTCGGATTAATGTTTTCAATAATTCACCCCCACCCCCCGCCCTCCGGACATATCGGGCCCACTAGCAGCATCACTATGAGAACACTAAAGTGTTCAATTAACGCCCCACCCCCGACTGGCAAACTGTAGGAGCGATATTTTCTATTTTTTTTCTGGAAATACCACGTTTCACTTACAATGTAATTGTATTGGAGGAATTACGGCCGGTTGGTAACGCTCCGCTACTGACGGTGGCGAGAAGCCGAACCGGCGAGACAGTAGAACGCAGAAACTACAGTACTTTTTATTTATTTCAATTTCATTTTTACAGCGCGAAATTGCGCTCCGCCACTGTGCGCTTCGGTCATGGAAATCCTAAAATGGTTGCTAAAATGGTTGCTAAAATGGTTACTATAATGGGGTGTCCCAAAATTGACGCAAGATTTGAATCGAACTGTGGCCGCCGAACTTTCATTATTTTCGGAAATATTGTCACAACAATGAAAACACGTTGTTCCCATCGTGTAACGCCCTCCATTTGTACTGACCCTAAACTATCGGCTGTCGAATGGTTTTTTTTTAATAGTGTTGCCCTACTTTACTGCAAGAATGCAGTGGCAAATTTAAATCTTGCGTCAATTTTGGGACACCCTATATAAATATGAATAAAAGGACATTGGTGTTGATACAGCACGTGACACTAACTGTACGTCTATTCCCTACAGTAAATATAGGTATTTCGTTTCATTTAATTTACTCCTGTCCTTGATTAGTTAACAATTTTTGTATATCTGCCGGGTTAAAAAGTGGTTTTTCAACTGCACAAAAACGGTACTTAAATAAAAAAAAATGGTTGAAAACGGTGCAAAAAACCGGGTTAAAAAGTCGTTTTTCAATTAATCAAAGCCAAAAACGTTTTAACAAGTGGTTTTTCAACGCGCCAACCGGATTGAAACGTGGTTTCTTAACGTAAAAACCTGGTTCAGAAGTGGTTTTTCAACGCATAAAAAATGGTTGAAAACAGTGCAAAAAACGGGTTGAAAAGTCGTTTTTCAATGCAAAAATGAGGCCGTGCCAGGTTCATCAAAGTGAAAAACGTTTTAACGTAATTTTTGGACACCCTATAGAAACTAGATAGAATTATTGTAAAAAAAAGGGATGTTTATCATAAACAATAAATTTGTTTCAATATATGTTTCCGAAACGTTGTCACTATATATATAAATATAAATATATATATATATATATATATATATATATATATATATATTGACTTTGGAATTCATTTATAGTATTATCTGTATGATTTTCCCCCGTTCATGGTATTAAACCGGCCCCGCAAATTCGGACTGTCGAAACCTCTACTGGAAACAATTTGAAAACGTACTGTAGCTGATAAATTTACAATATATATTAGGGGTACCTGAAAGAAATTCATTTTATTTTGCTAAAAAAGAAACTTTAATTATTAATCTACTATATATTCACCGATATTATCGACAACTCTCCGTCGCCACTTTACCGGCAAATTTTCGATTCCCCTCCTGTTGAGGAACTCCTCGAAGACCGAAATACATCTTATCAAATTGTCGATTACTTTCGGCTACAACTAATATCAGGACTTCCGTGTGAAAACGCGTAAAAATAGGCTTATAACGGCTTATATCGGTGAAATCCGCAATGACTTAGTTGCCAAACCCGACAGCCCTATTTGTCCATCTCCCGAATTTCCAGAACATTCCAGTCTACTTTCTGGCTAATGCTAGAAGTGCTATCGACCTGTTTCAACCCTCCTCAACCCCCCCCCCCGGCCACCGGTCACTTATTAAGCTAACCCTATCACACACACACACACACACACAAAGCAAGATACCGACCCCCAAAGCTGCTAATTCAATTACTGCTAATCCCAACAAATTGGTTGTCCCTTTCGGTTTACGATATTAGTCCCTTAATAAACTTGTGGACAAGGAGGGGGGGGGATGCGGGGCCAAAGTCCCTTCCGAATGGGCTTTATTCAATAATAGAAGTCTTCTTCTTCTTCTTCTTCTTCTCCTTTACTGCATTTAATTTGATCGGACTCGTCATCCGAATAGCGTATACAGAAGAAACGCGATGAGGAGAGAAAAGTTTCGGAACTTACAAGTTTAACTTTGGGGACAATTTTTAAGTTTTTATATGGGCGATTTTATTATATCAATGACCGTTAACGCGAGGAAAGAAAAGAAACATTGAAGGGTTATACTGAAGGCGGACCGGTTTTTCGGCCGCTCGCCATCTTCAGTAGCGCTGTGGTGGCACTTTGGATGTTTCTCCTGGGGGCACATCCTCACTGCACTGTCACTGGACAAAGTGCCGACAGCGACAGTAACAACACACGGCGCTACTGAAGATGGCGAGCGGCCGAAACGCCGGTCTGGCGAAAGACCGAACCGGCCTGGAGAGTAGAGACAGAAAACAGTTATGTTAAGAAACAGTTTAAAATTATTGAATAGAATACCTTGTAATTTAAAAAATTCGACTAAATTATCAGTACGCCCATTATCTTCTGATTCGATTATGGACACTGATGGCCTATTTATAGACTGGATGTCTGTCGAAACAAATGTAATAGACGATCAATGTAGTTGTAGACAGATAACGGTATTGATGATGATGATGACGAGACGGCGCCCTTGAACACTAATCTGGGACAAGTAAGTGTTCGCTGATAAAAATTGATTAGAAATCAATCTCGTCTCGTATTGTTCGAAGGCGGGAAATTACGTTATAACCCCGTTATAACTGCGTCATAACATAAGTAATATTCAGACGGGTATTTAGATAAGCCGCAGTGTCGTTATCTCACACGGTCATGCCAATATTTACATTGTCCGTTAATCACCTATTCCCTAGTTTTTTTTTTTAAATTAAATTTCAATTGAAATATATTTACAATATAATTTATAAATCGTATTGTATATGTACAGTTCATACACAATATTGCACAACTTATTGCAATATTGTGGAAAACGGAGATTTCGTTTCTCAACAACTCGTTTAGAGACCGGGAGTGTTTTATATATATATATATATATATATATATATATATATATATATATATATATATATAACGACAACTCTCCGGCCACTTTTCCGGCAAATTTTCGAATTTTCCCCTCCTGAAGACCAAAATACATCTTATCAAATTGTCGATTACTTTTGGGTACACCCAATATATCCCTTTATTAAGTAAATTTCAATCCTGGACTTGATATACCTGCGGGTTCGATTCGGTGCGTTGAGTTTGTGCTTGATTATATTGTCAATATAAAATGTATATTTCTGTAGGGCTTTCGAAAGTGTACGAGCGTTTGTTCGTTTTTCAAGAATAATAATAATAATAATATTTCTCGAGTGCTCAATTGAAGGTGGTGCTAAGGATCAGAAGGGGGTTGAAGTGTCAACACTGGAGGTGGAACAATGCCGGTAAAGGGCTTTTGTTGTACACTGTACGTGGGGATTGGCGGGGGTTTAAATAAAGTGCTCGACTTCTCTCTGTTATTACAATAATGTGTAATAGGTGTGTCATTAAGGTACTCGACTTTCCCACGAGTGGGAACAACCCCCCCCCGTTAAGGTGGGCGGTATTTCTGACTTCCTAGGGGTTGGTACAGGTGTTACAGCGCTGGTTACCCGTCGGGGGTTGGGGGGGGGGACAATGGACCCGGACCGAAGGAGGCGGAAGCGGCGACAACGCAAAGCCCCCTTACAAGTCCAAGTCATTGTCAGAAACAAAGCCCTCCCCGGGTTTTCTCACAGTGGTCGGTCCGAATCACTTCGTGGGCTTAAACGACCACCCCACGAAGCCGACGTTCGCCTAATCGGCCGGCTATTTCCTTAATGACGGTTTACGCGCCTTTCTTCATCCACCCGGGTTTTTGTTTGGCCTCATTGTTGCCCCGAGTATTGAAAAAAAGAGAGATTGGCAACGCGGAAGAACGATCCTTTTTGATTTCGGTCCAAAAGTAACGGACGTCCCCCCCCCCGCCGAGAAATCGGTTACGTCCCGTTCCTTCGGGATACGAAGGATATACGAAATAGCCCAACGGCGAAGAAATAACGGCCCTTTTGTACATTCGCATCCGGTCCGTTAAACCGGCATATAATACGCTTCTATTAATAATATAGGACGAGGACGAAGGGCTCAATTCAATTCCCTTCGATTTGCACTCCGGTACAGTCGTACCGCTGCAACGGTATTTTATACTCCCTTGCTTCGTACGCTTCGTATTCCCTGTAAAAACACCTCTCCCTCATATAGAAAGCCGGTCCTGGAAATGGACTTGAATAAGTTGTAATTGCCAAAAAAGTCTTCCCGTGTCCCGACCTCCTGTTGTAAATCGAGTCCTGTACCCGGGACTACTCTCGGACGGAAGATTTGACACGTGGAACCCTTCAGATACAGGAGTGAAACGTGCAGAAACGAAACGACCCCCTCGACTACAGATCGAAACTATAGCTCTCGAACAGATTATTAATTTACAACCCCCTACTGAAACCTATTCGGTTTACGGAATCGAACCGAGACTCCGATCCTGGCAATCCGCAATCCTTCGAAAAATTACCAACGCCCCAACAATAAGTCTACGACAGGATAATCCGCAATGAACTAAAAGTCAGGTTCTTTCGAGAATTAGCGGCTTCCCGGTATAAATCCTTCCAAATTATCCCTTCGTTCCGATCCCTTAATTCTCGACAACTTTCCTCGCTTCTCCTCACCTTCCCGAAAATCCCGTCCCTAAAGCGGGGACGGCCCTTATACGACCCGAGAGTGAGGTCAGCAGGAGCGGCAGTACCGTCATCAGGAGGGCGGCTTCTCCTTCGAGAGTTCGACTCGGTGAAGTCTAAAGTACTGAGAGCACTGTCACTAGATACAATCTAAAAAAAATTGGCGTTTAAGACAGAAATTAAGGTTGTTGTCTTTGTTTCCCCGACAAATTTCCCCGTACAAGGGCATAACGTAAGGACATAAGAGACAAACATGACGCCTTCAAGAGAGGGCCGAATGAGACCATTTCCTCTGTCAGAAGTCCAAGATCGCGGAAAACTATCTAGAGAATGCCCTTATTCTGTATTGGGCGAATGCCCCCGGAAAACGGTCTGAAATAGATTTTTCCGCAGCAATTTAAATCGAAGGGCCTAAAAAAATTCAAGTATTTCTGTTGCCGATTGCCGTCCTTTGTTCGGGAAAAATGGAAAAAACCCTTTCTCTCCGGTCACTCTATTATGCGCTATCATAATTTAACGCTTTATTCATATACCCATCCCCCCACCAACCCCGTTCGGACCCCGAAATCGTGTCTCGGACGCGTACGACCCTCAGGTAGGCGGAATTAACATTTCAAGAGGAAAAGTTGTGCACCCCCTCTAAACCCCCACCCCCACGGCCACCCCCTAACGGCTCCTTCATAATAATAAAGGGCCCACTTCATAAAAAAACACTCCATCAGAGGCCCCCCCCCCTACTCCACGAGTCCCAATTGATATATACAATCTCTATGCTAATTTTTATTTATAAGACAGATAAGGACAAATTTATGTATTGTCCGAATGCCTTACATACCATTCCAAGTGTTTTATATATATATATATATATATATATATATATATATATATATATATATATATATATATATATATATATATATATATATATATATATATATATATATATATATATATATATATATATATATATATATATATATATCTATTAATCTACTATATATATATATTCACCGATATTATCGACAACGCTCCACCGGCCACTTTTCCGGCAAATTTTCGATTCCCCTCTTGTGAAGAACTCGTCAAGAGCGAAATACATCTTATCAAATTGTTTTGGCTACACTTAATATATGCTCAAGTGCTCAGCACAGAGTACTCAGCACCAAACTTGCCCCCCCACCCAATATGTTTAAAATATTGTCGGTTTTACATCTACCTGTTACAACAGGTAAAAGTGAGGCGCGTAAAAAAATAATAATTAATTAATTAGGACGAGGAATGAGGCGGGAATATTATAGGGTGTTGAGGCGTGATTTGAAACATACTGGGAGTTTTGATCGGTATGTATTGATACGAGCGATGTCCGATTTCTTTGCTGAACACCGTAGTTCTATTCCGTTTTAATTCTGGTCCTGTACATCGTGAGGTTGTTGGCCTCAATAGTCCAAATTTCGCTACCGATCAGAGCTGAAATAATTTCCCGTCAGGCGTCGGTCTACTGAAAATGGTGTCCCGAAAATATAACGCCGGTGGTGAAATTGTGGTCGGGGGCGGGGCCAGGTGTCAGGGAAGGCCCCGCCCCCGACGTCGCCGCCGTCCAATCGGCGCCGGCCCTCGTCCCGGGGCCCCGCCCCCGACGTCCCCGCCGACCAATCGGCGCCCGACCTCGGCCACGGGGCTCCGCCCACTCCTCCTCCGCCTACCGCCGTTACCCTCTCATCCCGCAGGATCCCCTCCAATATCCAAACTACTATCGACTAGTCCTCAATTAACCACCTATTTTTCGTCCTTATATATTTCTCTGGATATCGGCCGACATCCGTTTTCCCCCGCAGAATGGGTGAGGTTTCTCACCTTACTGAAAAGACATGTGCCCATAATTATGAAAGTGGTCTAAGTCATATATTTCTTGTTTCGAGATATTTAATGAATTGCATTCGTATAAATTAAAAAATATTTTTATATTATGCGACATTTTAATTTAGAATTTTATTAGTCTCGTTTAATGGAAGTTTACTATGAATATGAAATTTTGTATGAATTTCATATGAAAATATTTTTAAACTTCGAATTGACCACTTTCATTATTATGGGCACATATGTGAACGCTTTCTGTGCCCGAAACTAAGAATGTCCTTTCATATTTTCACGCCGCTATTTTTCTATTTTCATTTCAATATTTAAGACAATCAATTCGGAGCAAAAGATCAACGAAAAAAAATTTCCGAAAAACCGATAAATTATAAATTCGATCTCGATTTTCGCCTGTGAAACGTCGAGATAGAATTGAAATAATGAAAATCGGCCTCAATAATAATAATAATATTCTTCTCATAATAATAATGACTTAGACTTGTGCTAAGCGACGCGGCGGCGATGTAGCCGAATTTTATAATTCAATTCAATCGCGAATTTTCTTGTCAGAAACGGTCTGTAAAATTGTTGAAAACCTCTATTAAATCCAAAAAAATTGGGGAACGAAAAATCAGCAATTATAAACCTATATATGAGAATTAAAAAAAAAAATCGGTATCGATATTGGTCGACTCGACAACGTTATAGGATTAAGATTTATCCGCCGTCTCACGAAAAATTCAATTATTTTTATGACGGGATCGATTTTCAATTTAAGGCTATTTATGTTGTGTATCCGGTTATTTAATAACAGCAGGATCGATTGGTCGAATCCCGGATCTATAAAGAAAATTTGAAGAGTTATAAAGTTTAGTAACCAAAAAAAACTGAACAACAAAAGGAAACAGGTGTCAAAGGATTATAAATACAAGAACATTAACAATGACTGGATAAAGTTTTCATCTTGTTAAGAAACATCTGTCTCCGGCCGGTGCATTAAAACTACACATTGTGAGGAAGAAAATATTTTAAATTCACCACAGATTTTTTATTTTCTACAATCAAACTGTGGCCGCCAAACCGTTCATTATTTTTTAAATATTGTTCAACAATGAAAAAACGCGTTGTTTGTTCTATCGTGTAACGCTCTCCATTTGTACTGACCCTGAACTAACGGCTGTCGAACGGGGGGGTTTTTTTTCAACTTTACTGCAAGAATGCTGTGGCAAATTGAAATTCTCGCGTCAATTTCGGTACACCCACATTGAAGAAGCGTTAAGCATTAAGCATTAAGGATGGTACGAAGGACTTTCGACTGAAATCTCGGACGCGAGCGATGCCGGTGTCGGTTTAAGTATCGCTTTGTAAATTGTCAGTTTGTCACTTGAGGTCGATTTCGGTGCTGTAAAACTAATAGGTTCGAAAGTCCGATTTGTCGGCAATTATGGCGATTCTGTTCATTGCAAGAGCGATAAAACACAAGAGATAAAATTACGGGGTGGTCTCGATGTAAAGACGAGGAGCCCTTTCATTTAAACCGCGCCCCAATATTAAATAACCGGGAACGGATTAATAAATTATTCATCGCCCCAAAGACAGAGGGGATATTTGAGTTAATGCCCCATTATCAAACTGTACTCTCTGTTATAAATTGGCTCGTGACTCTGACTTGTAGGGCGTGAGTTATAATATACACTGAAAAAGGGGGGTAGCGCAATCTCGGCTTTAAACTTTTAATTTTTTTTTTTACAGTTAGTTTTCTTCTCAGTATTCGAATTATTATTATTAGGTGGAGGCGGTCGGATTACGACAGAATTCGAACTTTACAGATCTTAAACTATGTCCCGTCTTCCGACATCCCGAACCTGGCTTAGAAAAAGGAAGAGGTCACGTGATCCAAATTAAGTTGAGACAATAAAACAGTGGAAAAAATTATTGATAGTACTTAATATATGGCGTCCCATATTTTTTCACCCTTCTGCACTTTTTCTGTCGTACTATATATTTTAAATAATTCGCCTGTCGATGGGGCCGGCGGGGGGTTAATCTCTTACCCCCTCCTGTCCTGTGTTCGACGTCCCTATAACCCGTGCCATTTCAGTTGTACAGGAGAATTGTGAGCCGAGTGGTTGCATTTGGAGTGCACTTCAGACTGGCTTCGGTCATCCGCCGCCCTTTTAAATAGCGCTTAGCCGCTATAAAGCCAGCTGCACCCCGGCAACAACACAGACAACCCCTTGGGAGTTGTCGCAATTTTTCCCCATTATTTCTCCCAGTAAGGGGGACGTACCTATTGACAAAAGGTCGAGGGTCAATTTACGCCCCCTTCGTGTCGTCCGCCGACTTTAAATATTAGGGCTACACAGAAGTAATCGAAATTTTGACTTTGGAATTAATTTTAATTTGCCAAAAAATAAACTTCAATTAATAAATCTACTACATGTTATCGACAACTCTCCGGCCACTTTTCCGGCATATTTTCGATTGCCCCTCTTGTTCGTTGAACTCCTCGAGACCGGAATACGTCTTAGCGAATTGTTGTATTACTTTTGGGTTACACCCAGTATAGGACAAAGTTCGATGTCACAAATGTCGATTAATGTTTGTAGGTTCGTGATGTTTCTGTCTCCTCTCGCCGGTTCGGTCTTTTGCCAGACCGGTTTCGGCCGCTCGCCATCTTCAGTAGCGCTGTGTCAGTCACTGTTAGCACTTTGGATGTTTTTTGGGGGCATCCTCACTGCCCACTGTCACTTTCACATGTACTGTCCAAAATGATAAAAAAAAAACATCGAAAGTGCTAACAGTGACTAACACAGCGCTACTGAAGATGGCGAACGGCCGAAACCGGTCTAGCAAAAGACCAAACCAGCGAGAGGAGAGAGAAACATCACGAACCTACAGTATTCCAACCCCTCGCAGACCACAAAACAGGTATCGATTAATGTTTATTACTCTATAAGGTTTTGCGTAATTAACCTTATTAATTAGCGCTGACGCTTTCTAGTGAGTACGTATACGGCTGTAATTTTTCTCTTGAACGTGTAAATTGAATAAATACTGTTCAGGTATTTAAAACATTTTTGTATTCCCCGGGGGGCAAATCCCACTTGGCCTAAAGTTCCGGTCCCCGTTAAGCGCCAAAACGAGGGAACGCTGTACGAAGTAGGTGCGTACGGGAGAAGAAGACAATTAAAGTAGAGGAATAGAACAGGAGGATTGTGGGCCATAATTTAGGAACAAAAGTGAGCTGAGAGTCATGGGGGGGCGGGGGGGGGGGGCGCTCCCCCTGCGGGGGGCAAGGGCCCCCTGTCAAAAACTGGAGCCGATAAATTTCGGTAAAACATTACACAACATCAGAATTTATTAGATTTAATAACATAAAATATAGAGAGTGAGCGAGAGGGGGTGAAGAGAAGGGTAGGGGGGGGGGCCCCCCCGCGGGGCCTCTCCCTCAACTCAACCCACACCCCCTCCCCCCGGAAAGGGAATTACGCGTGTCGGCCCAATAAGTGGATAAAAACATCGGTTATGAGTTATTACAGAAGTCTGTCTGTTCTACCAGTACTACTACCGCTATTGGGGTGTCCCAAAATTAACGCAAGATTCGAATCGAACCGTGCGGCCGCCAAACTTTTTCCGATTATTTTTTAAATATTGTTCAACAATGAAAAAACGCGTTGTCCTATCGTGTAACGCTCTCCATTTGTACTGACCCTAAACTATCGGCTGTCGAACGGGTTTTTTCAACTTTACTGCAAGAATGCTGTGGCAAATTCAAATTCTCGCGTCAATTTTGGTACGGATTATTTTATATCTTTTGTCTCTTTTTTTTCCGACCGAAGAGTGGATGATCTTGGGATCCTAAATATAAAATCACCTCAGTAGTTATAGCAAGATTTGAATCCAACTGTGGCCGCCAAACTGATTCTGATTATTTTTGAAATATTGTCGCACAACAATGAAAACGCGTTGTTCTACCGTGTAACGCCCCATTACTGTACTGACCCTAAACTAACGGCTGTCAAACGGGGTTTTTTTTTTTTAATAGGGTGCGCCCCAACTTTCCATCAAAAAGAATGCTGGCAAATTCAAATCTAAAAAAAATATGAATAAAAAAGGACATCCGGCTAAGGGCCGCAGCCATCATTGGCACTGTCACTATATACAATTAAGAAGAATTTTAGTAAACTATTTAACTGTATATAGTATTACTGGTACCCGAAAGTAATCGACATTGTGACTTTGGAATTCATTTTATTTCGCTAAACATTAATTATTAATCTACTATATATTCACCGATATTAGCAACAACTTTGTGCCACTTTTCCGGTAAATTTTCGATTCCCCTCTCTTGAGAGGGGACAATCTTGTGAAATTGTCAATTACTTTTGGGTACACCTAATATGTGTGTATCTCTACAGGCCATTTATTTAATACAACCCTTATCGGACTTCAAGTTATTGAACCTTTCCCCCCCTCATCATGGCCTGGACGATTTCATAGAGCACTGTTTACAAGTGTAATAGAAATTGTAGTTGTGACTTTAGATGAAAAATAAAAAAGAAAATGTACCGCTAACGGAAAGAAAGTAGTTTTTTTTTGGGGGGGGGGGGGAAGTTTGAAAGAGGAGAAAATAAAGAGGTGCCGTAATTCGAATTGTTTCCATGTTTCGTTGTCGCTTCCATTGTTGTTTCGTGGATGCATTAATTAACTTGCACCTATCCGGGGGCGGGGCGGGGCTTTCAATAGGGGACAGACAACAGAGAACGGTCAGGGGAGGGTGGGGAGGGTATCCATTATGAAAAACAATGCCTACAATCGGACCGGTTTATATTAACCGTTAATATCATTTCGGCCGTTTGATTTGCTCAAATAATTACATTCGTCCAATTATGGAACATCGTTAGGCCGTATTCAATACAACGTGTACGGGTTAATGTACGCCGCTTGAACTCTCCTCCGGGGCCCTGTAACGACAGCGTCTTCGATCTTCGATGAAACTACGGTGCCGAAATGTGTTTCGGCTGTTCGCCATTGTCGGTGTCGAAGTGGAACAGATAGGCGGGTGGTCGGCGAATCGCCTTTGATCTGAAAGTGTACGCCACTTTCTCAATTTACTGACGTACCGCCGCCTTGTCTTTCTGTACAAGAAAATCATTTTTTTTGTTTGTTTTCAGCTATCGCCATAAGTTCAAATAGACGGCGGAAACGTATGCCTGTATAGGCCACCACAAATTACAAGAGAGTATATTCTTCTTTTTGTGTCAGAAAAAAAAAAAAAGCATTTAACTCAGTCGGAAAAACCACTTCTCGGCCACCTTTTTCGTTGAAACGCCTTTTTATCAATAGTTTTTCTGTTGAAAACACACTTCTTGACCCGTTGAAAAACCACTTTTAACACGGGGTTGCGTGCGCGTCGAAAAAAACCCTTTTAAACGGGTTTTCGCGATGGAAAACCGCTTTTGCCTTAAAAACCACTGCTTAATCCAGTTTCGCGTTGAAAAACCACTTCGGAACCAGGTTTTTAGGTTAAAATACCATGTTTTTCCCCGTTTCGTGAGTTGAAAAACCACTTGTTAATACGTTTTTCGGTTTGATGAACCTCGCCGGCCTCATTTCTGCATTTTTTTGCTTTAAATACCGTTTTTTAACTCGTTTTTGTGCAGTTGAAAAACCACTTTTTAACCCGGCAGAAATACAACAATACAATATTCCTGTATTGTTAACTAATCAAGGACAGGAGTTAATTAAATGAAACGAAAGGCCTATATTTACTACATGGAATAGACGTACAGTTAGTGTCACGTGCTGTATAACTCTAATGTCCTTTAATTCATATTTATATAGGGTGTCCCAAAATTAACGCAAGATTTGAATTTGCCACCATTCTTGCAGTAAAGTGGGCGATCCTATTAAGAAAAAAACCATTCGACAGCCGATAGTTTAGGGTCAGTACAAATGGAGAGCGTTACACGATAGAACAACGTGTTTTCATTGTTGGACAATATTTCAAAAATAATCAGAAAGTTTGGCGGCCACAGTTCGGTTCAAATCTTGCGTTAATTTTGGGACACCCAAAAGTTATTGAAGCTTAAATAAAATCCGGACGCGGGACGAGATAAAGAGTCGGGATAGATCGGAAGGGGCAGATCGGGGCCCCGCTTAATTAATTTACATCGCGGTCTTAACACGAGGTGTAAATTCAAATTAAATGGCGATTAGAGGCGCCCCCTTCCCCCCAGCTAGGGGCAGGACTCTTAATGAACATTTTAATTTGTGTGTGTACACCGAGCGAAAAGAAATTAGTGCCCACGAGGGGCGGCAGTGGGGTTGGGGAGGGTGCGCTACTTATGAAGAAATAAATTAGGGCGGACCCGGGTTGGGGGTGGATGGGATGAAGAGCGGCCCCCAAGGAGGAGAGGGGCGCTGAAATATCGTTCATTTTCCAAGATTTGTTGGCGACCGCCGCCGCCCCCGTTTTAATTAAACCGATTTTATATATACCTAGGGCCGACGTTCGTACGTCGCGGCGGATGATGGATATCTGTACCGAATTAAATATCGGTAATGGGCGTCGCGACCCTCCTTGAACCCGAGAAGCTGTCAAGGGATGATTTGGATCGTTTGAGATTATTACCGGGAAGGGTTTATCTTCTGCGAGGATGACCCTCCGCCTCCAGGAGATTCGAGAGAGGAAGCCGATGACGGAGGGAATGGGCCGATGATTCGGTCGAGGAGCGAGAGGTTGACCAGCCAGTCGCCAGGAAAACAGGTCGGGACCGGTTTCGGCCGCTCGCCGTCTTCAGTAGCACAGCGAGTCACTTCGGCGAGTGGGACGCTTGCTTGGGGACGCATCCTCTTTTCACTGTCATCGGAAAGAGATGGACGTAATAGGGTAACATGTGACTGTTACGGAGGGCGTAAATGAATATAATAAAAGAAGAAAATAAGTTCCCGGAGTAATTCATTCCGATAATAGTGCAAACAACTCGCGCCGAAATGACTCACACACGATGCTACTGAAGACGGCGAGCGGCCGAAACGGAGCAACCGGAATCTACGGTAAATTATCACGATAAAATAACGGCCAATAGCGTAGTTCTTGTTTTTAAGTTCATTTTTCCTTCCCGGCGCCAAAATTCCTGGTTTCTACCCCATTACCATAGATGGTCCATCTAATTCCGATAATAGCGCCGAAGTGACTCACACACGCTGTGCTACTGAAGACGGCGAGCGGCCGTAAGAGAGATACCGAAATCTACGGTAAATTATTACGATAAAATAACGTAGTTCTTGTTTTTAAGTTCATTTTCCCTTCCGGGCGCCAAGATTCACTTTCGGTACCTACTCTTGGTTTCTACCCAACTGTTTAAGCCCGCGGCCCCTCACAGTGAGAAAGGTATACCAACAATGCTACGTAATAATAGTAGGCGCAGACGGCGAGTATCTGACTTTAATAAAGTCCGTTAAGTCCGGTTGAACAAGTCACGAAATACGCGGGTATCCTTGGAAATAATCGGGGCAGCCTGCGAAATGATCGGTACACTTCGAGGCCATTTTTGGGGGTTCATCGGTCCGGTTTTCGCGGCGCCTCAAGACCCCGCTCAACGAGAGAGACCTCGTATGAATTGGGACAATATGATAATGGTACATTGCCGTAAATTTAATACCGCAGTCGGGAGAGAGGCAGTTACACGGGCAGAATATCTATCTATAGGTGGGAACGCGAAACCAAACAGACGAAATTGAATTCGGGCCGAGAGAATCGAATCAATTCCGTGTCTCGGCGACTCCGCAGCGTGTGTCACATAATTCCAGTGACATATCCGGGTGCGACAATGCGCCTACTGAGGCTCGTTTCTGCGCCGTGACATCGGGCTGACGGGCGTGAATAATCCGCCGATCTGGGAATGGAGAACTGGTTTCGGCGGACGGCCGTTCGTTCAGAAACCTGCGTCTACCACTTTGCGCACTTCGGTAAAGGGGTTCGGAAAAAGGGTTTTCCGGGCGGTTTATACCGAAGTTTTCCCCGGAGAAGTTCGTCCCGCCGTCGGGAATCGGCTCCGAATATAAATGCATAGTAGTTTAGGATACGTGCCTTGTGGTCTGCGAGGGGTTGGAGTACCGTAGATTTCGTGGTACTTAGCACTTTGATGTTTTTGGCATCCCCAAAATGTGTATATATTGTGTTTTTGGGGGGGATATTGTTAATCGATTGACCCACGGTCCAACCCTCGAGAGAGAGAGAGAGAGAGAGAGAGAGAGAGAGAGAGAGAGAGAGAGAGAGAGAGAGAGAGAGAGAGAGAGAGAGAGAGAGAGAGAGAGAGAGAGAGAGAGAGAGAGAGAGAGCGAGAGAGAGAGAGAGAGAGAGAGAGAGAGAGAGAGAGAGAGAGAGAGAGAGAGAGAGAGAGAGAGAGAGAGAGAGAGAGAGAGAGAGATGGATGGAGGCAATGTTTCTCGGTGTAATTTTTCACCTCTCAGAGAATTGGTAACATAACTCTACTGCTGCTCATTCACTGCCCTCCCATACCCCACACACAACATCATTCTCACACGGACATTCACCGACGAGCACTAACACAGGCGCACGTGCACAGTGGGATGGTAGTGGTGGGCGGTGGTAGGGGCCCCCCGCCGACAGGAAATGAGCCCCAATATTTGAGGCCCCATTACGGGCCCTATCCCAATCTATTTACATTGTGGGCCGGTTGTTTTTTGCCCGCCCGAAAAATATTTACACACGGACGAGAGTTGTTTGTACCGGTACACAATATTTTACGATTTGGGAAATCGTCCCAATTGCCTGACAATTAGACCAGTCTTCAGCAGCGTCGATTTCAGTGCGTTTCTGCGTCACCATCTTCAGTGCAAAACTGTTATCCTTTTAACAACAATATTTCACGGTGGAACAGACTGAAAACTACAGCATTCCGTAGGTGTTCATAGGGAGGACGAACCTTTTATTTCATTGCATAAAAAACCGTCAATAAAATGACACCCGATCCCTATTTGAAATTCATCCTAGGTACCTGACATAGTGTCGTGTTGTGGGCGGTTTTCGCGGCTGTACCATTTCGGGCCCCGCGCACCAAGTAAATTCCTGCTGTAGAAATACAATGGACCGAAAAATACAATAAAGACGTGTGTTGTACCTGCTCTAATGGGCCCCAAAACAACGTTAAGTGACACGTTACTAAAGCGTATCGAGTTTGTGTCCCCCACACACACACACATACGGGGTCTAACAAGTTTAACAAAATTGATTTAGTGCCATCGAGCGTGTGCATGCGTGTGGCCCTTTAGTGGGCGGCGGTGGCCATTAGGGCTGACGCGCACACCAAACAGGGCCGTAACGGAGTGAAAAGAAACTGACTTTTCACGGCCTCTTTTCAGAAAATTCCCTGAAGAGGGATAGAGTCCAGGCATAGAAGGAAAGAGGTGCCGCATTCTTATAATATATTGTTCTTAGGGACTTTGGAAAAGGTGGGACCCCTCCCACCCCCCCCCCTCCCTCTCTCTCTCTCTCTCACCCCCCAGTAGAGAGGGGTATGTTGACCTGAACTCTGCGTGACCGTCCGCCTCGACCATGACCATCGCCGTGACCATTGCCACGAAACCGAACGGGGCTTATAACAATGACAAAGGAAAGGAGGGATAAAGAGAGAGAGAGAGAGGAGTGAGGAGGCCCTTAGTAGGTGTCCCTTTGTCATGTGTTTGTTGGGGGCTGGGACAACGTCTGCACAAGGCAACAGCTGCACTTACAAAATGATCTCTTTATCGGCAGACAGAATTGACGAAACTAAAAAGATTTAGACTGCTACATTACGGAATAGAGCTAGAGGGTTCGGCCAAGAAATCCGACATAGAAATTTTCCAGTCGAAAGTCCCTTCGTACACCATCCTTAACCGGTTCGCTACCACCGTCTTCTGGAGAAAACATCCAAACCGTAGCCGAAGATTTTTTCGCGATTATACGAAATCAATTGGAATAGATTTTACGTGTGTGTGTGTGCGTATTTAGAACAGTCTAAATAAGTATTCTTTTAAACCGACACAAATATGTGACGCTGGCCTAGAGATAAAAACTGAACGCTGTAGCCCACGTGTCACATACACGTGTCGCGTTAAATTAGATGAAATTGATTATACGACAAAAAAATATAAACACAATTTACCGAAATTCATTTTATTTTACGAAAATATGTCACTTTGTCGAGAGATATGTTTCCGTTAAAAAATATTAAATGTAATAATAATTTTTACAGCTCGCCTATATCTAGCTACTTACGTAACAAATTTAATAATTTTGCTTCGCTTATTGCCCGTTAATTTCACTAAAACGACCTATTCGACTGTTATAAAGACTCTGAATAATCTAACGCGAGAGCTGACGGCGAGTACAGACTTCGTACATTTTATTACACTTTTAGAAGTTGACAATTTTCAAACGCGCCTTTGTGTAAATTGTGCAAAAATATCAAAATCCAAATTCCACTCGTTCGGACCTTTTGCTCTCTTAAAATTACGTACGGTTACTGAAGGGGGTTCAAAAAACAGGGTAATGAAAATAATTACAGCCCGTCGTACACTCGTACGTGTATATATATATATTGGGTTGGCAACTAAATAATTGCGGATTGAGTGCGCACCCTTATGTCGTACCATTTTTTGGTACCGACGACAAATAGTCTGGGCATGTTGTAATAAACATTACAGAATACTAATTTAAAATACCTGTTTTGTGGTCTGCGAGGGGTTGGGAATACTGTAGGTTCGTGATGTTTCTGTCTCCTCTCGCTGGTTTGGTCTTTTGCCAGACCGGTTTCGGCCGCTCGCCATCTTCAGTAGCGCTGTGTTAGTCACTGTTAGCACTTTGGATGTTTTTTGTGGGCATCCTCACTGCCCACTGTCACTTTCACATGTACTGTCAGTACCCAGCGAGAGGAGACAGAAACATCAAGAACCTACAGTATTATAGAATACTCTGAAATAGGTTTGAAGATGTAGACGTGCTTAAAAATACAAATAACGCCATCTCCATCTGGCGACGAAACACCCCCCCCGCAATGACTTAGTTGCCGACCCAAAAACTTGAATATTCCACGTGCTACAAGAGCGCTCGAAAGTGAAGATATTTGTTTGGACGCGTCATAAAAGGCTTTCAGTCATGAAGTACGCGACGGGGAGCGCCGCCGAGCTTAATAGTGATAAATTGTATAAGACCGGCTGATGAAGGCGGCCGAAAGTTACCGTCGGTCGGGGCGTGGGGGAGTTTTAATCAAAAGCCCGTTTTATTAGCGATAGACCGTTAATTAAATTTCAACCGACGGATCCGAAACCGCCCCCGCACGAAAGTACGCTGAGGAGGCGGCGACAACCGGACTCTATGACTCATGGCAATATAACTAACGGCCGTCAGTTGATAGGGGATTAGGCGTTGAACAAAGAGGAAGGAGGGAGAGAGAGAGTCGAGAAAGGACACAAAAAAAAGAGACACCGATAATTCTACCGATTTTTAAATTTTTTTTTCGAAGTCAAACAACCCCTCTCGTAGAGGGTATTAACCGATTTCCAAGAGTTTAAGTTCGCCAGAAAATTTATTATTACTATTGTAGGTTACAAACCCGAAGCAGGTGCCCGAGGTCAGTGCCACTGACACGCCCCCACTTTACTTCACTTATTATTATATTAACTTGTATCCAGTACAAGTTTGTTATTTTGTTGTTATTCGGATAAAACAACAAACAATTTGGGCAACATTGACAATTCTAGTTTTGTGGTCTGCGATGTGTTGGAATACAGTAGATTTCGTGTGTCTCCTCTCGCTGCCGGTTCGGTCTTTTGCTAGACCGGTTTTGGGGCCGCTCGCCATCTTCAGTAGCTGTGTGTTAGTCACTGTGTTGGCACTTTGGATGTTTTTCGGGGGGCATCCATCCTGCACTGCACTGTTACCTTGGACAGTACAATTGAAAGTGAAAGTGCCAAAAAGTGACTAACACACGGCGCTACTGAAGATGGCGAGCGGCCCCAAAACCGGTCCAGCAAAAGACCGAAACGGCGAGAGGAGACAGAAACATCACGAACCTGCAGTATTCCAACCCCTCGCAGACCACAAAAACAGGTATATTAAACTTATTATTACTATTATTTACTCCTTGTACAATCAACTGTTACAGCATAGGTACATTGATGCGGTAGTGAGTTTTATGTTGACCCGGCTTTAATAATTAAAGTTTCTTTTTTTAGCAAAGTAAAATTAATTCCAAACTCAAAATGTCGATTATATTTGTGTACCCCTAATATATTTATAATTGACCCCGCGAAGAGGGGCCCACGCATATCGCATTAACTAAGTGCGCCCCCAAGAAAAACGTATATATATATATATATATATATATATATATATATATATATATATATTTACAGAGCTACGTATAATAAACAGTGAAGGACAAAGTGTCGAGCCGTTAACAGTGAACGATTCACCGCCTGTTCAACGGTCCGTGAGGAGAAAGGAGGGCGTTGATCCGAAAACGGCGGCCCGAAATCCTACAATTAGGTTTAATATACCTGTTTTGTGGTCTGCGAGGGGTTGGAATATACTGTAGGTTCGTGATGTTTCTGTCTCCTCTCGCTGCTGTTTGGTCTTTCGCTAGACAGGTTTCGGCTGCTCGCCGTCTTCAGTAGCGCTGTGTTAGTCACTGTCAGCACTTTGGATGTTTTTTGGGCATCCTCACTGCACTGTCACTTTCACATGTACTGCCTACGATTAGGTTTCGTCTAAATTTTTACATACAATATGCCTGCAATAGTGTCAAAAACGGAATGTGATCGACAGGTTGACTGCCACGGCAATTTTCAGAAATCTACCCTAAAATGACATTATATAGGGTGTCCCAAAATTAATTTGAATTTGCCACCATTCTTGCAGTAAAGTAGGGGCAACCCCTATTAAAAAAAAAAAAAAAAAAACCGTTCGACAGCCGATAGTTTAGGGTCAGTACAAATGGTGGGGCGTTACACGATAGAACAACGCGTTTTCATTGTTGTGTGACAATATTTCAAAAATAATCAGAAAGTTTGGCGGCCACAGTTCGATTCAAATCTTGCGTTAATTTTGGGACACCCTATATTATTAAAAACTCTAATTCTAGTGCATGGTTATCATAAAAAAAAAGCATAAAAAAATGTGTTTTTCAGTTAATTTGCACGCAGACAGGCTTTGACATGTCGCTCTACATATTATATATATATATATATATATATATATATATATATATATAAGTAATACGATTTAGAATGTTTTTTTTACCGTAGGTTTGTGGTGTTTCTGTTTCCTCTCGGTGGTTTCGTCTTTTGCTAGACGGGGGTTTCGGCCGCTCGCCATCTTCAGTAGCGCTGTGTGTCAGTCACTTTCGGCACCTTGGACACGTATGTACGTCTTTCGGGCATACTCACTGCACTCTGCCGCTGTCACACGGACAGTACAAAGTGCCAAAAGTGACTAACAAACACACCGCTACTGAAGACGGCGAGCAGCCGAAACGGGTACGGCGAAAAAATGCTAAACCGGCGAGAGGAGACAGAGCCTACGGTACTTTAATTTTTCATTCCTACTGTCAGTCAGTTATTAATGCGATAATTCGATAAAGTTGCCGATACAGAAACGTAATATCTTTTCACTTCGTGTCTTCTAAACGCGCCCATTTCTTTTTCCTTTTTCTTTGGGCAGAATCTCTCTTTCTGGAATTCTCCAGGATTCTTAAGGAATCGGAGTGTCCGCCACTCACACTGCGGCCCGTGCACGTGCACACAAAGAGTGTACGTCTCAGTTTCACATATCCAGGTAGTGAACCGAACCCGAAGCAGGTGTCCGAGGTCAGTGCCACTGACACGCCCCCCACTTTACCTCACTTATTATTGTATTAACTTGTATCCAGTACAAGTTTGTTATTTTGTTGTTATTCGGATACAACAACAAACAATTTGGGCAACGTCGACAACAGTGTAAATTCTAGTTCAACATACCTGTTTTGTGGTCTGCGATGGGTTGTAATACAGTAGATTTCGCGTGTCTCCTCTCGCCGGTTCGGCCGCTCGCCATCTTCAGTAGCTGTGTGTTAGTCACTTTTGGCACTGTTTTTCCTGGGGGCATCCTCACTGCACTGTGTCACTCCGTACTGTGCAGGTTGTCCGTTTGCCAAAAGCGACTATCATCGCTACTGAAGACGGCGAGCGGCCGAAACAAACCCCGGTCTAGCAAAAGACCGAAACGGCAGCGAGAGGAGACCGGAACACCACAAACCTAGACGGTATTCCAACCCCTGTTTAGGACAGAGCCAAAGGATTATGTGATCAGTTACGACCCTTAAACATATACCGGATATTGTTCTTGCTCTGTTCGGAGCCAGTTATAATACACTTTATTGTCTGTCTCAAAAGTTACGCTTTTCTCAAGTTACTATTGTGAAAGGGCTATATTGTATTGTATTAGGTGTACCCCAAAAAATAATCAACAATTTGATAAGACGTATTTTGGTCTCGAGGAGTTCTTCAAGAGGGGAATGGAAAATTTGCAGGAAAAGTGGCGGCGGAGAGTTGTCGATAATATCGGTGACTATATATAGTAGATTAATAATTAAAGTTTCTTTTCTGGCAAAATAAAATGAATTCCAAAGTCAAAATTTCGATTACTTTTGGGTACCCCTAATAATACTTAACTTGTGTTTGTGAATGGGTGGAGTCGTGTAGTATTTTTCGACGGTACGGATTTTTAAGATTTTATTCGTGAATTACAAATCGATCCGACCTTCGTTATACCTACGGGTGATTGTGTGTATGACCCCGAAACCGGGAACAATAATATGTGCCCCTTGCGGGGTGCACCCCCTCATCAACTGGAGGGGGTCGAAGAATATCAGATTAAGGCGAACCGGGGCTGCGGAGGGAGGAGGGAGGGGAGGAGGATTAAGGGTGTTGTACCCCCGGGTGTAACCGGAAGAGTGGCGGACGTCGTCTGTCAACCGGGAGCCGAAACACAACAGCATTAGAGGGAGAGAGAGAGAGAGAGAGAGAGGAGGCCCCTACCGCCCTAGAACGTTAAATTGGAAAAGGGGTAACGACCCCTCTCCAGCAGTCAAATCCACCGCACCGTTTTGACAATAATACGGCGTAAATCTCCTACCATTCTACAGATTTCCTTAAATTCCGACCGGCTTTCGGTTAGTTCGAGTAATTTTTCAGGAAGAATAACGAAGTTGTGACCCCGGGATTTATATATAGGTCAATTTTGATGTCCGTTTTAGTGACGGCCTTAAGAGTACAAATTTTCCGTTTAAGTCGATTCTTTTGAGTCCGCGTGAAGATACACACACATATATGTTTCACTATACAACTACTGAGTTACAATTGTTCCTAATTATATATAGTCGCTACAATAGCCCTATAAAATCACTCCCAAGAATCTAAGAAATCGGCCCTTGGCCGTAAAATGACATTCTATAGGGTGTCACAAAATTAACGCCAGATTCGAATTTGCCACCATTCTTGCAGTAAAGTAGGGCAACCCTATTAAAAAAAAAATAAATAAAAAAAAACCGTTCTACAGCCGATAGTTTAGGGTCAGTACGAATGGAGAGCGTTACACGATAGGACAACGCGTTTTCATTGTTGTGCGACAATATTTCAAAAATGATCAGAAAGTTTGGCGGCCGCAATTGGATTCGAATCTTGCTATAACTACTGAGGTAATTTTATATTTAGGATTCCAAGATCATCCACTCACTCTTCGGTCGGACCATGATGACGTAAATGCTATTTTTTCGCTTGCTTTTCACGACTCCGAATGACGGAATTTTTGACGTATATCCGTACTACGGATCGTGTTTAAGCCCTTATTTGGGTTTTGGGGGTGGAGGGGTTGGTGACGATAACGGACGGGTTAACCGTGCGGCCGCCGATCGAGGATTGGGACGGGAATTGAAGTTTGCCGAACGGTTAATAATATTCGGTCGAAAACTGCCTTACTTAATAGATTCGGTTGAACGTTAACCGCGGCCGACTAAACCCATTATCGAGATCAAAGTAACAGTTATGATAACGGGACGCGTCATCTGCAGCCGACGCGCGTCGTTAAGTGCACAGTCCGTGACGTTACAGAGAGCGAGAGAGAGCGAGCTAAGAATCCATATATATATATATATATATATATATATATATATATATATATATATATATATCGATTAATAACAGAGTAATCGGTTTATTGATTTCCTTCATAAATACTTAACTAGTGATGTTACATCAACTTCGTTGGAAGCCGATATCGGAAAGCGCAATAGTATAGTCGGTTGAAAATGAGTAGTATACCCATCCAATACTGTCACTACACTGTCACTGCGATAATAGGTGTAGTGACAAATAGGATCTTTCGGCCAACGTTATTTCTTAATAATTACTACTGTTGTTGTTGGAGGAAGAAATTTTTTTCCTGTACCGTTCCATCCGCAACTTTAAAGTGCAGTCATTGACGCGTTCAAGTAACAGATTCCCCCTTTTTATAAAAATTGTATTTATTTCCTTTTTCAGTTGGGAATGTTGTCGGGAAAATGTTTTGGAGTAATTGGGCCTAAACTGCTATAATATGAACAATATATGTATACGGTCGAACAATGAACAATTACTGATTGGGCGTCTATTGAAATTCGAGCAGAGGTTGCGCACAAATATCTGGTTATGCAACAAAACATTGAAATAGGCAAAAAAAAATAAATACAATACGAAAATATAAATCGATACGCGGGACGTAAAACCGGTTTTTATGTCCGAACACTCCACACAATCATCGACCATGAATACTGTCAATGATTCAATTACAGACGCGCTAATCCTGCGATTACTCCGAGATAGCGTCCGAACAAAGTTTATTTAGGCAATAAACAAATAATATTTATTAGAAGTGTTTCGCAGTAAACAGTATAATCGGTTTCGCGGGAAAAGAATCGGCAATGCGCCGCCCTTCGCCGTATTACACTTGAAATTATTCACACTATTAATATCTGATTTTCGAACAGTACAAAATTGTTATTCTTTTTAAAATAATATTTTTTTTTTTTTAGACCAAACCGGCGAGAGGAGACGGAAACGCCACAAAGTATTCTCAACCCTTCGCAGACCACAAAACGGGTATGTTAAAATAATGTATTTTTCTTTTTGTTCCTGTCGATGAAATTACGGAGTAACAAACTGGCGAGAGCGTGAAAATTACAGAATTCCGTAAATAGGAGTTCATGTGGAGTTGACGGAGTTTGATTTCCCCCCGCGAGTCACATTTTATTTCGTTGCATAAAAATCCGCAATAAAATGAAATTTAATCCAAAAAAATAATGAAATTCATCGTAGTTATTATAAATTGACATGGGCGAATTAGTTCACGCGGCGCTGATGCGATCGACAATTTGATAAGATGTATTTTGGTCTTGAGGAAAATTCTTCGAGAGGGGAATCGAAAATTTGCCGGAAAAGTGGCAGAAAGTTGTCGATAATATCGGTGAATATATAGTAGATTAATAATTAATAGTTTCTCTAAGAAGGAAGCTCAAAACGGATATCTTCAGTAATAAAGAGAATTTTCCGTCAACCTCTCGCCGGTACGGCGGTCTTTCGCCAGACCGCGGTTTCGGCCGCTCGCCATCTTCAGTAGCCCTGTTGTTAGAATCACTTTGGATACTGTCACCGACACAGTAGTACAAGTGGCGGTGTGACGGCTAAAAAAAATATCGAAACTGCCGAGGGTGACCAACACCGCTACTGAAGACGGCGAGTGGCCGTAGACGAAAATTCTCCCCTCGGAGACCGCTGAAATAATTTCCGTCTAGTGTTTCAACGGGACGGGGTCCGTCGCTGGACACGTGTGCCCCCGTAAGCCTGTATATAAATGCGACGGGGGCGGAGCCGCCCCCGGGGCCCGGGGGATGAAGATATATGTATATGGGGTGGGTAATTAGTCAGAGCAGTAGCCGGGGCCGGCCTCTCCGGCACGCAGACAAATTGGTGGGCCGGCCAACAACCCCCGGTAGATCAACCCTAATAATAGACGGCCCTACGGCCGCTATCACCGGCAATTATCATCTCCCCCTATCGGACTCCATTCATTCTTACGTCGCAACCATATTTTTATAGACTGGACGATACTACGCGTCGAATCGACGGATTGGACACGTGGGACAGTTATGAACCTTCGAAGGGTTCACATATCGGCAAAACGAAAATTAACGAACCTATTCACGGCACTATAAAACCAATAGTCCGTTCGTTAGCCCTTACCACTGCAGCGCTTTTTTTTCCACATGAAATTTAAGAAACTACGCGGACTTTGGACACGTGTCCGGCAATATTCGCCGGTTTCACGTCCGCTCGCCTTTTTCTGCCCTTTTCGAGAGCGGACCTCTTCGGAAAATACGAAATTTTCCATCGAATCTGGTCTCTGACGGAAGTAGAGATGCCCCACTTCCTGGCAGATCTTTGATAGTCACCCACTAATTGATCCACTTAAAATTTCGTATATCTCCATTGCCCAGAAATAGTGTTTTCGCCACCATTTCAGGTGAGGCAAGATCAACCCCTCCCACGGATTTAGTATAATTAATGACAACGTTCGGTCTATCTTCGATTACGACTCCACCACCCTTTGCCATTCTTCTAAAGGACGCGGTTCCTGCGTTTGCGGTGGTACAATCTCATCAGCATTGTTAACAATTATTTTTATATTTCCAAGCGAGGAGCATCTTTTTTCCTTCCTTTTTCCGTTCGTCATAATTGTTCCTGTTGGACGACATTTCAATTCCAATAGATTGTCCCCCAGTGTAATGTCGGTAAACAATATGATAGCCTTTTTGTGCTATCATCAGGATGTAAAGTAATTCTGTACCGACTGGTAGATCCGATCGGATTTAGTTGATTTGTAGTAATACTTGCGTTCTATTGTATATATATATAACCGGTTTCCGAGTCTGCCAAAACGTATATTCTCATTGCCCGGAGTTGACGTTTCGCCGTCTAATTTTTTTTTTTTTTTTGGGGGGTAATTGTTGGATCCTTCAACAATTTCGTTCGCAAGTTCGGGTGGTGAGAAACATTTTGATATCGGAACGGCGCCAACCGAGTGGTAAGGGTTGTTTTTTTTTTGGTTTTTTTTTTAACTGTTTCATTTTTGCACAATCAACCAATACAGTTACGGGTGCGATTGATACATGTATTTATTTCCGCGTGTTAGTCCCGACAAACGGTGATCTGCGCTTTTGACATGTTTTAACTACTGCCCGAGGTGATCTCTGGGCCGGTTGGGTTTAAGCCGTCGCGGTTGGGGATATAGTGGATGGGTAGAAGAGGAAACTGGATGAACGAGTGGGTTTGGATTTGAGAAGAGGCGACTTCGTCGACTGTTGAGGTCATTACGGATTGTTCGGTTAGAAACATACCCCGGTGGTGGGGGAGCATTAAGGATGGTACTGGAAGGACTTTTGACTGGAATCTCTGGATGCGGGCGATGTCGGATTTCTTAGCGGAACCCCATAGCTCTATTAGGTAAGGGTAAAACGGTCTATAGCGTACGAGTTCAGTACCGTTTGTGACCGGTCCAGGAAGACTGGATGGGGTGCACAGGTTGTTCGTCTCCGGGTTGGGAGAACATCTCGGAAATGGAACGGTGAGTCGTGTCCCTGTTAGGAAAGCGGCGTGACAATCGTCATGGAATCGTCGAGAGGGATGGATGGATGGATGGGAGGGAGTTGAACGTTTACCGAAAGCCAGTTGAGTGGGGGATGGGGGGGGGGGGGGGGCGCCCACCCGGGAAGCGAGACTAACATAAGCGGAACCTCAATTATATACAACAACAGGCGGCGCGGACGCCTGTACAACTATTACCATTGTCGTCCCCCGATTGAATTAGAGACGGAGCTCCGCCGGCCGACGGGTCCCACAGCAGGACAGGCGTCGCTGGAGCCCCGAACACCGCCCCGAAAGTGAACACCGGGAGTCGGGCCCCCCCCGGTACTCGACCGGGACTAACAACTCGTGACGGCCCTCTTCCTCCTATTTACCGACAAAATAAATTCACCTCGGTGTAAAAACTCGACCGCAATAGAAACACAGAAAGTCCCTCCCTTGTCACTGTCCTCCTGTTACGTCCCTCTATACGCCAGAGGAATACGCGGAGATAGGACGCAATAAATAACAATATTATAATTCTCAACGGACGACAGTTTAGGTGAGCAGGAAACCGTTCAATTGTCCATTCAAAACCGATGTAGAACATGACCCGAATACACGATTCTCTAATACTTGGAAACACAGGAGCGGAGGGGCCTATATATATATAGAAATAGAAACGAATACTTATCAAAAGTTCTATTTAAGGGGGGGATTATTTTTTATCTACTTTAATCTGCAGGTTTCGCGTGTTTCTGTCTCCTCGCCATCTTCAGTAGCGGTTTGTCCACAGGACTTTGTAGGACCTTTATAGGCCGAGCAGTACAGAACACGGGGAACAAATTTTTCTGTCTCCTCTCGCCGGTTCGGTCTTCGGCCAGACCGGTTTTCGGCCGCTCGCCGTCTTCAGTAGCGGTCTGTCCACGGGACTTTGTAGGCCGAGGTCGATTTCCGAGCACGTTTTGCGTTCTGACGACCTCGATAGTCCCTGCTGACGGTTTAAGTCGTTTCTCTCGAGTGGTTATAGAACACCGTCTGTCTCCTCTCGCCAGTTTCGGCCGCTCGCCACATCTTCAGTAGCGGACAACGGCCATCTTTCACTTTGGACGATAGTACAAGTGACAGAGTCAGGATGACCCCGGAAAACGTCCAAAGTGCCGCGAAAGTGGCCGACACCGCTACTGAAGATGGCGAGCGGCCGAAACCGGGCCAAATCGGCGAGAGGAGACAGAAACCTACGGTACGCATAGTGACTAATAAAATAGTCAGCTTTTAACCGGATAAAAGGATATTTGAAGGAGGGGACGTCGTGTAGAGAGAGAGAGAGAGAGGCGTCAACACAAACATGTGTTACACGTGAAACCGGGAGTATTAGGACACGTGGATTTACAGCCTCCCGATGACCAATAAATAAGGTGTCGGGGCGCTTACATGCAGCGTTAGTGGCATTAGTCATACGGATATGGAGTCGGGTTGTGTTATGCGTTGTGTCGAGAATGCGTGATTAAATACGCATCGGGGGCCGCGTTGTTTACCCCCTCAGCTTTAACAACCGGCTGGGAACACGTCCAAGGGATTGGAAAATAATTTTCATCCAGCGGAAATATCTACCGGTGCCGTTTTTATCTCCTCGATTCAATTTTGGGAACGAGGAAAAGTCGCAGCGGCCCCAGATCTGCCGTGAATACGGCATTGTCAGTGCCGTTGTTTTTGGCCGAAAATTCACAAGACAAGAAGCGATTTGTGAGCAGCAGGGGCGTTATCGTCGTCGTGCAAAAGACAATTTTTGTTCTTACCAATACGTTCAAGTGCTCAGCAACTTCTCTGAACGGTGATTCGACTATTGGCCAATACTAATTTAGTAATTTTCGTCAATTTTTATGTCCCTTTTTGACGTGCTCGGGCGTCCGGCACGCCCTTCGCCCTTCACAACTTCTCCGGCCCTCCGAAAACATTCTGTAGCGCCGATAAACGTCTAAGGTAGCTCTTCACCACCATACGCCGTAGTCGACATTCGGGCACTTAATTCTGTTTTTCACGCACAAAATTCCACACGGATTTTCCGATCCATTTTTCCGAACGGGTAAAAATCGAAGACGAACCGCAAAAAAAGCGTGTTTAGAAAAAGATCGACGGCTGAAATTGTCGGCATAACCGAGATACAAACACGAGGCTGCAGAAAAACCCTAGATTGAATATATTTATTTCGCGGAAATTTAAAATTCGCGAAACTTTTTGAACAGACCTCTTATGCCTGTAGGCTTAATTGTGCTGTTGCCGAAATCGGCTTTTCTTTGACTCGACCTTTTTTCAAAGTGTGGGCTTTCCGGTGGGTCGCGATTTCGAAAACTTTTTCCGCCAACAATATTTTCAAATTGGCCGCAACGAACCGAAACCGGTTCGAACTAATTCGATTAGTAGACCCAAAAAAAATGCCGACGGTATCGCCGCCGGAGTATAATAATATTATCCCGTGTTATGGTCCTAATTGTTCCCGAACCTTCGGGGGGGGGGGGCGCTCCCTCATTCATCTTCAGAATTTCTATTTTCTGGCCAAATCGCGTATAATAGGTGTTAAACTGTGCGCAATTAGCTATAGTTCTCGGCTGTAGGCCATATGGCGGCGGTTCTCACTTCCTCTGTCCATTATTATTATTATTGTTGTACTGTCAGAGGGACCGTTTCTGTACCCTCCCGAAGGGAAGAGAAGAGCCCCAAACACCCCCAGGGTCAGATGTTCACCTTACCTGACCTTTACCGACATTTTAACCACTAAATTATAACAGTTTCGAAAACCGCTATCTCCTCCCCCCCCCCCTTGAGTAACCCTGTAAATCGACGAGTTTCGGAACAATATTTTCCAGTATACATTTTTTAGCAACAACAAAATTACCCAAAGAATGTGGTTATTATCATAATTATCGTATCCCTAGATTTTTTAATGACAGAATTTTTAAATACACAGAAAGCTGTAAAATGCTCCCCTCTCAATCGACAATGCTTTTTTTTCAGTGCTTAATTTTTAGTCCAATAACAAAAACAAAATGGGGTACCTTTAAATGTGCCCATAATTATTATGCTTTAAATACAACATTTTCATATGAAATTCACAAAAAAATTTCATATTCCTAGTAAACTTCCATTAATCGAGACTAACGAAAATTCTAAATTAAAATGTCGCGTAATATAAAAATATCTGTTAATTTATTCGAAAGCAATTCGTTAAATATCTCGAAACCAGAAATATATTACTTAGACAACTTTCATAATTATGGGCACAAATCTTTACTTCCAGTACGTGAATAAAATGTACAACATCTCACATTTACCGATGAGTGAAAATGTAACAAATGAATATTTTTTTTATTTACAAGTCCAGGAGCAGAAATTTGCAGCATTCTTGCAGTAAAGTTGGCGACTGTATTAAAGTATCATTTAGGGTCAGTAGAAATGGAAATTACTCCTTCCCAGTTGACGAAGTTAAATCACACTATTCCGCGACTGTGGCCGACAAACTTTCATTATTTTTGAAATATTGTCACAACAATGAAAACGCGTTGTTCTATCGTGTAACGCCCCTCCGTTCGTACTGACCCTAAAACTATCGGCTGTCGAACGGGTTTTTTTTCAACTTTACTGCAATAATGCTGTGGCAAATTCAAATCTCGCGTTAATTTCGATACACCCTTTAGATCTTATCGAACGTAACGCCGTGTCAACGCAGTTTGGCGGCGGAGAGTTGTAAATTGACGCTGTACAAGCATCGTGCCCGCACATTCCATAGGGACGGGATAAGTAGCCGGGCAGTGACAGTAAGTGTAACGGGACCGGAAACCTCTTAAATTAGAGGGACAAAGTCCCGAGGACTGTTGTTAACGAGACGAGGTCTCTCCGCTGCGCTGTTGAACTTAAAAACTGGCACTTTATTCCCGGCGTAAATAGACGTCGAAATGGGGCCGGGACGCGTAGCAGGGCGTAGCATATTTTCAGCAGTTGTTGTAACGCCTTCTGTATTATTATTGTTACTGTTCTTCCCGAAGACCGGTTTATACGACGATTCCTAGTACTCTTCCACTAGGCTTTAATCGCCGTCCCCGGCTGTAATATAACGGCCTGATTTACATCCGGTCCGAGAGTTTTCACTACGAACAGTAATATATCGTCGTCGGTCTGAAATGAAACCGGGCAGAAGGAACAATAAAATGCGGAGTTTTAACAGTTTTTAAACCGTTCACGGAAATCAAGCGTCACTCTGAAAGGGGGCGTTGGGCGTTCTAACGTCCGTTCTGATTAAATCGTGAACGACTGATAAGAACGACGATAACGGTCTTTGATTGGACCAAGATAACGATTATTTGGAAGTTAAACGTCCCCAAACAGGTATTTCGGACACTAAGCGCCGCACGATATAGAACTTAGTTGAATAATCGTATAAAATACATACCCCGTTTTTGTTATACGGGTAAAGTATTGGGGGAAAAAATATCGACATATAATCCATGAATTGGCACCGATTTTTCCGAATCGGTAAAATTCGAAGACGAACCAGGAAAAAACGTTCAAGAAAAGCGGCTTTACGGATGAAATTGTCGGCATAACTGAGATACGAGGCTACAGAAAACTGTAGATTAAAATTTTTTTTTTTTTTTGGGGGGGGGGAAGGAAAGGCAACGATATGGACGAAATACGAGGTGATACGGAGGTGTTCGAGAACGGACGGAACGATTTGAGAGACGATAAAATAAATGACACTGTGTACGCGGCAGAGAGGAGAAAACGGGATGAAAAGTGACTCACTGAAGATGGCGAACGGCCGTAGTAACCGGTCTGCGCGAAAGACGCGAAATCGACGATATTCAGAACTGATAACATTGACAACAGATTAGAGACGGATCCGGGGATCTTCGCCCGTTCCAAAATTGCGGTCATCAGTTGCATTATTGGCCGAAACTGAAACCCCTGTCTGTGGCTCAGTGAGAACCGCTTAAGAGCGCGAGGACATTTTATGAACTGAAACGCAGCACAGTATTGTACGGTTTATTTGTCGGCCGAACGTTTAAATTCGAATAAATAAATACATGTTGGAAGGTACTGACGGGGGACGGTGATTTATCACGTTGAATCTACCAGCAATTTGAGCACTCGCGTTCACCACACAAAGGTTGACCACGGCCGTTACATAAAAACACACATATATGAGACTCTCTCTCTCGATATGTTTATAACTTTTTTTTTTCCTTTCTTTCTTCTCCTTCATAGAACTAACACTACCTCCGGCCATAAAGTGGAAGCAATTTAAAGTGGATGAAGATTTATTAGTTCCCGTGGCCGGGACACATAAAAAGGAGAATAATTTAAAAGGGCTCCCAAATATAATGAAGCCGTAAAACTCGAACCCCCCACCGCCCCTCTGTGTCTTGTTATTGGGCCCATTTTTCAAGGACTCCCCGCCCTTGCCTTTGCCCTTGGCCCTTTATTCCCCCCCCCCTCCCTCCTTTCGACTTGCAATAAAACGTCCAGCGGAAACGTTCCTCCTTAACCCTGTGTCCCTTATCCGTCTGTTCGACACCATGGGCCCCGAAAATTCCCCGTTAAATTTCGACTTTACAGGTTCGTAAAGATTCATATTAGATTTCCGCTAAAAAAAAAAATAAAATCCAATTCTCCAGTTCTCGGGGTACAACGCACAGATAGAAACCGGGCCACAATTTAACGCGGAAAAAATTCCTCCCGAAAGATATTCTTCGTTGAAAACTAAGAAAAGGGAGGTGATATCCAGAGAGGATGATAACGGGATTCTGGGACTCTGGGATAGGGCGAAGCACGCTCCTATCACTTGTACCGGGTACAAAAAATCGTACCACTAGTGCTGTTTCTCCGAGCCGACAGACGTCTGCGAAACTGAAACCACTCCACCATTAGGATGGTTTCCTAATGCCGTCGACACAGCGCTACTGAAGATGGCGAGCGGCCGAAACCGGTCTGGCAAAAGACCAAACCGGCGAAAGAAGACAAATCAAATATAACTGAATGTATCTGTGTATTTTAACATACCTGTTTTGTGGTCTCTGAGGGGTTGGAATAGCGTAGATTTTGTGTGTTCTGTCAAGTGACTGACAACACCGCTACTGACGATGGCGAGCGGCGGCCGAAACCGGTCTAGCAAAAGAACAAATCTACGGTATTCCAACCCCTCGCAGACGACAAAACAGGTCTGTTAAAATACAGAGATACATTCAGTTATATTTGAATATTCATCAGAAGCTTAACATTCATTGTAGGTTCGTGAAGTTTCTGTCTCCTCTCGCTGGTTTGGTCTTTTGCTAGACCGGTTTCGGCCGCTCGCCATCTTCAGTAGCGGTGTTAGTCACTGTTAGCACTTTGGATGTTTTTTGGGCATCCTCACTGCTGCACTGTCACTTTCATCACATGTACTGTTGTCAAAAGTGACTGACAACACAGCGCTACTGAAGATGGCGAGCGGCCGAAACCCCGGTCCAGCAAAAGACCAAACCGGCGAGAGGAGACAGAAATATCACGAACCTACAGTATTCCAACCCCTAGCAGACCACAAAACAGGTATATCAAATTACTTAACATTCATCACTCTCGATGGTTTGGTCTTATGCTAGACCGGTTTCGGCTGCTCGCCATCTTCAGTAGCGGTGTTGTCACTTGCGTCACTTGTACTGTGACCCTCGCAGACCACAAACCTCCAGTAATCTCCAGTAGAATAAATTGGCGATAGCCAATAGAATTACGAAATAGTCGGATGTATTTTTCCCTTCATTTAATTTTGTGGGGAGGCAGACAACTTTCAATTGGAAAAGGTATCGAGCGGTACCGAAAGCTCGGCGGTTCATCAATTAATTCTGTGAATTTCTGTTGTAAACGCTTTGACCTTTGTTGACAAAATTGCGACAAAAAAGAGGGCAATTAGTAGAAGATTCGGTGAATTATCGGCCGTAAAATTATTAGGGTCGACTGAAGATAAATACAAATCCTCGTCTTCGTCGGAGTCGGCGTAGCGAATGCAGACGATGTTTTGGAAGTTTTACATTCTACATAATTAATCTTAAACCGTTTTTCCTATATAGTTTCTATTCACCCGAATATGGGTCATTCGTGTTGAAAGGGCTTCAAACCTTTTGGCCCACGGCTCGAGGGCCGTTCGTGAACTTCGAAGCCGATGAAGGATTAACGGTGGATGACGGGGCGAAAAATGTCCAGCTTCCTGGAAGAGATGCCCCCCCCCCCCCCGTGGGGGCTGGAGCCCTTATCTCCGAAAAATGGGATCTGAACCCCACCAATACCTGTAAATCATAACCGGGACCGGGGGAAAAAAAAAATAAGGATGGAAAGAAAGGTCCTGCCACACGACGAATATCATAGTCTCTGTCGCCATCTCTCCTTTCTGCTCTTTCATCTTCCCTTTCTCACCCCCCCCCCCCCCCCCCCCCCCCACCCGCCAACCCCCAATGTCTAGTTTCGTTTCTTTTTGTGCCTTGTTCTTTCACATTAGTAATTTATCGGGGGTTTTTTGTTGTTGTTGTTGTTCTGTGTCGGTTGGACAGGAGGGGGCCCGGAGGGTCTTATCTCCAGTAGATCGCTATCCGACACGCCGGCATATGTCAAACACCGCCTATATAATATATTATACATATACAGGGGCGGGGGGTGGTTACCCACCCCCCCCCCCTTTCGCTTTGTTTTAATTGGTTTCACGATATCGACCGCCTCACTTCGAGAATCTGTCGGACCTCGGGGAGGAATTCGGCGACGAAGAGACCTCCGGGAGTACTCGAAGTTATTGTACCTCTCTAACTAATAATAAGGTGTTAATGTCTCAGACTGGCTCGTAAAAAGTTGTACGGCGATGAAACCTTAAAAGAACCGTCAGTATCGGTACCGGTTCGCGGAAATTCCGGTCGGGGGTTTTTTTTCAGCGGTGTATTTGGGTACTTGGGGCGTAATTTTTTATTTCATTTTCACTGTCGCAAATATACGTTATAAAAAAAATTCATTCATTCATTCATTTCGCCGGTATATTTAGATCACGGCGGTTCGACTGGGACGGTATATAATCGGGAATGTATTCAAACAGGAAGGCCCCCCACGAAGATTATATTATCGTATATAATAAAAATACAAGTCCAATAATTAAATTACCTCGATACCGCGTTCCAATGACTTTAGTGGCAACATGTTGCAATGTACGAGTTATTATATATAATATATTGGGTTGGCAACTGAGTAATTGCGGAATTCACCGGACAACAAGTGGCGTTATTATTTTTTGTGGTCCTTTCTGTGAAACATTCGGTATCAAAATTACATCGAACGGTCGAATTGTGTGTATAAAAAGCTAAAATACTTTTTTTTTATTACACAGGATTTTTATTACAGAGTTCGACAATTTCGATTCGAAACCATCTACGGTTTATGTCTGTACAAAGATGTACTGACGCACTTAAAAATATGTACAACGCCGCTTGTTCCGGTGAATTCCGCAATTACTTAGTTGCCAACCCCAATATATTAGATGTGGGGGATTCTAATTTGAATTAATTATTATTAATAATTTTTCGAACAATTTTTCGTCGATTTTCTCGTTCTTTGGACTTTGGATCGAAATTGACCTTAGCCAACAAACTGACGATTTTACAAGAAATTGGGATAAATGATAGGAGGCGAATTGTACGGGAAACGTTAAAAAATCGATAGATTTTCTTTGGGATAACTGGGTGAGGGGGACGTCCTCCCTTGTAATCGGGGCGTGAGGAAGTTGTCTCCAGGAGGTGGAGGAGGACATGAATTAGGGAAGACGGGAGGGGCTGGAACATGTGTACAGTTGTCGCCTGTTGGTCCAGGGATGCTGCTGATTAACCGTTTTTTTTCCCTGCTACCCCTCGCTGTCCTATCTATCCGATGTCCCTTTTTCTTTTTTTTTACACCCACTCAACCCCTTGTGAGGGCCGGCACAATGCTCGCCCCCCCCCTCCCCCTAATAAGTTTATTAATGAACATCCCACCCCCCCCACCCACCCACCCAGGACACGGGGTATTTTGTCACAGGTAAAGAGGTAGGGTTCGCCCCCTATTGGGTCCCTGGGAGGACCCCATAAATTGGTTTCGACTCCATAAACGACCAATTTACATCGGTCCCTCCCATTATACTGCGTTCGGGATTTTATCGCTTTTCATTGATTTACGACGCGCATTATCCGATATATGATTAGTTGTAACCGAAAAGTAATCGACAATTTTATAAGATGTATTTCGGTCTCGAGGAGTTCCTCCTAAAAAAAAAAAATTTCTTTTTTTAGCAAAATAAAATGAATTCCAAAGTCAAAATGTCGATCACTTTTGGGTACCCCCAATATATAAACATTTAATGTAAAAAAGTCGTGAAATGTTTGGCACTTTGGATGTTTTTCACTGTCACTGTCTGACTTGTACTGTGGTTGTCTCTTTGCCAAAAGTGACTAACAACAACAACAACAGCGCTACTGAAGATGGCGAGCGGCCGATAGACGGAAAAACACGAAATCTACGGTAAATTTGCTTGATTAAATTCTCGGTTTTCTGATTATTCTAAATTTCTCGATTACATAATTGTTCTCAATACAGGTATATTATAACGCTGCAGAAATGCGGCAAAACCGAGTATCGGACAAAATTTGTGCATCTAAAAAGTTCAATATATTAGGTGTACCCAAAATGTGTGTCTTCGCCGTGTGTATTCCAAGAAAAAATAATGTATTTGTATTTGGCTCAACCGGCGGCGGTTTTTCAGTTCGATCAGCGGATTCGAATTTTCAATTATTTTAAAACTCTAGGCTTTTTTGTTGTTGTATGTATTGGTGGTACCCGAAAGTAATTCGACATTTTGACTTTTGAATTCGTTTTATTTGGGCTAAAATAGAAACTTCAATTATCAATCTACTATATATTTATTCACCGATATTATCGACAACTCTCCGCCGCCACTTTTCCGGCAAATTTTCTTACTTTCCTGAGGAACTCCTCAAGACCAAAATAGATCTTATCAAATTGTCGATTACTTTTGGGTACAGCTAGTACTCACTGATTGGATTCCGCTGTACCGAAATTTTGCCCTACCACAACTGTGTACTACTTACTGCCCTACAACTGTGTACTGCCGTTTTGGCAACTAAGTAATTGGGGATTTTTCGAGGACACTAAGAACGACTCGTTGATTGCGTAAAATTATTTCAATCTACGATATTAACGCCCATTGTTATCGATGAAATTTTGCCATTTTTCGTACAGTATCATTGTCTTTGTTTTCATGAGCGAAAAACCGATCCAATTGAGGAGGAGTTTTGACCTCGTGTTCGTTCAAAAAAAAAAAATTTTTTGGCGATCGGAACAAATCACTTTTGGAGGTGGGTCGACCCGAAAGTGGTCGACACTTTGACATTGGAATTCGTCGTATTTCGCTAAAAAAAGAAACTTTAATTGTTAACCGTTTTGTTGTCTGCGAGGGGTTTTCGAATGCCGTAGTGTTTCGTGGGTTTCACGAACAACAACACTTCGCGCACGTTTTTCGGCCATCCTAACTGCACGTTATCTCTATATTAGTCGGTTAATGAACACCGGTCGACCGGCGTCAAGTTCGTAGACCGCCGAAGTAGAAGAACACTGTGCGTAGTGTAATCGCCCCGTAGGCTGTAATACGAGCTCGACAGAATATATTACATAGTACTTTATATGTTGTACTTGAAAAGAAAATAATAGCGAGCAGCTCCCGCTATAAATGTACGATTAACGACAACGAGAAGTCGATGTGTTGAAGGGGTTGTGGGGGAGGGTGGGGTGGGGTGGAAGGAGGCCGAGAAAATATTTAATTCAATAAGCTACAACGCCATTTGGACCCGAATCAAGTTTGGCTCAGAGACGCTCGACTTGAGTAATGCTTTTTGGCGAGCTTTAAAGTTATCCGAGCTTAAGAAAAGAGAGAGAGAGAGAGAAAAAGAGATAAATACGCCGAGAAGCCGAGGCGGAGGGGGGACAAATTGAATGGAAAGGGGCATCGGGAACGAAAATAAAGAGGGAAGCGGAATAGGGGGAAAATGGAGGAGGCATAAGTTGGCCGTTCTCACCCGGAGGAGCCCGAATTAGCATAACAGAATCGATGGCGTTGTCCGGCAAAGCCAGTTTTCCACCTCCTCCTTACTACTACTTCATCCTATATAAGACAAAACCCTCTTTCAACTTACATTTATCTTTCATTCTCTCTCTCTCTCTCTCTCTTTGTCCGTTCCCCGAGTACATTATCCCGATATACGGCCGAGGGTCCGGTACAAATGGACGATTCTTCGTCGCGCGTTCGATACTCCACGTCTAAGCTCCAACAACGCGTTGAAATGGATTTAAAAATAGAATTTCCAGTCGCTAAACTTTTAACTAATATTTGGATTCGAGTACGGGTTGGGGTTGGGGTGGGAATTTTTTTCCACCAAAGACGAGGAGCCCTCCGGAGGACGAGGTCGACGATGACCGAATAAAGTCCGTTGTCGATTCGGATCGCCAAAGTTCGAACAAGGGACATTGCGGAGAAGCTGAATTTATCTTATACGCGCATTCGAAAAACCTCCTACAGCTTATCTACTTGTTGTCGGGTGAATTCCGCAGAGAGAGAGAGAGAGAGAGAGAGAGAGAGAGAGAGAGAGAGAGAGAGTCGAGTGATGAGAGGGTATTGTCTATTTTCCTTTTTCGTCTTGTACTTTTGGCCGAGGACTACATTTAAAATGGTACGTGACCGAAATGGGATGAGGGGCGGTGGGAATGTCGGCCGGCAGAACATTCGATGGCTTCTGGCCAACGAAATTTAACGCGCTGAGATCACCGAATCCGAGTACGAAATGCGGATTTTTTTTTCCACGCTCCTCCTCGTTCCATTCCGTGTTGGGATATTCGAAAATTAGTATCGATCCGATACGACGAATACTGGCGATCGTATAAAGAAAAAAAGGTCCTAAACCATAACTAAATTAGCGTTTTGTGGCCTCCGATGGGTTTGCGGTGTTTCTGTCTCCTGTCTCGCCGGACCGGTTTCGGCCGTTCGCCATCTTCAGTAGCGCGGTCACTGAATGACTTTGGACGACTTTACAGGGCATTCTCGCTGCGCTGTAGTCACTGCACCGTTTGTACTGTGGCGGTTGTCCGTTTGCCGGAAAGTTGACTTGGCGCACAGCGCTACTGAAGATTCGGCGAGCGGCCGAAAAAATCGCCGAACAATCGTAGAATTCCGCTAAATTTCTTACAATCATAAGGGGATAGAAATAATTTTTATCTCTTCAAATTGCATTCCGGCCTATTGGCCTTACTGCATTTATATTCTTAAATATTATAATACATTAAACACGAATTTTTTTTTTTACAATATTATTGTGATAGTCGGGAAAATTGACATTAAAAACCCGAGTGCTCTATGCTCTGAATTCATTCGAAACAAAGCACGTTTTCATTCCTTTTTCTCTTCAATCTTAATTTTTTGTAAAAAAAAATAGAAAATTTGGGATTTAGCTTATTTTTTTCAAGAGAAAGCAGAGAATGCGACATGCGATCAGAATCATGAAATGAAACTTTTTGTAAATATTTAATATTTATTAATATTTGTTTTATAGTCGAACGTTTTATAGTTCGAGAAGTAGCGAAAACTTCTTTCGCTATATATATATATATATATATATATATATATATATATATATATATATTTGATTTGTACAATAAATAAAGTGTGTCGGAGGGGAGAGGAAAAAAATGCCTTATAACGAATTGGGCCCTATCGAGGTGACGACAGTTGGTAAGCAGCGGCGGCGGGGTGGCTCGGAAAACATCCCCTCCCCAATTTCGATTTACACGGACGTTTCGACGCTGGGTTTTCGACGATTTTTCACGGCCGATAAATCGAAACGTCCAGCACAGGATCTGAAAAGTTCCAAATATATTAGGTGTACCCAAAAGTAATCGACAATCTGATAAGACCGAATCTCATTTCGGTCTTCAGAAGTTCTTCGAGATGGTACCCCCAATATATGTAAAACAGTCGTGAAATGTTTGGCGCACTAAACGCTGTGTGTTCGTGTCGCTAAACAAGTGACTAACGCAGCGCTACTGAAGACGGCGAGCGGCCGAAACCGGTCTCTGGCAAAAGACCAAACCAGCGAGAGGAGACAGAAACATCACGAACCTACAACGTAGATTTTGTGTATTCTGTCAAGTGACGTGTTGTCTCAGTCACTTGACAGAATACTGAGGATGGCGAGCTGCGGCCGAAACCGGTCTAGCAAAAGACGAAACCGGCAGCGAGAGGGGAAACAGAAACAGACGAAATCTACGGTATTCCAACCCCTCGCAGACCACAAAACAGGTCTGTTAGAATACAGAGATACATTTAGTCATATTTGAATATTCGTCAGAAGCTTAACATTCATCACTCTCGCTGGTTTGGTCTTATGCTAGACCCGGTTTCGGCTGCTCGCCATCTTCAGTAGCGCTGTGTCAGTCACTTGTACTGTGACCCCTCGCAGGCCACAGACAACTTTGTCTTATCTCATAGAATAGAGATTTTGTATTTTTCTGCCACTGTCCGCTAGTACTGTCGGTGAGGATGGCCGAAAAAACATCCAAAATGACTAACACAACCCTGAGTTTTTTTTCATTTATTGTACGAATTGAAATATACGAACCCCGCTCATTGTTTCGCGCAATTGTTATCATTTATTGAATAGTTTCACGGACCAGGAATTGGGACGTCATCGGTGTAACGCCCCAAAGGGAGGTTTTCCCACAGGGTGTTCCGAATTGTAAAAAGGCAATTAGAGTACAAACTGTGCTAGAAATGGGGGTTGACTTTTCTCCGCCCGCAAACTGGGGGGGAAGGCATACAAAGTGTGGGGCCCCGTCCTCAGGAATACAAAACGATGAACCTTGTGTCATAAACCTCGGTTTGGGCTGTGAACCTTTCTCTCTCTCTCTTTGGGGCCCTTTGTAAAGTGGGTGACCCGAGAGGGCAGGTAATCGAAACCGAAATGCGTCCACCTTCAGTAGGCAATAAACAACTCAATATTTGCCTGTTAGCCCCTTCTCTCTCTCTCTCTCTACCTTGAGCTCCATCTAGAATCTAGAAATAGACCGCATTTCGCGGCCCTAACAATTCGCCCTACGTCCCCCACACGACAACAGTTCAATTTACGGCCGAACGTAAACACACCTGTCTGTAATTATCCCGAATGAAATTACAGGTCGAAGCCGGTTGAACACAATTCTTTTGTCAAAAATACACATAAGTTACCATTCTTGCAGTAAAGTAGGGGCAACACTATTAAAAAAATAAAACCCATTCGACAGCCGATAGTTTATGGTCAGTACGAATGGAGAGCGTTACACGATGGAACAACGCGTTTTCATTGTTGTGACAATATTTCAGAAATAATGAAAGTTCGGCGGCCACCCTATAACTATATTGTGACGTTCTATATATTATTATATCATATATAATCTTGACTTTATACTCGAAGTAGCGCGAATTTCAAGAACTTTTGGGCCTCTCCCAATATACAATTCGGTGCGCCCATAAATATCCATACACCGATACATCTTATTGATCTAATAAATTGTTCACATAAGAGACGGTACTGGTCAAAATGAATCGTTTTAAAAGAGAAAAAGGCCACCAATAAGAGCCACCAGCTTTCTCTTCGGGACAACTCTTCGGGCTTATTTTCCTTAATATATTCGACTGTAAAGTTTCGCTTCAAGCCAATTATACGGTAATAATTTATTGTTTAAAGCTGATACAGTATACAGAGGGGTCCAAAAAAATGTATCCACCGTTTGACAGTCCACAGCTTGCAAACTAATTGATGGAGTTTTGTCTCATTCTTGGTGAAAGTGTAGCTTAAAGTCCAACTTAAAGAGATATCACACACTGTAGGTGTTGGAAATGGTCCACCGTTATTAACATCCCAAGCACAAACTGCAACGTGTTCAGTCTGATATTGGCTCTGTTTGATACTCATTTCGCCCGTTGCCGTTTTGAACCTCATTAATGTTTTCGTACTTAAAATACCAGTTCAAAACTGACTTCCTTTCATCGAATTCTAAGCCTTGCGCCAGCCACGTCTACTCGAGTACAACAAGGTACAACTGACACAACAGAACACTGACTATCCGGCGACTGTGTCATCTGACAAAACAGAACAACGCAATACAACGCTTGTACGGCGCGATTGCCCGAACTACAAAAACTATAACACTACCAAAAATGAGACAACTCCGTCAATTAGTTATTGTGTTGGAGACTGCTCGAATTGTTCTACAATATTGATACGATAATAGGGGAAAATCGAGAATAAAGACCGGAGGACTCGAGCCAACAGTTCCCAGGTATTGTAAAGGACAGCGGGAGGGATGTAAGCAGTTTGTGTTGTCCACCGGTCTGTTTTCGAAGGGTGTCAAACACACGTGGACGATCTCCTGGTTGAGGGAGGGGGTTGTGTAGGTCAGTGTGGGAAAGGGCGTTTCAAATTTGTGGGCCGGCTAAAAAGGACGCCCCTAAGACGTACAACCGGCCATTTATTAACCGGGGGGTTGGGGGGGTGGAAGGAGCTCGGACCCTACCGCAGGACACTTCGGCGCAGAGACGAGGGTGAAATCCCGCCCGATGGGGGCTTTCGGGGAGTTTCGTAGGCATAGTTTAGAGTTGCGGAAGAAAGTCTTAGACGGGTCTTCCTGTGTCTTCAGATCGCGCCTCGGCTTATCTCTACCTGGCGTCCTCCGGCTCGCGGATCACAGATCTCTATCTCTGAGACACTTTCACTGAGGACTTATCGGCCCGCTTTGAATCACTACTTACAAGATAAGCCCCCCCCATTGGGGTGTCCCATAAGTTTCTTACCCCTTTTTCTGGAGCTAAATCGCGCGTCCACCGCCCGGACTTCAACTTTCGACTTTCAAAATCTCTGCCGACGGTCCTTAATAGTCGCAGTAGTACAAATATCATCTCGTCATTGCCTTTTTCGAAAAACGACGAAGGGCACGACATGCTCACTTTGATACTCACTCCTGGAGGACAACCGAAACCCGTCTCTCATAAACGGATAAGGGATCAGATAAAGAAAGCCGGTTGGAGTCATTCAAGCGAGGTGGTTGAAGAAACTTATGGGAGGCATAAATACTTGACTTTTGGGACGGCCCTTCTGTCCTACGATTCAGAAACCAGTCTGTCAATGGACGGGGCAGAGGGGGTAGGGGAAACTGAAATGAATGAACTTAAAATCGTCTCCACCGATCTAATCAAGATTGAAGAGTCTACAACGGTCTTCGGGAATTGATATACCGGCATGACCTGAAACCGATCAATTTGAAGTCGCAATTGACCGAATTTTAAGGTTCTCTCTCTCTCTCGAAATCATATTATTATCTCTCGCCGGTTCGGTCTTTCGCCAGACCGGTTTCGGCCGCTCGCCGTCCTCAGTAGCGGTGTCAGTCATTGTCGGCACCTCGCAGACCACAAACCAGGATATCTCCGGTAGGATAATTGGCGATATACAATTTTTTGAATTGCGAAATTGTCGAGATGTATTTTTTTGCCACCCCCCCCCCCGCTCACTTTATTTTGTGGGGGGCGAGGACAACTTTGCCGTATCCAATAGAATAGTTTTGCACTGTCGGCTACTGAAGACGGCGAGCGGCCGAAACCGGCGGGATGTGACGGAGACGATACCGCAAAACCGACTGTATTCCAACCCCTCGCAGACCACAAGAGAGGCGCGTTAAAGTGGAAACTTTTTCAGTTTGAAATCGAGAAACCCGATCGGTGTGGCCCGTAAAAATGTTGTAAACCTTAGTTGTTTTTTTTTTTTTTTTGTCCGACCAAACAAATTGTTTTCAAAAATGACCGGTATAAGTCCGACCCGTCACTTCGAAAGGGTCGAAAGGGAGAGCCGACTCTTTAGAAATCCTGAAAATTGACCAACGACACGGACTATCCGCCAGCTCTTCTTCTTCTTCCCTATCTCCCATCTTCATCTCTAATCTCCATATCTTTATCTACATCTCTCTCCCCGTCTCATTCTCCCTCCTCCCCCACTTCGCCCCCTCCCTCCCCCCGTCCGACGTTTCTTTCCCGGTCAATCGTTTGAAACGGCAACCACACGGCAAGATAAACGGTCTGTTGAATATTTAACAAACTATCTCCTCCATACATCTCCCTGACATTCTCACCCCCGGCCGTATACACACCCTTGTCCCTCCATCATCTCTGTATATCATCTCCCGGTCCTCCACAGCCCCCCCTACCCTCCATCATCATCCTCCTCCTCCTCCTCCCTCCCTCTTGTCCCTTTCTCTTTCTCTTCTTTCCGTGCGACGCACCAGGTACGGGCACGCACCCGCACACTTTCCACGCCGACGGGGTACGGTATGAAATCGTACGGTTTTGTAAACTGTATATATTCGTACGGCTGGAAGGATTTATCTATCTCGGGAAGCTGCGAATCCTGGACAGAAAGACGTCCTGGGAGGACTTTCAAATCGGATCGGTTGGGGGTGGGGTGGGGGCGTTGATTATTCGACGAAGGACATGCGGATTGTAAGGACTGTCGTATTCTCTAGTAGTTCGACGTACGCCCCAATTGTCTCCAAAAGGATGGGCGAATTTTTAATGGACGATTCTGTATTTTAAATCAGCAGAAAAGTCACGATTTCGAATTTTCGCAACTTCCAGAAATTTATTTAATTTATTTCGGGGATTCTATCAATTGCATCCAATTGATAATCTACCCTCGAGTAATCGATAACGGCTAGTTCGATGACCTATTTATCGTTCGACCTAATAATGTTACAAAAAGTTTTATATATATATATATATATATATATATATATATATATATATATATATATCTTAGTCTGCACATTTGTTTGGTTGAGTCCCTTCAGCCCTTAGCCTTAGAGTGACGTCAGCAATAGTACTCGGAACCGTTTGTTGAGTGTACGATGGAGAAAAAAATTAACGAAATAAATTATTTACGCGGCCCGACTACAACTTTCGGATCTGTTCACCGTTTAAGCCCGCACTTTCAAGTCCGCTAACTCCACTGTTGATTGCCGTACACGAAGTACCGTTCTTGGACACGGATCTCTTCCCGGGAGAGGAGGAGGTTTTAATAAGGGCGTTTATCCGGCCTGGTGGTAAACACGCGAGGTCCTCCTCCTCCTCCTCCTCCTCCTCGGAGGAGGAGGAGGAGAGAGAGAGAGAGAGGGAGAGAGAATAAAAAATAAAAAGACGAAAATTATTAATAGTGTACGGTGGTGTGTGGAGTCTGAGAGGGCCATTTGTTGTAAAGATTGGAGGCCGGTAGTGATGAGGCGGGGGGATGAGGGAGGATGAGGTGGATGAGGGGGAGGGGGCGGCTACCTGGACACTGGAATTTCCACGGACTTGTCCCTCTCACTCCCCAACAGCATGGCCAGCACACATTTTCCTTTTTTGTTGTTCCGTCCCACATACCTTTTATACGATTAATTGTGCCCGACCGCGCGCTTATTTTTTGCGTAAGAACCCGTGAAGATTGTTATTAAAGGGGGAAGGAGAAGGAGGAGGAGGAGGAGGTGGAAAAAAGAAAAAGAGAAACCTTTTGTGCCCCCAGTTCTGTGTTAACTGCCTTTTGATGGACCCCCTCGTCCTCTCAGGACGTCTCCGGCGCTCGTAACACAGTTTTCGGCTTCTCGCCACCGATTTGACTTCGCCAACCCTACCATCGGTTTCCGCCAAGAAACCGATCCTTCCAGTACCATAGGTCCTTCCAGTACCATCCTTAATGCCCCCCCTCCCCCCGGGGTATGTTTCTAACCGAACAATCCATAATGACCTCCTCAACATACCCCGACAGTCCAGTTCCTTAAATTCCATTCCCGCCTCTCACCAGATCCAAATCCACTCGTTCATCCAGTTTCCTCTTTTACCCATCCATTATCCCCTTAAACGCCACCGGCCCAGAGACTTTCTCTGGAGGTCAAAAATACCATAATTGGACGGCGTCTTTATCTTGTGAAACAAGTGAAACTAATCAAACAAACCGCAATTCTACCTACAACTGGCGTATAGTTGATTGTACAATAAATAAAGTTAAAAAAAAACCTTACCATCGGCTACGGATTATTGTCCGGGGCTCTTTTCACGTTCTTTTCCCTCGTGAAGAAAGCAAAGCAAAGCAAGTCGGCGACCGAAAGAGAAAGCGGATCGGAACGAAATCTCCCCGGCCGTTAAACAACTAGGCGAATTCCAGTCTGGAATGTGCCGTCCCTGGAAATCGCTCCAGTGAACCTTTATATTCTCAACAATTTTAACATACCTGTCGAGGTCGCCAGTACGCAAAACGTACTCGGAAATCGACTTCGGCCGACAAAGTCCTGTGGACAAACCGCTACTGAAGATGTGGCGAGGAGACAGAAACACGCGAAACCTACGGTATTCTCAATAATTTTTGTTTTTTTTTCACTGTTTTATTGTTACAACTGTAAAATTATACAACAAGCAACATTTATATAGGCACTAGCTACAATAGTCAACAATTAGAGGAGAAACCCACTAGTTCCCCCACTTTTTTTATTTTTTTTTTTTTTATTTTATTTATTTAAACATTTAGGTCGCGTGGCCACTTCATTTTCAGGCGTCTTTTCTCAATAATATTAATATTTTTATCGATTTCTTCTTCAACGAAAGTCTAGGGCCGTTTCTAGAGGCCGTTTCGCCGATCTACGGCTTATTATCTCTGTGCAAAGTAGTTGACGTACTTAAAAATATGTACAAAGCCACTTGTCGCGGTGAATTCCGCAATTACTCAGTTGTCAACCCAATAGTTGATGGTGTGGAATAGTTCCTGACCGTGAAAAGTTTTTCAGTACTGACGGGTCAGTATTCGGGGGGTGGTGGAGGGGTGGGTTTAAAAGAAAAATTTTTTTCAAAGCGCCCCCCCCCCTCCCCATTACTGACATTAGACAATACGAGGGAGGAAACCAATAATAATAGTCGAGCATTATAACCGCGTTATCTGCCTAATAATATCTCGTCTTCCATTGTCGTGGCGGCTGGCTTGGGGTGGGGAAGAGGAAGAGGGTGAACCGAACTATGATAAATGAATGAATTACTGTTGAGCTGAGGGATGGAGGGAGGGATGGAGGGAGGGAGAAAAAAAGAAACAGAAGAAAGGAAGACTAAAAAGGGGAGTCGGATACAATAAAGAGGGAGCGGACGGCCCAACTACAGGGACAAACGATTATTTACCGCAGCCGCCGTAATTTGTACCGCGGAGGGGGACCCCCGTCACCCGGATCGGAAGAAACGTGAAAAAGCGAAATATATTAATAATACAATCGATTCTCTCAATACTGTCTGCTGGGACTTGCTCGTCAACATTTCAGAACCGAATCATCGGCCAATTCCCGGCGTCATCGGCATCCACTCTCGAATCTCGAAGAGGGTCATCCTGGGCGGAAGGAAAAATCCTTCCCGCAAATAATCTCAAAACGATCCAAGTTATCTTTCAACAGCTTCTCAAAGGGTTCAAAGAGGTTCTTGAAGCAGTTCTTGAAGTTCTTGCATCTCCTCTTCTTCTCCGCGAGAACACTCCGAACGGTCCTCCAGGAGACAACTAGCTCATGCTCCTCCACTGCGGCCGAACGAAAAACTCTAGTGAAAGTGAAAAAATTCCCGGGGGTCCAATTGTCGCCGTGAAAATTCCAATTACGAAGCGGCGGACTGTGTGTGAAAAAAACCCGGCGATTTTCATCGGGAAACTGTCGTATCCGATACCGCATTTCGGATTACAGGAGAAATTGACGCAGACAGATCGGTATGTGGTGAAAATCGTTTGCTCGAGAATATCCTGTCGAGCCCGGTTATATCTCAGCTCGTTTCAGATGTCTTGCGGAGAGCTTCTGGGAGAATTGATGAAGAACTCAATGGCCAAGACGATCACGGAAATACCGACTCGGAGGAGTGTCTTCCCCCAACTAAATTATAGCAAATATTTTGGCATTTCTACGATTCAACCCATTAAGTACAGTAGGCCCCAAAATGGGGATCGGTTAGTGTTTTCGATAAAAATACTTTTAATTACGATTATTATACGAAATAAAAGATGATCGGTCTCCAATATGTCGGTCCAACTCTGCAGTGCCCTAATCCCCACGAATGGGACTTAGTTTTAAAAACAAAATATTTGATAAACCGGTTTTTAAAAACATATTCGGAGGTACTATTTGTGATAATAATGCGTCGTAATAAGTAAATTTTAGGCAAAATTTTCAGAAAAAAATTTCCTTCTTAATGGGTTAATTTCATAGAAGAGATAGTATCTCTGATGCTCCTTCACATTGCATGGAAAATTAAAAAAAACATCTAAATCGTAAATTTGGACTGCTGAGACCTCTTTTGAAAAGGACAGCGTAACTTTCAATAGACAACAAACTGACAATATACAAATCCGTATTAAAACCGACACGGACTTACGGAATAGAGTTATGGTGTTCCGCCAAAAAATCCCAGCATCGCCCTCATCCAGAGATTCCAGTCAAAGTCCTTCGTACCATCCTTAATGCTCCCCCCGGGTATGTTTCTAACCACACAATCCACCATGACTTCAACATACCCCGAAGGAAGTCGCAAAATCCCGGTTTCTGAAGTTCCACTTCCGCCTTTCCCTTCATCCCGATCCACACTCGTTCAGTTTAATATACCTGTTCTGTGGTCTGCGAGGTGTTGGAGTACTGTAGGTCTCGCCGGTTTGGTCTTTTTTGGTTAGACCGGGTTTTCGGCCGCTCGCCACCTTCAGTAGCGCTGCGCTGTCAGTCACTTTTGACAACAGTAAATGTGAAAGTGGCAGTGGGCAGTGAGGATGACCCAGAAAAAACATCCAAGGTGCAAACAGTGACTAACACAGCGCTACTGAAGATGGCGAGCGGCCGATACCGGTTCTAGCGAAAGACCAAACCAGCGAGAGGAGACAGAGTGTTCTGTGTTCAGAACACCAAAAACTCGAGTCACAGTTTCGATGATTTTGGAAGAGTGAGGGGTAGGTTCTATCGAGCCTACCGTATTGAAATTTTTTCCCCCTATTTCCGCGTCTTCAGTTGAAGTGATGATTGTGGGTGTGGCGATGGTAGCCGGCGACCAGGTAGCTCTCTCTAATGGTAACTAATAAAGGTTTCGGTGGGCGTATACCCCCTTCACCCCCCCGGCATCAATTACTACAGTTTGTTATTGGGCCTCGGGGGCCCTCCGACGGGATCTTCCCCTACTGACGGACGCCGGCATCGTTCGGTCGGCGCCCCCTAACAACTGACTACCTGGCCGAGAAAACTGACCACGGCTACCGACACCTCTTCGCCCGTTAATTAGCCACTGTTTCCGATTTTTTTTTTTGTCTGAGAGCCGCGACGGTAGCAACCTTCGTTTCGATGGGAAATTTCAATCGCCGAATCCTCCGCCGTTCCTCAGAGTTTTATCCGCTCAGACCCGACTTGGTGGGGCACAACCCGATTAACGAATAGACGAAGGGAGGATGGAATCGAGTTAGTCCGAGAGAGGAAATGGATGGGATAGAAGTTGAGGAAGGGACCCCCAGCGGGGGGGTGGGGGGCCGGCCTTACACTAAACTTAATTACTTCCGTACACTATTTCCCAGCCCACTATTTATAACGAGCGCGGCACGAAAACTCGTTACGCCTATCGATAAAATACTGTTCCGATAATTGGGACGTCCGACGGGCGCCCCGACGCAATCGAGCGAAATGGAAACGACTACTGCGGCTACTGCCAATCTCTCCCCAAACGGGAAAGGTATATTAATTTAATATACCTGTTTTGTGGTCTGCGAGGGGTTGGAATACTGTAGTTTCGTGATGTTTCCGTCTCCTCTCGCCGGTTCGGTCTTTTGCCAGACCGGTTTCGGCCGCTCGCCATCTTCAGTAGCGGTGTTAGTCACTGTCGGCACTTTGGATGTTTTTCGGGCATCCTCACTGCCCACTGTCACTGTCGCTTGTTCAATTGGCCAAAGTGAAGATGGCTGTTGTCCGCTACTGAAGACGAAATCTACGGTATTCCAATGCCGTCGGAGACCACAAAACAGGTACGTCAAACAACCGCTAATTGGGATCAGGTTGACGATATATATTATAGAAATCGGGTTTGGACGATTAATCGTTGCCTGTACAACAGCGCTGTATCCAAACCGATTTCGGACCAGTGGTGACTTCGACAAAGTTCAAACTTTACAGTCGAAAATAATATTAAGGACCCACGCACCGGCTACTATGTCTCGAAGCCGACCCCCGGATACAGATCTCCAAACTAAGATCCCCCACAAGCGCCCTTATGTGCCAAAGTGACACGCACCGCTACTGAAGACGGCGAGCGGCCGAAACCGGTCTGGCGGTAGGCCCCTACCTTTGAAAGGAGAACTTGAAAGGAGATTGTAAAAACTGCCAGTAAACCACTTTCGCGTTATCGGTCACGATTGAGGCACACTTACCGCCCCTCCCCGAGGGTCCATTGTTGGGTATGGGAGCCGTTCAGATCGTGCCGAGATAGCGGCAATTGACTGGAGTTGACTGCCATTCCCATTCGATGACCCCAAGGTCGAACCAATATAACGCCATCGGCTAGGCGCACAACAATGTCCTTTGATTCCTTCAGAAGGCGCCCGTACGCTTTCTGATCTTATCGCCGGCCTCCTCGCCATTGCCATTCTTCGAGAACAATGTCCGGGGCCCCATTTGCGCCTCATCCAGTCGCCCCGCCGGTTCGGTAGAAGAAATTCTACTACTCCGATCTTTCTTCTGTACAGTCCAACGGAACGCTACCGCGAGCGGGGAGAGCGCTAGCAGTTCGGGAGTCCGACTTGGGAAGCCGCTGTCGAATAATTTGGGTCCGATGCTGCGGATAACGTGAGAGGTCAATTGGAGGTCACTTTGAGGTCACTTTGAGGTCACTTTGAGGTCACTTTGAGGTCACTTTGAGGTCACTTTGAGGTCACTTTGAGGTCACTTTGAGGTCACTTTGAGGTCACTTTGAGGTCACTTTGAGGTCACTTTGAGGTCACTTTGAGGTCACTTTGAGGTCACTTTGAGGTCACTTTGAGGTCACTTTGAGGTCACTTTGAGGTCACTTTGAGGTCACTTTGAGGTCACTTTGAGGTCACTTTGAGGTCACTTTGAGGTCACTTTGAGGTCACTTTGAGGTCACTTTGAGGTCACTTTGAGGTCACTTTGAGGTCACTTTGAGGTCACTCACTTTGAGGTCACTCACTTTGAGGTCACTTTGAGGTCACTTTGAGGTCACTTTCTAGGAAAATTTCTCCAGGCGAGGTCTATCAGGATAAGTCCGATAAGGTTAGGATGTGTCTGCATAAATAAGAGATTACACGTGGTGTATACCAATTTCGAGGTCACTTTGGCAGGTACGAGGTCAACATCTGTGTCACGTGCTTTTAAAAACTTTCTCCCCTATAATAAAAGGTTATTAAAACTGAACTTTGAGCTATTGAGGTCTTTGAGGTCCTACCGACCGGCCCGGACTGTGTTCCTCGGGTACAAATTCTGCCGATACCGAAGCGGGGTTAAGGTCAGGCGGGGACCGTACACTGTGAATCAACCTTATCTTAGCGTACATTTCAATTTCACTTTTACTTTCAACACACCTGTTTTTGTGGTCCGCCAGCGGTTGGGATACCGTAGGTTTGTGGTGCGTGTTTCTGTCTCCCCACTCGCCGTCGTTCGTGGTCTTTCGCTAGACCGGTTTCGGCCGCCCGCCATCTTCAGTAGCGCTGTGGGTCAGTCACTGTCGGATGATTTTCGGGGTGGGGGTGGAGGGGAGGGGCATCCTCACTGACAGTAGTACAAGTGGCGACAGTGACTAGCACTACGCTACTGAAGATGGCGAGTCACTTTCTCTTTCTTAGATTCGGTACGCCGGTATAACGCTCTAAATGGGGACGCCCTACTCGTTTCCATGTTGGATGCGATCATTTCCAAAAAGGAAATGTACGGACAGTTTGGATAGAGGTGGAGCCGGCCGAGATAGCCGCAGAGAGTGAGGGAGGGAGGAATGGATGGATGGAGGGATGGATGGAGGGTGAGAGGGGCGGGCAAGCAATATGGAGGAAGGTTGGCGTGACCGGCACTAATAAAGATGGCTATTCATTGTTGAGACAATAAAAAATGATTATGGAAACACGCGAGGGGGCGGTTGGGGGGGGGGGGCCCGACAGCCTGCCAATTTGTTACACGCCATGATATTTTATGCTGCCGGCTCCCGCTTCACCTCGAGGCCGGCATTACTTAAACACAGCATGTATATATATATACATATATGCTCTCCGTGCAGGCGCCACGACTACCATTTAAACCGGTACCGCCGCTTGTATAACTCGAGCTTGCGATTCAGTTAAATGTATAATAACGACGGACCGCCCGCCCACCACACAGTTTGATTGATTGTTATAATTCAGAAGGCTCTTCCAGTTAATGCCGGTCGCACAACCACCATTAAATTTGTTACAACGACTCGACCTATATCTACTTACATATATACATTATACGCGTTTTTGTGGCCCGCTAGGGGTTGGAATACAACGCTTCTGTTTCCTGTTGTCGGTCTTTTGCAACTCTGTGGGTTATGCCTTTCGATCGGTTGAAAATAGGGGTCGCAATTATTTAGGGGGTGTCCCAAAATTGAGGCAAGATTCGAAACGGACTGCGGCCGCCAAACTTTCTGATTATTTTTAAAAATATTGTCACAACAATGAAAACGCGTTGTTCTATCGTGTAACGCCCCCCATTCGTACTGACCCTAAACTATCGGCTGTCGAACGGTTTATTTTTTTTAATAGTTTCGCCAACTTTACTGCAATAATGCTGTGGCAAATTCAAATCTCGCGTTAATTTTTGGACACCCCTATATACGATTAAAGAAACCGCCCGGACGCGTATCCGGACCAAAAAAATCTCTGATCCGTCATTGGGGGTGAGGGGGGGGTTAAGAGGTGCAATATCGTTATCTATTTTACCGTTAATATATTTCTCGGAGATACAAAAATTGTATCTGTAAGTTTCTGGTTGAAACAGTGGCGTTTAATAATAACGATTATGGTGCCCCCCCCCCTGCCGCCCCCAGCATACAACCCCTACAAACCGCCGGTGATATATTATGGTTTTATCGGCGGGTTGAGTTTTTGTCGGGTATAGTTTATGTATTAGAAATACAACCGTCCCCCGGGAGAGAGAGAGAGTTGAGTTCAGTTGTCGGCCGGCGGTCATATATAATATATCCCGGTGCTTGGGGCCATTTGCAATTATAAAGAGTCCGCGGGGGGGCAAACAACAAACCACCCCCCCCCCCCCCCCCCCGGCCATGTTCTCTCTCCTTCTCCTTTTCTTTTTTTTTTCTCTTTTTCCCGTATTCAAATCAGTAATTACTTTGTGTGTCTAAAGTTCTACCAGTAGGTATATAAGTGGGGTAGACCCTTCATCCTCTAACCGGTGGGTAACGGCTCATTTACCTCATCGCCGCCCCCCCCCACTGTATGATACATTGTAAACACGTGCGATACATCGGTCTTAAACAATCCTGAGATAATTTCGGTATTTTCTGTACGCAATTTATTCCAGGCTCTGTTCAATCGCTTCTGTGTTTTTCTTTTTGTTCCCATCATATTAGGGGTTACACAAAAGTAGGCGACATTTTGACTTTGGAATTCATTTTATTTTGCCAAAAAGAAATTTTAATTATTTATCTACTATATGTTCACCGACAACTCTCCGCCGCCAATTTTCCGGCAAATTTTCGATTCCCCTCCTGAAGAACTCCTCAAGACCAAGATATTGAATTGTCGACTACTTTTGGGTACAACTAATAGATAGGAAAACCTGTAAAAGGCCTGGTAAAGGTCGTTAAATTAAAAAAAAAAATTTTTTAATGTACTCCCGCGCTAAAGTTGCAGACGGGAACATTTATAGGACGGAAAATAATGAACTTTTCACTTTTGGTCGTTGGAACCAGTTCGCCTCTTGAAGAACGCCTCAAGACCGAAATACATCTTATCAAATTGTTGATCATTTTTGACTAATTCATATTCGTAATTCTTAAAAAAATTTGGTCTTTTGCTAGACTGGGGGGGGTTTCGGCCGCTCGCCATCTTCAGTAGCGCTGTGTTGTCAGTCACTTGTATTGCCAATATTTGGATGTTTTTCCTCGGGGCATCCTCACTGTCTCACTTGAACTGTTGTCGTCAAAAGTGGCTGACAACACCGCGCCTACTGAAGACGGCGAACGGCCCAAACCGCCGGTCTAGCGAAAGACCACAAACCTACGGCATTCCTCCTATATTACAAATCGTTTACCAGGAAATTGCTTTCATTACTACCGAAAGTAAGAAGTATCGGGACGGCGTGAATGTATCCATTGACTGTGTTTGAGTTCGACTTAAAAACCGGTTTATTACGAAACCGGTACGGGAGCTCTCGGCGAACGAACGCCGTTCGGTACCGTTTGGTGGGAGGGTGGGGAATAACATCGTGTTTCTATTCAAGCTATTATTACGGCCTACCGCTGTTTTGCGGTTCTCTCCGTCGACAGTAGTGTTTTAGAGGTGACAATATACGAATCCATATTAAAACCGAGACGGACTTACGGTATAGAAAACTATGGCCGGGTATGGCCCTCATCCAGAGATTCAAGTCAAAAGTCCTTTCCAGTACCGTCCTTAATACACCCCCGGCACAGCCCACCCCATGACCTCGACATACCCCGAAGGAAGTCGCCAAATCCCGTTTTCCCGAAGTTCCAATCCCGCCTTTCTCCTCGAACAAAATCCGGAAAAAATCGAGTTCTCGAGAGGAGTAAAAATTGGTCAAAAACAGAAACTGGAACAACAATAGAAAGTTTTGTGCGAGATTCTTTGTTGTGCCTCTTTTCTTTTTTTCACTTCTCTCTCTCTCTCTCTCTCTAGAAAATCGGTCAATTGAGGAAAATACAAGGAAAAAGAAGCCTGAGACATGTGTGACACAGTTGGGGACATTTTTTCGCTACAGTTACGCCCGATGGGCGGGGGGAAAAAAAAAACATTTAACGAGCCTACAATGAAAGCCCCCGTAACGCTTTCCAATAAACGCAGCGGTACTACGATTGGGAAAGAAAAACGGAATTTATTGTGGGGGCCGAACGAATTTCCGGCCCGAATTTCCACAATCACGAAATGATAACGCGATGAATTACTGATGTTTTCAGATAACAGATCCGGCGGTACGCGGGATGCCGAACCGGGCCCAATCCAGACAATAATATTTTAAATATTTTCAAACGAAAAATAGAAGACCGTAGATTTCACTACTGTCTCGCTTGGTTCGTTCTTTCGCTAGACCGCGGTTTCGGCCGCTCGCCGTCTTCAGTAGGCGCGGTGTTGTCAGCCACTTTTGACGACAACAGTACAGGTGGGACGGTGGCAGTGGGCGGTGAGGATGCCCGAGAGACATCCAAAACAGTGACTGACAACGCGCTACTGAAGATGGCGAGCGGCCGGAACCACCACAAACGGCGCATGGAGAAAAATCGCTAAATAATGTAGAATTCCGCCAAATTTCTTACAATCATAAGGAGAATGTTCGTTTGGGTGGGGGGGGGCCTAATATGCTCTATTCTCTGAATTCATTCGAAACAAAGCACGTTTTCCTTTCTTTCTTCGATCTTAATTTTGAAAAAAAAAATGTTTAACATTGTCGATTGGTCATGTCATGCCCCAGTTAACTATAAATTATATTCGGCCGAGTGTAAATTTGTAATTGAGTGGCGTTCGTTTAACATAATAGAAATAAAAAGTCGTATTCGCCCTAAAGCGTCGATACCTTCGTGTTGGGGACGGTTCGAAGGACTTTCGGAAGAATTGGAACCTTCGGAAGATCGAAAGTTTTAGCGGATTTCAAATATGGTTCTGTTCACTGTAGGTTCACTGATGTTTCTGTCTCCCCGTCGCCGGTTTCGTCTTTTGCTGGACCGGGGTTTCGGCCGCTCGCCATCTTCAGTAGCGCTGTGCTAGTCACTGTTGGCACTTTGGATGTTTTTTTGGCCGTCCTCACTGCACTGTTAAACACTCGTTTGACACAATAGAAATAAGAAAGTCGTATTTGCCCTAAATCGTCGATACCTTCGTGTTGGGGACGGTTCGAAGGACTTTCGGAAGAATTGGAACCTCGGGATGCTGAAGATAGTCGAAACTCTTAGCGGATTTCAAATCAATTTTATGGTTTTGTTCGTTTGTAAAATTTTTTCTCTCTCCGATCTGTCTCTCCGGCAACTAAATAATTGCGGAATTTTAACCCCCCCCCGCCCCCTGCGATGTACCATTTTTATATCGGGCATTTATTTCTGTTACAGAATTTTTGAAATTATTTTCAAATTCTTCAAAGGGAAAGGGAAAGGGAAAATTCTGCGCAGAATTTTCCACATATCTAAATATCGGCGGATATATTTCTATCTGGTGGGCCCTTCTTTTGGGTGGTCCTTTCGGGTCTGCACTTCGTCTGCCCTCGGCCACACACCCTTCTCTTACATCATTCTGTCCGAACTGTATAAATAATTTTCTTGGGTCCGCTTTGTTTCTATTTTCCTCTGGGGCGCCGGTTCGCTAGATATTCGCTAGACCGGGGTTTCGGCTGCTCGCCATCTTCAGTAGCGCCGCGCGTGTCAGTCACTGTCGGCACAGTGGGGCGGTGGGCGGTGGGCAGGCGGTGAGGATGGCCGAAAAGTGCCAACAGCGGCTGACACCGTGCTACTGAAGGTGGCGAACGGCCGAAACCCCGTTACGTTAAACTAATTACAAATCAGTAAAATCGGTAATTTTAGAACGGAGTCGCCTACCTAAACAAAGTAATCGGATATATTTCAAACTGATCGCAGTTAGCGTCTGAGAAACGGCCGTTTAACTTATTCACGGTTGGGCGTAGACAAATGGAGTTTACAATTTTTAATGTTCGGGGAGGTAGAGACAGAGATTGTTAAGGTATAATGTATAAGGTATAAGGTATAAGGTATAAGGGGCCGAACACAAAAAGTTCTCCCCCAGTTGGTCTCCACATGGGGGCAGAAGTTCTGTCCGCGCTAGGACTACCAATGATCGGCGGGGTATAAACCACCCCTATAACGAAAACAACCCCACCCCCCCCCCGCCCGCCGATATATCACGTCCAGTCGACGAATATATCATTCGCCCATTAAATTGGATTACGCCGTTAATAATATTTGAAACGGGCCCCGATGGGGTCGATGAAGACCGAGTCCATCATCGATGATGTTCGGGGTCGTTTGAAAATATATGAATAATCTGAATATAAGTCATAAAAAAAAACGAAATATCGGGTCGGCAACTAAGTAATTGCGGATTTCACCCCCGCATCACCGACATTCCCACCGCCCTCATCCCATTTCGGTCACGTACCAATGTTTTAAATGTAGTCCTCGGCCAAAAGTACAAGACGAAAAAGGAAAATAGAAAATACCCTCTCTCTCTCTCTCTCTCTCTCTCTCTCTGTACCATCATCTATTGGGGTCGGCAACTAAGTAATTGCGGAATTCACCCGATACACAAGTGGCGTTGTACATATTTTTAAGTACGCCAACATATTTGCTCAGATAAGCACGTATTAAGATAGATTCGGCTTCTCCGCAATGTCCCTCGTCGAAATATTGCGATCCGAATCAATAATGGCCTTTATTTGGTCATCAACGACCTCCTCCAAATGGACGTCCTACGGAGCGATCTATCGTCTTTCAACGAAAAATCCACTTTTTATGAGCCCCTGAGGCGTTAACTGTAAGATGGGATGTACTTAAAAATGTGTAAAACGCCACTTGTGTGTCGGGTCAATTCCGCATTTACTTAGTTGCCGACCAATTCACCCAATTTGTATTCATATTATATATTGGGTGTACACCCAAAAGTAATCGACAATTTGATAAGATGTATTTTATCGAAAAAGTTTACCTGAAAAGTGGCCGGCGGAGAGTTGATAATATCGGTGAATATACAGTAGATTAATAATTAAAGTTTCTATTTTTTTAGCGAAATAAAATTCGAAGTCAAAATGTCGATTACTTTCGGGTACCCCTAAAACACAAGCCGAACTTTGCCGAACTGGCTGAAGTCAGTCTCGGCTTCGGTTAAGCTCGCTGAATTATTTTAATATACCTGTTTTGTGGTCTGCGAGGGGTTGTAATTCCGTAGGTTCGTGATGTTTCTGTCTCCTCTCGCCGGTCTGGTCTTTTGCTAGACCGGTTTTGGGGCCGCTCGCCCCAAATCTTCAGTGTTTGTCAGTACTGTAGTGTTTGACAACTGACAAACTGACCAAACGCTACAGTACATGTGAAAGTGACAGTTGGGCAGTGAGGATGCCCCCCGAAAAACATCCCAAAGTGCTGACAGTGACTACTGACACAGGGCGCTACTGAAGATGGCGAGCGGCCGAAACCCCCCGGTCTAGCAAAAGACCAAACCGGCGTGAGGAGACAGAAACATCACGAACCTACTGAATTATCGTTTCTTGTTGATTGCGATACTTAAAATCTTGAAGTGGGGGGTCGCGTTCGTAACCGTAAGAATATCGGCTTCGAAAATGTGCGATAAGCGAAAATTTTATCTTAGGTTCGTGGTGTTTCTGTCTCCTCTCGCCGGTTCGGTCTTTCTCTAGACCGGTTTCGGCCGCCGCTCGCCATCTTCAGTAGCACCGTGTCTGCACTCTCGGTGGCGAACGGCCGAAACTCCGGTCCGGCGAAAGAACAGAAACACCACGAACCGCTCGCAGACCACAAGACAGGTACGTTAAACTAGTAAATTTTTTTAATTTTTCGCGTTACTTTTCGAAAAAAATCGTATCATCAATGGTATCACTCGGTATTCGATACTGTTCAGAGCCCATTCGTTCTTCGACAGTACGATGAAGTACACGCGATGTTCGTGCGTTCTACGACCACAGACAATGTTAATATACAAAACGTGACCCTCTTCAGAGAACGGATCAGTTGAAGGGGTACCTTATCTTCTGGTACCTTATCCCCCAACCGCCTCGCGTTACTTTCTTTTTTCGTTTTTCTTTTTCTTTTTCTTTTTCTTTTTCTTTTTCTTTTTTCTTTTTCTTTTTCATTTTCATTTTTCATTTTTCTCTCCATCTACCGTTCGTTCACGCCCCCAAACAGTCTACTAAAGTTCAGGTCTCATCTGGGACTTTTTCGTACTCTTTTCGGTAGGTTTTATTTTTTCGACAATACATTGAAGAACAACAACGTCTACATTTCTACAATTCCAGAACCAGATTTTCTTTCAACTTTCTTCAAGAATTGTAGATCGGTAGATCTTTAGAAGAAGAAAAAAAAAAGTAATTCACTCTGTTTCATATTTTAGCAGCCGCAGACCGATATTGTATTGTCCGCTATTGATATTTGAATTTTGAATAAAATCAAATAAAAATTGAATGAAATTATTTTTCGATAGACACGATTTTCTTCGTCCGATATTACCTTCGTAAGCCTTCATAAAAGTCACTATAAAAGTCGAAAACGTTCAACTTTTAAAACAAATATTAATCAATAGTAAGCGAATCGAGTTCAACCAGAAAAAAAATATTAATAGATTTCAAACAGAACAGTTTTACAGTTCATGGTTCTGATCCCGAATTTCTGATCTCTTTTTCCAAAAATTAAGATCGAAGACAGAAAAGGAAAGAAAACGTGCTTTGCTGTAGGTTCGTGATGTTTCTGTCGCCGGTTCGGTCTTTTTTGGCTAGACCGGGGTTTCGGGGCCGCTCGCCGTCTTCAGTAGCGCGGTGTTGTCAGCCACTTTTGACAACAACAAGACAAGTGAGACAGTGACAGTGACAGCGAGGAGGATTCCCCGAGGAAGAACATCCAAATAGTGCGCTACTGAAGATGGCGAGCGGCCCCGAAACCCCCGGTCTGGCAAAACCGGGGAGAGGAGACAGAAACATCACGAACTTTACAGTATTCCAACCCTTCGCAGACCACAAAACACGTGCTTTGTTTCGAATGAATTCAGAGAATGGAGCACATTTGGGGGCCCCCCCCCCCACCAAACGAACATTCACTTTATGATTGTAAATTTGGCGTAATTCTATATTATTCGGCGATTTTTCCCTTGCCAAAAAGTTTTTTTATTTATACATCCAATATATAATGTCAATGTAATTGATTTAGCGGGGGGGCATTGCACTGGAGGCGGGATCGGAGAATTTTCGAAAACTTCAACTTCACAGATGAAACTTTCAACACAGATGAAAGTAGGTTTGACGGTGTCTCAAGCGCATTACCGATTTCCGGTATTCGGGAAAGTCCCGGGGATGGTGGGGATGGGGTGGGGGGTTCCCGACGGTAATATCTCAACTGTAGGCCGGGATGGCAGAAAGGAGAAACAAATTAATAGTATAGAGGGAAAAGAGAGAGAGAGTGAGGAAGGAGGAGAGCAGCTGCAATGGCTGTATATGAGGGAATGTGCGTGAGGCCCTTGGGGGAGGGAGGGGTGGTCTAAAAGGACGTTTCCTTAATAAATCTTTCTCGGGGGTAAAGGTCCGTTTTGTCTCTGTTCCGTTGTGTTGGTTCGGGGCGGTACGTGACGGCGGTCGGTCTGTTTGCGAAAGCGTGATTCGGGGCGTGACACTGGCACTGGGACGGAGAACTTCAGCAGCGCTATTACCGTCCAAACCAACTCTCAATGGGGATGGGGGTGGGGGTGGTGGGTGGGCGTTTTCCTTTCAATGGGAAATCGGCCCGCACGCACTCCGAACCCCGACAATAGCTGTGTCCTCACCTTTAGGACCCTGAACCAAACTCTTGGGCCGTTTACAATAACTCCGAGGGGTGCACTCGAAGGAGAGAGAGAGAGAGAGAGGTCCTTCCTCGGTTTCACGCTACGAAATATCATAATCCGGACGATTTTATAATATCGTAATTTCGGCCGCCCGCCGTCTTCAGTAGCGTCGCGCGGGGCCGCTAAGTCCTCCCCCTCGTGGCGCTACTGAAGACGGCCGGCGGCCCAATCTCAATTCACCCAGTCTGACAATTCTCTGGGCTACCGAGGACGGCGAGAAAACCATGAAACCGCCAGGACGGTTGCGAATTATTGAAAACAGTTTTAAAACCGATAGTTTTTTTTTCCAAATCCGGGCCGGTCGGAGGATATTTAAATCGAATTATTGGTTATGTGACAAAAGTCTCAACGTTGATATCCTTATCGCCGTCGAGGCCGCTGGATATTAAGGAAATACTTGGCCGGACAACCGTTCGAAATTCGGCGATTTGCCGAAGGTGGAAACCGATCCCTTAAATAGACCGAATATCCATCTCCATCCATTTTTCTAAACCGGAATTTTGGTATCCGACCATCGGCTTCCGCCTTCCGCGTTCCTCGAGGTGGCCGTCGCCGGCCGATGGCGGCCCTAGGCGAATTCCGGCCGATTAAACGTCACAAACGTACCGTCGGTACGGTAAAGGTTTCGTGAAGTGTCCAAACAAACGTTAATAAACACTGAAAGGACATTTATTATAACGAATTAACCGTTTGCGGACGGAGCCGTTCGACGAGCGAAAATGGATACGTCGAAAAAATTATAAACGAACAGATTTATGTATACCTTTTATATTCCGGCATTTTGCGGTATAACTGCCGTATAAAATATGGTAAAATATAGTTTTGTACGCAACCGATATTGGCGTCCGGAAGAACATGAATACGGATGACCCGCTACATCATTTTCACGACACCAGCCGATCTAAAAAATTACCGATTTTTTGAGTCCGAAATATTTGTAAAAATCGGTCCCTCCCGAATATTTCGGCAAAATATGCGGGATCCCGCATTTGTCGTCCGTTGACACTGATACTCCTTCGGGCTGGGAAGTGGTATTGTCCCCGTAAGCGATATTATGCCGAGGAATGCCGCTTTGTTAAGAAAACGTGACTCTTTCACTGTACCCGTGCGTATCCTTATCGTCCGGAACTGGCAGATGTCTTGAGCCACTCCATAATACGCCCTGCGGCTAAGGACTAGGTCGGGGTCCGCAGAGGGCTAATAATAAACGGTACGGAATATCTGCGGCTACGGTAATATCCGCTAAAACTAATAGGGTTAATATCGTAGAGGGGCGGACAATGGGGCGGGCCAACTATCGGCCGCTGAAACGGGCCGTAATTAATTTAAAGCAAGTACTCTCGGGCGGAGGTCTGGTGCGCATGAGCGCCTTGTAGGGGCGGGGCGTAAGTGGGCGGGCGGGGCTTGTCGGGGGGCGGGGCCCGGCTCGGCCAATAGCGGCGCTTCAAACTCTATCGGCTCCGCCTCCAGCCCCGCCCAAACGACGCACGGCGGGGGTCCCCCGGAGGGGCCACCCCCCACACGCCCTAAACGGTAGTTCCTACAAGTTTTCAATCGGCGGACCCCCACAGTCAGCCCGAGTACGGCTCCTAATACGCGTACCCCTCGCCGAAGGTATCCCGGCGCGAACTGCCACCGGCTCGAGTGCCCGTTTGTACACCCCGGTGTGTGACCGAGAGAGAGATAGAGAGAGTGAGTGGGCCCACTCCCGGCGGGTGGGTGAGCGACCGCCCGAGCGCACAGCGCACCACGAGACCTTTCCGTTTCCGGACGGCCGGACTAATCGGGGGCACCCGCCGCCCGCACTCAACACCGGGATTTTCGAGTAGTGCTCAAGAGCCGCAGCGGGAGTCGCCGAACGGCTGAGATGCGGCCCGTCCCGTCGGCCGTACCGCCCCACACTCCCGACAGCAGAGGCAGCCCAGCCGCCCCCGTCCAGTCCTCCAGCTAGTACCGGTATAGTGCAGTGCCAGACCCAGTGCCAACCGTAACCGGTGAGACATGTTAAATGCTTTCGTGGACGGGGGACACCACCATCACCCGTACGGGGCCGGCGGCGGAGGCCTCAAGATGCCCCAGGACCACCGCCACTTCCAGCACGACCCGGCGGCGGCGGCGGCGGCGGCCCCCTACCACCACCACCACCACCCGCCGCCACCGCCCCACCACCACCAGGCCGCGGGCGGCTACCCCGGAGACCTCCTCCTCAAGAGGGAATCCGAGTTCCGCCACGACCCGGACTCGGCTTCCGTCTTCCACAGGGCGGAGGCGGCGGCGGCGGCGGCTGCCGCGGCTGCGGCTGCGGCCGCCGCTGCCTACCACCACCACGGCCACGGCCTGGTCTACCTGAGGCACCACCCGCACTCGGGCGCCGCCCCCGAACCACCCTACCACCCGCACCCGCAGCCCGACCACGTCCCCGTCCAGGCCGGCTACCCTGGGGCGGCCGCCGCCGCGCCTCCACCCCCGCACCAGCAGGGCGCCTTCTTCAGGTACACTAGGCCTCCGGCCGCCTCCGCCTCCGCCGCCCCCTGCACCCTCACCTGCCTCTGGTCGGAGCCCGGCGCCCTACCGCCCGGCAAGTGCTGTTCCAAGTCGTTCTCCAGCATGCACGAGATCGTCACCCACCTGACTGTGGAGCACGTCGGCGGCCCCGAGTGCACCTCCCACACCTGCTACTGGCAGAGTTGTCCCAGGAACGGTCGGCCGTTCAAGGCCAAATATAAACTAGTGAATCACATTCGCGTCCACACCGGTGAAAAACCGTTTCCGTGTCCGTTCCCCGCTTGTGGTAAAGTCTTTGCCAGGAGTGAAAACCTCAAGATCCACAAGAGAACTCACACAGGTATGTACCCGACATCCGCTAATATCTATACATAAGATAGTTTAAGCAGTGCTATCAAGTGAATTTTCTCCTCTATTTCTGGGAAAAATGGTTTACGGGCAGGGTCGTTCGGACCCACTAATATCCCGATAGTTTCTATCGAAATTCGAGGATATCCGCTGTCTAAAAAATAGATTTTTTTTAACCCGAAGAAAGGACTCCGATTTCGTCCTCGGCCAGTTATAAATTCGACGTATTATACTAATCGGGAGCGTTAGGTTTCGCTTCACGTTTCCTGACCCGAAATCGAATATGAGTCGTGATAATATTTAAAATAGTCATTCTGAATGAATTAACGATTCATTTGGCTAGGGATAACTCGCGAATTTGTTGCTACTGCGTATAATTTCATTGCAGTCATTATTCTACTTTAGAACGCGCGCTGAGCAATTTTCAGCCTCTCGTTACAATTAGGCCTATTTATTTATTAACCAATAATTTTCGTCGAATTAAATCCAAATTGATGCCGGTAACCGAATCTTTCGGTATCATGAAGTGGTTTGACTCCTCAATTGTTGTCCGTTCTATTCGCCGTGAATATTATTTTAACCATTGCTCGTTTAATACAATCAACGTAGGTTAAATGTTAAATATATCACGTTTTCTGTACCATTTTATACTTAATAGAACCGCTATTTTTCTATTAAGTTAGGGGATTTAATTTCTTATCGTTCAGTTCGGTCCAACGTACACTTCGTCTTCAGTCGTCGTCATTGAATGGCCGTGATTATAATAATTAGATGTATAAGTAGCATCTGAAAGTTTTGATATAAAAAAGTGAATTGTGCACTGTATATAATATAAAGTAATGGGGAAAATCGTCCGTCCTGCGTTAAGTACAGTTGAGTCCTTCGAGGGTCATGTCGATGCTGATGAATTGGTCCAAATAACCGTCTATATTTTAAATTCTCCCGAGTGTTATTCCCAATTGATATTAAAAGATCGGTTTTATGATAGTAAATTCGGTCGGTATATAGTAGGTTTTCGGTTAGCGGAATTTCTTCCCGCAGGACTTCTTCTTCTTCTTCTTCTTCTGTCGGATTCTCAATCGGCAATTTGAGAAAGGCGACTTAGCGCATAATTTCGGCACGGACTTCTACCTGTTCAAGTTTTTGTATATTTCTAAAAAGCGGGGTCTTCGGGACGTAGATCTCCGCAGTCGGATAGGATCGGGGCTTACCCGATGGGCGGTAGATCTTCGGCCGGAGATACAGCCGAATCTCTGGACGGTAGATTGAGTAGACCCATTGAGTCGTTTACTCCCCGCCCCAATGACTTTATAGTCAATTTCACGACAGGCTCTTATAGAGTCACATGCCGGGGCTTAGCCGTGAAAGGGCGAAGATCTTGATGAGGAATTATCTCTCTCCTGAACCTTGATTTATTTTCTCGATCAACGGTAATTTAAGATCCGTCCACTGTAGGCATATTAGGGGTACCCGAAAGAAATTTTAATTATTAATCCACTATATATATATATATATATATATATATATATATATATACATATATATATTCACCGATATTATCGACACAATTTTCCGGCCACTTTTCCGGCAAATTTTCGATTCCCCCCTCTCTTGAGGAAGTCCTCAAGACCGAAATACATCTTATCAAATTATTATTCAATATATTCCTATTTATCTCTTCTTATTATATATATGTTTTGACAGACCGAAATACATTGAGCGAATAACGCTGTCTTAAAAAAAAAAAAAAAATTGTCACTCTTCTAATTGTAAATGTGTACGGTTTTGAGTGCGCGTAAATTCCAAAAAGGGAAATTGAATAGATAATTAGTCGGAATAGTCGGATTAAATAAATAGGAATAAATAAATTTGCCGCGTAGATATTGGGCAAAAGTAATCGACAATTATATGTATTTCGGTCTTGAGGACTTCCTCAAGAGAGGGGAATCTCGAAAATTCGATGAATTCCAAAGTCAAAATGTTGGATTACTTTTGGGTAATATATATATATATATATATATATATATATATATATATATATATATAAGTTTGGACGATCAAAAGTTTATAAGTGAACGTACGGCCAATCGAAGGCCGATATTGCACATGTCTTCAGTATCATTACAGCCGGTACATATTAATAATTGACGCGTCAAATGGTCTAGCCGAAGGGTAAAAATATTAACGGGAGAAAAAGTTTTTAACATACCTGTTTTGTGGTCTCGTCTCTTGCCGAAGACCGGTGGCGGGGGTTTCGGCCTCTCGCCATCTTCAGTAGCGCTGTGTCGGTGTCACTCTTATTTTATTGGCACTTTGGAAGGTTTTTCCTTCCAAGGGAAGGGCCATCCTCGATGCACTTTCGATCATTTCATGAATTTCAAAACCAAAAACCAAACCAAAAACCAAACCAAAAACCAAACCAAAAACCAGACCAAAAACCAAACCAAAAACCAAACCAAAAACCAAACCAAAAACCAAACCAAAAACCGGCTACAGGAGACGGAGAAACACCATCGGAAACGAGTATAGACCCGGTGCTATTGAGCAGTCCGTATCCAGGTATATCTGCGGTATATCTGTGGTATATCTGCGGTATATCTGCGGTATATCTGTGACCCTGATCGCCGGTCTCTATCCTGTAGGTGTCACTACCCATTCCAGGTATCCGCCCGATGTTTATCTGGAGGCGCTTCCAGATTCCCGCTGGAAATCATTTCGCGTCGGTGATCATCGAAAACCTCTTTTTTTTCTTTCTTTATTTTTTTTTTTTGAGCCCTCGACAGACAGAAATCGAAAAACAAAAATACGGTCTTTATATTCGGCGATTTAAATTGAAATATGACAGCAATTAACGCGAATTTTGCACAAAGACAGGGTTTCGGCCGCTCGCCGTCTTCAGTAGCGGTGTCGGTCACTGCACCGCGTCACTTTCAGTACTGTCAGCTAGGATGCACCCCGCCCCCGCCCCCAAGAAAAAACGCATACAAAGTCGCACAACGGAGTGACTGACGCCGCCGCTACTGAAGACGGCGAACGGCCGAAACACCGCAAACCCGGGGTAGAAAATTTTAAAATTTATCCAATAGGACAATCTTCCGATTAGAAAATTCAAAAATAATTTTCCGCGCCATCTTCCGTTTCGATAACGTCCACCAATAAATAAATAAAAACACAATTCTTCAAAGTCCGTACTCAAAATTCACTTAGCGCATATTAAAGGCCGTCGAATTGTATATTGGAAAGCGGCATTTTTTTAAATTCCAAGTAGATTTGTTTGAAATTCATTTAGAATAATTAAAGCCTATTGTAAAGCGGAATTGTGGCAAAATATTATTAAAATTACCACGGTTGGGTGACGTTGAGAAAAATACGATAATTCCTTAGCGGATAATCGAGTACTTAATGGAAATTTATGTACCCAGTATTATGTATTATATTGAAAAAAAAGTTGCTTTAAATATTTGAGAATAATTTAAATTAAATCATCTCGAATTTGTCTGAATCCTATGAAGAATTATGTCATTTTTTCGTAGGCAAATCACATATGTCCACATATGTACCGTTTATTTATTACATGTATCTATAGTAATGTATTATTTTACGACACTTTCGAGTGATATTTACCTGGCTTAAGACCGAATTACGGATATTCCAGGATAATAATCTCTGGAGGATCGGATCGACGAATCACTTTATGGCCGGTCCAGTAATTTCCCGCAGCAGACTTAAAACTTTAACTGTATAAAAATCGAGCGATCGGTACAAAGCCGTCCCCAATTGACGGCGATGAATTAAAAAGGGACGATTAAAAAAAACTAAAAAAAAAAATAGAAAAAAACCCTTCCTTTGTCTCTGGAGCCCGATCCATTTTGAAAAGCATTGTCCCGCGACTTTCTCGGCAATAAACCAGGACCGAATCTAATTAGCCGATGCGGCTTAGAGTATAAAGGATAAAATAATTAAGAGGATAATAGTTCAAGTAAAAAAAAAAATAAAAAAAAATAAAATGTACCGTTATATATATATGTGTGTACCGCTGTACCGATGTTCACATCGTCGGGCGTCCCTATTGCATTAATAGAAATACAAAGTAATTCGCTACAAATAATATCAATAAAAATAATAGTATTCAATACATAAATGTATTTGGTGCACCCCCGACCGAAACAAATTCAGCATTCCAAACTCCCCGAATTAAACATTTAGCGTCTCTACCGTCAATTCCCCCAAAAGGGTAGTTTCCTTCCCCACACAATATCCATAATTCCAAGTGTTTTTTTGCCCCATTTCATTATTTATTTTTCTTTTTTTTGTCCAAATCAGGAGCCATAAACTTCAACCGGTTTTGAATTTGAATTAAAGCGCGTACCCAAATATATTATATATTGTTTTATATATTATATATATATTAGGTGTACCCAAAAGTAATCGACAATTTGATAACATGTATTTTGGTCTTGAGGAGTTCTTCAGGAGTGGAATAGAAAATTTGCCGGAAAAGCGGCCGGTGAATATATAATAGATTGATAGCTTTTAATTTCTTTTTGGCAAAATAAAATGAATTCCAAACTCAAAATGTCGAATTACTTTTGGGTACCCCCTAATGATATATATATGTGGAAATTTTAACGTCAATTTCGGCCGTCATCGAAATGAATTTTTCGCGACAACAGTTTTCTACACAAGATTTGGTGCAATTTTCATTCGATAATTTTTATATCGTCTTTCGAAGACTTTAATTCGTATTCGGCATTCTCTCTCCATTCGATAATACATTTTGTGAACTTAAAAAAAAAGAAAAAAATCGAAAAAATCTAAATCGAAAATAGCTGCCCGGAGAACTGAAGATACATAAACGATAATGAAAGTATTAGACGAATTGAAATTGTCTATAATATTAATTTCAATTAAAATTAGAAAAAAAGAAACTCTAATTATTAATCTACTATATATTCTCTGTACCAGTTTTCCGGCAAATTTTCGATTCCCCCTTCTCTTGTTGAGGAACTCCTCCTCAGGACCGAAATAAATCTTATCAAATTGTCGATTACCTTTGGCTATATATATATAATATATAATATATTTGGGTACGCGCTTTAATTCAAATTCAAAACCGGTTGAAGTTTATGGCTCCTGATTTGGACAAAAAAAATAAGAAAAATAAATAATGAAATGGGGCAAAAAAAAAACACTTGGAATTATGGATATTGTGTGGAAAGGAAACTACCCTTTTGGGGGAATTGACGGTAAAGACGCTAAATGTTTAATTTGGGGAGTTTGGAATTCTGAATTTGTTTCGGTCGTGGAAAAATATATTACACGATACTGGTATGTAATATTTTTGTATTTTTACTTACACTGTTTTTACTTACTGTTTTAATCGTACAATTAACAACTTCTCTTCGTCGTTAATTTTTAAAAAGGTTTTAATCTGCCCTAATCCGAAGGAAAGTATTTTGGAGCAGTTTTATCGAGGAAGTAAAAAAAAAAATCTTCTCTTTACGGGCAATTAATGACTTTTCAAGAAAAATATGACGATTTACCGCCGTATCCGTTCGGTATAAATTAGGGTAGCTCCCAAATCTAAAAGAATCTAATGAAATATTCTTCATCTTTCATCTTTCATGAACAGATATTCCACTCTGACTGTAGAACGTTTAGATTGGAAATAAGTCGATTTCCGATCCCTGAGAAGTTCAAATAAGGAACTAGACAGAGATGACCTGACGAGGGGCGGGTGGGGGGGGTGGTTTAAGGAAATAGGAAGGAAAAATGGGATCTCGGGCCCTTTTGATGAGAACACAAGTTGGGCCCATAAGTTGGGCTTATTTTGACAGGGATATCTGCCGTTGAAATGGGCGTTATAAAAAGGGGTGGGGGGATGAAAAGGGGAAGACGGGGATGGTTTGCCGGCTGATTGAAACCTCGATTGTCGCACTCCGAGCAGCTCCAGAACCCACCCTCTGGAGACATCCCTTCATCCCTCTCTCTCTCTCCCCTCTTCTTCTTTCACCCTCCTTCCCTATATCTCTGTCTTTATCTCGCTGTTTTTTTTTGCCCCCCCACCCCCCCCCCACCCCCCTAAGCGCGGTCTATAACCGTGAATCATTTCACGATTCACGAATCGTCATCGCTGTCCTTCTGTCTGCGAGCGTGATTCATATAAGAAAAAAACTCTACACAATATCCGGTCTTGTGTGTGTGTCTTTCGGGGGTTTCTCTTCGGTTAGAGCGATAATTCACGTTTACGGCCGGCGAAAAAAAAAAGAAAAAAGAAAAAACCCAATCGCCCAGCAATTAGTGAAGAGACGAACAAAAAGAAAAAAAAAATAGGAGAGTTTGAAAAAATTGTCCGAATAAAGGCGGATAGTTATTTGACAAGCTTTTGAAAAAGAGAAAAAGTCCCCCCCCCCGCCGCCCCCGGGAACTTACCGGACCTTAGATGTTGGCAAATAGTTATGGTTCCCAAAAAAAAGAGAGAAAAAAAGCGTTGAAATTTGTCTACACTACTTATCAAATATATATATTGGGTTGGCAACTACTGGTAATTGCGGAATTTACCATTTAAGTACGTTTTTTTGGGGGGTGGGAGGGGGGATGTTTTATGTCTTATTTGCGTTATACATTTGTCAATTGCCTTGAATCGTGGCCCCAGATATCACTTTGAGCACATTTTTTTTTCTTTTTTTGTTTTCAAATTTCTTTTTTTCAAATCGGACCGAAGCCCATAGGGCCTTCCCCTTCACAATCACGATATTTCATCCGCTCCTGAATTCAGTGTAAAACGAAAAACTGACCGGCGAATACTGAATCCGACGTTATATAATGACACGTCAAAACGTATATATATATATATATATATATATATATATATATATATATAACATTATATACAATAACGTTAGATGATAAACGCTCAGTTTTGCCAGAAGTGAACCGAAAAACGCGAAACACGAAAGTTGGCCCCGAATCGCGTGTAAAGCTTAAAAACACTCTTATCGTGTTACGGCCGAATTATCGATCCCGGCGAGAAAACAGTACGCATTTATAAAATCTTTAGACAACATTTATACTTTTATACGAATTGTTACGATTTTTCGTGTGTTTCTTACCGGTTTCGGCCGCTCGCCATCTTCAGTAGCGGTGTCGGTCACTCTGGATGTATTTCGGGCAACCTCACTGCACTGTCACTGTCACCGTCACTTGTGCTATTCTCCATCACTTTGTATATATATATATATATATATATATATATATATATATATATATATACCTTTCTCTTGAAAAAACTTTCATCTTTTTCAGTTCTGGCTGAATCCAAAATTTTCATCTTTTTCTTTCTCCCTTATGATTGTAAGAAATTCTACGTTATTTGGCGTTATTTTTCGCGCTTAGATTTGAATAGATATTCAATAGCTTCATCAGGACGATTATAGCGCCTTCAGACCTGAAAATGGCGTAGGCGACATAAGCGATTTTTTTTTGATTTTTTTAATACGAATGAAATTACGCTCGAGATACCCAAACCGGTACCGGGGTACCCAAAAGGTATCGCAACATTTCGACTTCGGAATTCATTTTATTTTGCCAAAAATGATAATTTTTCGATTGCCCTCACTTGAGGAACTCCTCGACACCGAAATACATCTCATCAAATTGTCGATTACTTTCGGGTACACCACAATATACAATATAACGGTTTTAAATATCTTATATATAGGTATCGATATTAGGTGTAGCCAAAAGTAATCGACAAAAATGATAAGATGTATTTCGGTGTTGAGGAGGTCCTCGAATCTCGAAAATTGGCCAATCTTATAAAATTGTCGATTACTTTTTGGCTACACCTAATAGGATTAATAGATAATCTGTGACAGAAACAATGGAACAAAATCAATTGACGGATAATGCAAAAAGAAAAAATTTCTTTGTCGATGGATGCTGATATGGCTGGGTAATAATGTGTTGGGGAGTGATTTTCTGTTCCATTGTAGGGAAGAATTTTATTTTTTTATTTTACACAATGAACTTTACAGTTATAAGTACAATTTTGATACGTGTTTGATTTTTCGCACTCGATGATTTCGCGCTTTTTGACACGATTCAACCACTGTCCGGGATTTTTTGCGATTGTCGGGGTATGTTGAGGTCATGGGGGGAGGGGTGGAGGGGTGGATTGTCCGGTTAGAAACATACCCTTAAGTACTTTCGACTGGAAATCGTTCCAGTGACAAGCTCGAGAGTCGAAATTTTCCGTTCGAGTCAGAAACGCGAGAGAACGTTTGAAGGGAAAACGCGGATGGCGGGTTTGGACGTCCGAGAGTCCGAAACCGTGAATGGGAACCTCTTGTTTCGGGCCGGCGAAGACGCCGGAGGAGGGGCCGGGCCCACAATGAGGCCGACGAGAAGTGAGGACGGCGACGGCACAAAGGAGGACACAAAGGAGGACACAAAAGAGGACAATATTAGTCAGGGCGGTTTGTCGCTCCTCCAACCGTGTAATATTAATAGAGTGGCCCTGTATTAATATGAGGCACTCGAGAGAGAGAGAGAACTAACAACACTCCCCTAGCTCATATATATATATATATATATATATATATATATATATATATTCTGAGGGGCCCTTAGGGCCCTTCTTTGTTCGGTCTAGCCCTCCTTTTGTCGACAGCTCCGATGCGAATACGTTTTACAAAATATTTTGTCCGGGCAATCCCCCCCCCCCTCAACAGAATTTATTTAAGGGGTGGCGCCTCTAAAAGCAAGCTTTGAATCGAATTGTACGGCTGCCGAATTTTCTGATAATTTTTTAAATATTGTTCAACAACGAAAACGCGTTGTTCTCCTCGTGTAACGCCCCTCCATTCGTACTGACCTTAAACTATCGGCTGTCGAACGGTTTTTTTTTTTTTTTTTTTAATAGGGTTGGCAAATTCAAATGTCCACTAATATGTCAAAAATTCCGTCATTCGGAGTCTTCTTTGATCGTGAAAAGCGAGCGAAAAAATAGCATTTACGTCATCATGGTCCGACCGAAGAGTGAGTGGATGATCTTGGGATCCTAAATATAAAATTACCTCAGTAGTTATCGCAAGATTCGAATCCAACTGTGGCCGTCAAACTTTCTGATTATTTTTGAAATATTATCGCACAACAATGAAAACGCGTTGTTCTCCTCGTGTAACGCTCTCCATTCGTACTGACCATAAACTATCGGCTGTCGAACGGTTTTTTATTTTTTTTTTTTAATAGGGTTGGCAAATTCAAATTTCCACTAATAGGACTCGAAACAGGATTAATATTACAATTACAAAATGTATCTGTACTGTAATACGGACGCATCCGGGGAAGCCAACGTAAACGGCAGTTTTCCCCGACAAAATAAGCCTAAAGTCCCGTGCTGGATTGATATCACTATACATATAATATATAATGAACATATATATATATATTAGGTGTACCCAAAAGTAATCGACAATTTGATAAGATGTATTTCGGTCTTGAGGAGGAGTTCCTCCTTTGTAAAAATACAAAAATATTACATACCAGTATATACAGGATTCGGTATCGTGTAATATATTTTTCCCCGACCGCATTCCATACGCCCCAAAATTAACATTTAGCGTCTTTACCGTCAATTCCTCCAAAAGGGTAGTTTCCTTTCCACATAATATAACTCAATTAGCGGGTACCCAAATATATTAGGTGTACCCAAAGGTAATCGACAATTTGATGTATTTTGGTCTTGAGGAGTTCCTCAACAGGAGGGGAATCTCGAAAATTTGCCGTAAAAGTGGTAAATTGTGTCGATAATATCGGTGAATATATAGATTGATAATTAAAGTTTCTTTTATGGCAAAATAAAATGAATTCCCAAAATGTTGTGATTACTTTTGGGTACCGCTAATATGTGTGTCAAGAAGGTTGATCTCAAATGAACGGTACTGTTTTTTGGACGAAATAAACTTCTTCTAATACCGTCTATCCGTTTATGATTCTATCGTACGGTCCGTAATTGGATGTCGATTTATTGCAATAAATTACAGTATTCGGCCAGGTAAAGTGGCGTACGTTTACGGCAAACAGTGTTCAATCTTTGTGTCGAAAACCCGGTGTTTCGAAGACCGATTCAATTTTTCAAATTTCTCTATTTCGGAACTGAAATTCGATACGGCCGAAAAAAGGTTTCTGTACAAAAATGTCTGTTGGGCCGAGAGCTTTCACCGGAGAAAAGCACATTTTCCACGAGCGGCGGAAGTGGGACCCGACCGCTTATTCACTGCAATTACCGGGGGGGAGTCCACCCCTAAAATCTACCCTAATGGGACCATAAATTGGGTTGAGTGGGGGTTGGATTTCCAACCGCCGACAACACACGACAACAAACTGCTGAAAAACCCGATTTTCCGATACGAAACGGAATGATAGAAAACCATGATTTCGGTTCGGCTGCCCGCCGTCTTCAGTAGCGGTAGCACGCGTTGATCCCCCGTCAATCCCGGAGAAGAATGTTAGTGACGCCCCTCCGAGTGAAATCTCCCAATTGAGATACATTTAAGAAGTATCGCGAATTTTGGGTTTTTCAAAAATTATTTATTAATTTATGAATACCTCGGAAGCGCTTCAAAAAATTCATTTTTTTTTTTGGGGGGTCCATCTTCGATGCCGCGTTTTTATCTCCTCAATTGTCGTCATTTCAGTTGTGCCTTTTCAGTTTTGGGAACGAGAAAAAGTCACAGCGGACCAGAAGATCTGTTGAATAGGGCATTATTAGTGCGTAGTTTTCGGCCTAAAATTCGCGCACAAAAAGCGATGTGTGAGAATAGGGGCGTTATCGCGGTGCAAAAGGCAATTTTTGTTCTTCCACAAATCTGGGCGTTTCTGGCCGATCGCTTGGCGCAACTTTTCAACTCGCAACTCAGCAATTTCCCTGACGGTGATTCGACGATTCGGCTAATACTAATTCACTAATTATCGTCAATTTTTTTGTCCGTTTTTGAAGGGCTCGGGCCCTCCGAAAATATTTTGGCCCTGCCGATAAACGTCGCTTCGGTCTAACGTAGCTTCTTCACCACCATATACCAGAGTCGACATTCGATACGTTTCCGCGCATTTAATTTTTTTTCGCACAAAATTTTTACACGGATTCTCCGTTCTTCGGAACGGGTAAAAATTGTGAAGACGAACAAAAAAAAAAACGTGCCAGAAAAGCGGCTTTAAAAGATCGACTGAACGTTCACGACGGCTGAAATTGTCGGCATAACTGAGATACAAACATGAGGCTACAGAAAAACCCTGGATTGAATATACTTATTTCGCGAAAATGAACGATGAATAACGCGTAAGGGTGATTTGGCGTTCCAAACGATAGAACGGCTATGAAAGCGTCAAAGCCGGGAATCTCGGCCGAATATCTCATAAAGGATGGGGCGGTGACCCGCACATAACTCGGTTCCGCCCCTATTACATAACTCACCCCCTCGCCCTTACAGAGGGCTCTGTGAGGGGTTATGCGATATACACACGGATCAACGCCCCGGCCGCGAATACCGCATTTCCCAATTTGAGAGACCCTTTAGGCACTGGAATTATGCCCAGGTCGTAATTAGCGGTTATGCTTAAACCGGGCGTTTGAAAAATCGGTCTCAATACAATAGGTTCGTGATGTTTCTGTCTCTTATCGCTGGTTTGGTCTTTTGCTAGACCGGTTTCGGCCGCTCGCCATCTTCAGTAGCGCGGTGTTGTCAGTCAATTTTGACAACAGTACATGTGACACAGTGACAGTGCAGTGAGGATGCCCGAAAAACGTCCAAAGTTCTAACAGTGACTAACACCGCTACTGAAGATGGCGAGCGGCCGAAACCCCGGTCCAGCAAAAGACCAAACAGCAGCGAGAGAAGACAGAAACATCGCGAACCTACAGTATTCCAACCCGTCGCAGACCACAAAACAGGTATATTAAATCGGTCTCAATACAGTTTAAAAATACCTGTTTTCCTGTGGTCTGCCAGGGGTGTTTCTGCCTTTGCTAGACCGGGGTTTCGGCCGCTCGCCGTCTTCAGTAGCGCTTTGTATGTTTTTCCCGGGCGGCATCCTCACTGCCCACTGACAACAAGTGACAGTGACAGTCAAGATTCAAGAGGGAAAATAAAATGAATTCCAAAGTCAAAATGTTTTGGAAATGCTTAGCCAACAATTACACACAGACAAACTTCGTAGATGTTATTTGTAATGTCATAAATTCCTGCAATAGGATTTTATTCAATTGGGGTGTACAAAGTAATGGGTGGAATGTGAGACAACACCTGCTGCTGAAGATTATATTCTTATTATGAACATTCAAAGCGATATAATACGTATATTACCATACATTTAATATATAGGGTGTCCCAAAATTAACGCAAGATTTGAATTTGCCACAGCATTCTTGCAGTAAAAAATAAGCCATTCGACAGCCGATAGTTTAGGGTCAGTAAAAATGGGGGGCGTTACACGATAGAACAACGCGTTTTCATTGTTGTGACAATATTTCAGAAAATAATCAGAAAGTTTAGCGGCCCCACAGTTCGATTCAAATTTTGCGTTAATTTCGGTACATCCTATACCTATTATCAACATTCAATGTTGATTGTACAAAATTAAAAAAAAAATTTAAAAAATCGTGTCGCGATACTTCGGGCTTTCCGTCGGCCCCCGCTCACTCCGGTGGGCCATAAATAAAAAACTTTTGTGTGTCTGCTGGCGAGAGAGGGCCCCCGAAAGAATGTTACGGAAAAAAAAAATAAAAAATAGAGAGAAAAAGAAAAAGGGAGAAGAAAATATCGTGCCCGTGGAATATTATTACAATGATGGTTCGAATTTATGAGCCCGGGTCGTTATAAATGATAAAAGTGCTGTAAACTGGAAATAGGAACCAGGGGCCCCGGCCTCTCCCGTTGAAGGGCCTACTCTCCCCCCCCCCCCCACCCGGAGGCCTACCGGCTACATGTTAAACAGGTTTGTCCGTTGGCCCTGTTTTATTAATCAAAACGGAGATTCCGATCGCGGCCCTCCGACGAGGATGAGCTGGAGGAGGAGGAGGAGGAGGAGTAGGAGGAGGACCGCTGCCGTTCAACAGGAGGTTCCTCCGGGTTACCCGCACGGAACTACACGATTCCAGCGACTATATATATATATATATATATATATATATATATATATATATATATATATATATATATATCACCGTGGAGACGATTGAGCACCGTACACGGAATGAAATATTACCTCGTGACGACCACAATAATCTGTTTTTCTCCCTTTCGGTCCAGACCCCCGTTTCCGTTCCTTTAAACGAGACTTTTATATACAGTTCTTCGAAAGAGAAAGTTTTTGGCCTATCTCATTGACCAAAACTCTCTAGTACTAAGTCGTGTCGGCAACTAAGTGATTGGGGAATTCGTCCGACAACAAGTGGCGTTGCGTACATATTTTCTGTACGGATAAGCCGTATATGGTTTCGAATGCACGTATAGGATGCATTCGGCATTTCTGCAATGTCCTCTGTCGAACTACGGCTATCCGAATCGATAATGTCCTCTATTCGGTCATCGTCGACCTCCTCCACGCGGAGGAGCGCTCCTCGTCTTTTAATGAAAAAACCCCCAAACCGGTACCGGCCCTAAAATGGGGGTTTTTGGACGCAAAATTGGCCAAAAAATCCGGTTTTTAGGCGCAAAATTGGCCAAAAAATGCGGTTTCCGAGGCCCAAAAATGGGGTTTTTAGACGCAAAATTGGCTACAACAGCGGTTATTACCGCCAAAATCTATCCTGAAATGCTGTTTTTAGGCCCAAAAATGAGGTTCTCAGTCGCAAAATCGGACCTAAAATGCCGTTCTTCTAGAAGAATCCTATCCGTGCAAAGAGATGTTGACGCACTTACTCCGCAATTACTTAGTTGCCAACCCGATATAATAACATAAATGTCGGGCTTTTCGCTATATCTTTTTCCTCCTCCTCCTCCTCCTCCTCCTCGTCTTCTTCTCTTTTACACCCGCGTCCCAGAGGGATAAGAAGAAAATACAGAGATGAAAATAAACTAAAAAAGAATTCCGATGTTGATGGGGGCCCCGCGTGGGGTGGGGAGGGGTTGGGGCTAATAAAACGACGAACCGGGACCGGTACAGTCCTAGCCGAAAATTTATCGGCTTCAGTCCGTGGCACAATTTGCATGGCCGTACGCATATATTATCTACGTCGTACAGTCGGGTCCGGTCCTCTTATTTACGCCCGTTTTTGGAACGGTACCAAAAAGAACATTTTTCCTACCCTTAAAAAACAAAAACCCCGCCCCGCCCCCGCCCCCGGCCTAGTCGCTCTCTACGCGAAATACACCTTCATAAAAATATAAACGCCCCTTCCTTCCAGTTTTTCTTTTTCTTCTTTTTTTTCTTTTCCCCCTTTCGAAAATTGATTGCCGCGTTAACACACTCGGGACACAACAGAGAGTCTGAAAAAGAGCTGACCGGACGCCAATTTCGTTTCCTCTTTTTCTTTTCGTTTTTACACTTTATTTATTCAATTTTCTCCCCCACCCCCCCCGCTACAGCATTCCTCCTTATATTAACGACCGATACTTCGGTCGGGGATATTTATATTCACTCCGTCCCGGGGCTGGTTTGTAATATAACAGTTAACAGATTGTTTTCAACGGGGAAAGAACACGAAAATCTACCGCAGTATTTTTCTGTTTTCGATAAACGACCGATCAGTTTCAACTTTTGTTGTTCTCGTTGAAAAATTTTCAAACTCAAAATACGACGAATGAAATCTCAAGAAGGACGATCAATACGATCAATACACGTATTGACTACTACGTTTACACGTATTTATTATATACAATCAATATATTAGGTTTACCCAAAAGTGATCGACAATATGTATCATTGTCTTGAGGAGTTCCTCAAGAGGGGAATAGAAAATTTGCCGGAAAAAGTGGCCGGAGAGTTTTCGATAATATCGGTGAATATATATATATATATATATATATATATATATATATATATATAATTTATTTATATATAATAGAATTATTTGAAAATCAATATTCTAGACAATTTCAATTCGGCTAATACTTTCATTATCGTACAGTTCTCCGGGCAGCTTTGTTTGATTTCGCTCTTTTCTGGTCTTAGGAGTATTTTTTTTTTTTAACAAATTTTATGTTCAACATTATTCAGCATGTTCAGCTGCTGCTACCGATAAATAAACGGAAATGCTATTTTATTGCTCCGATTGTTAAAAGGAATAACGATTGAGGCGAAGAATGAAATGAAGACATTGAATGGAGGAACGCACGTTTCTTTTTTAGCAAAATGAAATGAATTCCAACGTCAAAAAGTTTAAAAAAAATATTTAAAAAAAAATGGTTTCAACGCCGTTTTTCGAAAAAAATTATACTCGATTTTTCGACACACTCTCCGTTTTAGACGCACTTGGTACGGACCAGTTTACAATTTTTCTAAAGAAGTCCTCCGAAGAGTATTTTCGGTTTTCAAAGTAAAATATCTGTACCGTAGGTTCGGTCTTTCGCTAGACGGGTTTCGGCCGCTCGCCGTCTTCAGTAGCGCTCTGTTAGCGAGAGAGGGAGACAGAAACGCCGCAAACCTACCTTATATTACAGACCCTGGCCACAAAACGGGTACGTTAAACTAAAATATTCGTTTTCCGCCCATCCAGAAATCGATCCCAGTCTAACGACGGGAACGGCGGGACGTCCCTTCCGCTGTCCGCGACGGTCCAGAATTCTCTCCAGACCGGTTTCGGCTGTTCGCCACCGTAGGAAACCTCGGAAATCGCCACCTCCGTGTAAACTGCAGACGCTGATGTCTGTTAAAGGAAGTTCTCTCATGACTCATGCTCTGAATCAGCACCGGTTTTTAATGTCTCTCTCTCTCTCTCTCTCTCTCTCTGGAATTTCAGCTCCTTTTTTTTTCTCTCCTCCTTCTCCTCCTCCCTATTCCCGTTTTCTCCCGTTCGAAAGACCCGGGTCGTTCGACTTCCCCGTTTGTGTACACTATAAACGTCGCCGGGGGAAAATATATATATATTTGGGAGTCCTCCGCCTCGATAGTAATACGCGCTCTCGATTCTATAAATCTCGGGGGGGGGGGGGGCCGAATGTTTTTAGAGAGAAAAAAATAATAAGGACGAAACTACAGGACGGGGCACCGATTTATAGCCGCCCGTTAATCATCGCCCGCCTCCTAACGTTGGTGCGCATGCGCGTTTCCGTCCCGACAGAATCGGGCGCCCGGATTCAGATTAGGTCTTCAGTAGCGTTCCACGCGGCCATCACTCTTAAAAATAGAGCAATAATTACGAATTAATTCGGAATTTTTAAATTGTAAACGATTGATTTTCTCCTCAATTTCAGTTCCTCCGAGCCTGTTCTATGGGCGTCCCGATAAATTCATGCCTAATTCCGATTGTTAGGCCGATAATAAGTATATATAATTTAATTTAATCAGTAATATATCAGTTACTATAAGGCAGCGGTACATAGTCGCCGTGTAGACGGAAGTTGGTAAACCTTAAGTAACCCTCTTAAAGGCAGTTAAATATATTTTGTAATACAACAAATCTCTAGTTCAATATACCTGTTTTGTGGTCTGCGAAGGGTTGGAATACAGTAGATTTCGTGATGTTCTCCCGCCGGTTCGGTCTTTCGCCCGGACCGGGGTTTCGGCCGCTCGCCATCTTCAGTAGCGCTGTGTCAGTCACTGTCGGCACTTTGGATGTTTTTCCTGGGGGCCACCCCCGCCGCCCCCCACTGTCACTTTCACTTGTGTTTGTCAGTTTGTCAGTTGTCAAACACTACTGAAGATGGCGAGCGGCCGAAACCCCGGTCTCTGGCGAAAGACCGAACCGGCGGGAGGAGACGGAAACATCACGAACCTACAGTCATTTAAATTCATTTAGGACCGTTAATTTAAATTTCACGAGTTTATATGGTGTACCCGAAAGTAATTTGATAAGTATGTATTTTGGTCTCGAGGAGTTCTTCAAGAGGGGAGTCGAAAATTTTTTTCTTTTTTTGGCAAAATAAAATGAATTCCAAATTTTAAATATCGATTATTTTTGCCCCTAATATAATGGAATTATTTTAAAATTAATATTCTGGACAATTTCAATTCGCCTAATACATTCATTATCGTATGAATCTTAGGAGTTGTTTAAGCCGAGTGATTTTAAGGAATTTTTTTTTTGTTCATGTTCAACATTATTCAGCATGTTCAGCTGAATGCTACATGCTAGATAAACGGTTAAATGCTATTTTATCCGATTATTAAATCAATAACGATTGACACGAAATTTTAAAAATCGCCCAATTTATTCGTATATTATAAATCGCCTCGTGAAATATTCATTTCGCAACAATTCACTTCCTCCCCCACCCCCGCCAAATTCTATTACGTTTTCTGTTTCGGAAGGGGAGGAAATGATAGCGGCGTAAATAAATTAGGCGACAAGCACATGAGCGACGACGAGGGGTTGGTAAGGAGCCGTTGACAAGAGGTTTAAAGGGGTGGAAAAAAAAGAGCGCACACATCCCCCGCCGAACTACCCCCACAATCGTATAAATACGGGGCGAAACGGTACGGAAAACAGAGGCTGGGAAAAATTAAAACTCGCTCAATTTAACTGACGGATTTCGTTTCCGCGCTGACTACTGAAGATGGCGAGCGGCCGAAACCGGTCTCTGGCGAAAGACCGAACCGGCGAGAGGAGACAGAAACAACACGACAAACCTACCCTATTTATAACTGTTATCGGTCAATATTGATGATATCAGGTCTCTAATACAAAATTCTAGGTTCCCACATGATGATAAACATTGATGATATTCTGCCACTAACCTACGGAAATAATAATAATAATACTAATGGTATTTATTTTTAAAAAATATTCGAAATTTTCTTTCGGTGCACAGCACGTAGCCTTTTTCCTTTTCACTTTTTTCTTTTATTTTATTACCGAATAAATACGCCTTGTACAATCCTATTTGGACGATAAATATCGATAAAACGTTTTTTTTTCTCATCTTTCGCGTCGTTATTTTCAATTCTCAGATTATATTCGACTGTGAAAAAATACAACGCCGCCCCGAATTATCTCTAGTGTTGACAGTTTGGCCTGTTTAGCTGCTTTGAAATTGTACGTTGAGTATTCTTTGAACGGAATTTATATTATTATACGATCTCGACTGAATAATTACATTGAAACTTTGTTATACTGGAAGCTCTCGGGGCCGCTAGCGGCTTAGGCCCTCTTTGAAAGCGCCCCAAAGTGTGGTACCTTAAGCGGTTGCCTCCCGTTCCTCCGCTTCGGCGTTTGTCGGTACGTCCAGTAATCCTGGGATAATAACGCCTCAATAAGGCCCCCGCCGCCGCTTCCTCACTTCAACCGGGGGCGGAGAGTGTTATTTACCCGGGAGTAAAATCCCTTCGGTACAACCGCCGACGGTACAATACCGTTCGGAGGCGTATAGCGGTAGCTAGCTGTAGAAATTCCCCGCTTATTGGGGGCGGGGGTGGTGGTTGGCGCAGGTAAATCCGGACAATGGTCCTTCCTCCTCCTCTTCAATCTCTCTCCAACTTCCTTCTTAGAGGTCCGTCCGACTCCTAGCGGTTCGAGAGGGGCCACTCATGAAAGAAGTTGGACGCCGTGTGGGTGTGGCGGACGCCCATTGAAGGGACTGTATTATTTGTGTGTTTTGTGGCCCCGGAGAAGTCTATTATGCGTGCGCTCAAGAGAGAGGGTGATTGAGGGATGGAGGGGAAAACGCCTCCGCTTCATTGTACCCCCCGGCCTTAGGTACCTTTGTGGTCTGCCGACGCTATAATGTTGTCTCTTCCGCTACCTATCCTCTTTCTCTTTTCCACCCACCCCCCGCCACCCCCCACCCCCTATTTTGTATACCGACGGTTTGTTTTATACATAAAGTAGCGAGAAAAAACATAGATTTCCCCCCGTATCCACAAAACACACCTGTCCCGCCCCTATACGTTCGGCCCGGTAGTACATCTTTGTCTCTCGCCGGTTTGGCCATCGTCAATGGACTTTGAGGACTTGAAACCGCTACTGAAGACGGCGCGATCGGCCGAAACCGGTCTAGCGAAAGATTTGAAACATACATATCTCTTTTGAAAGGAGCCGTTTGAAAGTTTTTAGTTCTGAATATATTTCGAGCGGCTCACAGAGGGTGTCCCAACGCTTGAGATTTGAATTAAATAAAAAAAAACCGCAGTTTTTTTCCCCCTTCAAATTCGGGCCTCCACGGCTTTGCCGGCACTATTTCGAGTCGAAATTTTCCACGACCATTTTCAATAAACGCGGCTGAATTTCGTCGATGCGGCGTTGAAATTTCCACCTCGGATGCCCACGCGCGGTTGCGGGCTCGACGCTTGTAGAGCTTTGACTTCGAATTAAGCCCCCATAAAAACAGAAAATCCGACGGTGTCAAATCACACGATCTATGGGAGAGAGAGAGTGGACGGCCGGGAAATGTCTCGTGCAATAATTGAATTGTTTCACGGGCTGTATGCGGGGCATGTGGGACCGTCTTGTTGAAACCGCACGTCATCCACATCAGTATTATCCAGTTTTTGGCGGAAAGAACTGTGTTATCGTGTCGTAAAATTGTAAATTACCTTGTAAATCTTGTGAAAGAGAGAGAGAGAGAGAGAGAGGGAGAGAGAGAACCCGGGTCGGAATAAGAGGGAACGAGGAGGTCCTCTTTCTTATACTCTTCTTAATGTCCGACCCGTTCAGCGATTTCCTTGCACTTAGTACGGCGCAAAGTAGAGCTCAATATCTAAATTAAGTATTGACTCGCCTTCATTCGATGTTATTTATATATAGGGGTGTCCCAAAATTAACGCAAGATTCGAATCGAACTGTGGCCGCCAAACTTATTGATTATTTTTGAAATATTGTCCAACAATGAAAACGCGTTGTTCCCCTCGTGTAACGCCCTCCATTCGTACTGACCCTAAACTATCGGCTGTCGAACGGTTTTTTCTTTTTAATAGTGTTGCCAACTTCACTTCAAGAATGGTGGCAAATTCAAATCTTTTGGGACACCATTCATTTGCTGGTTCTGACGAACTGGAATTGCTACTCGGTGTCGAAATAGAGGAGACGAGAGAGAGAGAGCTGGAGGAGGAAGAAGAAGAAGAGGAGGAGGAGGATCATTGGTGGATTGTAAAGCGAAGGGAAAGGGATAGGAGGACAGAGTGCAGATGGCCAACGTCGAACGCGGCTGTACCCGAACCAAAATAAACCAGCCATCGGTACGTGAGGAGCGGGTAGTGAGGCGGGAAAATAGACCCGAATGTTTACCGGACTGATTTACACCGGTTCAATAAACAGAAGGTCAAACGCCGAAGAACAATAGACCGGTTTGGGGCAACCGGCTCGCACAATAAACTTTCACGGGGGTGGCGAAGGGGGGGCGGGGGAGAAATTAATGTAGGCGCCGAAAAGATACATAGACAGACGAGCCCAACAACTTAGGCCAGAGTCCGAAGAATAATAAGACGATGCACAGAAAAAAAAGTGTATCCATCAAATACGCCACTGTATCTTCAGAAAACAAGTTTAGTATGACTGCCCTGTTGTATTTTTTATTATACGCTTTCTCTACAGTCTTTCCGACGAATTTCAGACAGTAAACTGTAATTGTCACGACTATAAAATACAATAGGCGACGTTGGCGTTCGAATAGCGCTATTGACGACCATATTGACGGCTTTCTCACGTTTTTTCCAAAATATTTTATTTACTTTTCAATTTTTCCGGATTGGGTTTCTTCAGTAGCGGTGCGAGTCACTTTGGCACATAAGGACGCTTGTGGGGGATCTTAATTTGGATTTATATATATATATATATATATATATATATATATATATATATATAAGTAGACAGTAATCTGTAATTGTCGCAACTGAAAAATACAGTAGGCGATATTGGCGTTCGAATATCACTATCGACGACAGTAACGGAGGAGAAAACGACCGGCTTTACACGTTTTTCCTGAAATTGAATTTATTTTTCAATTTTTCCGGATTAGTATGATTCGGTAGTGAATATTTATTACGTTTTTCTATTGTAGAGTAGCGCGCAAATGGGACCTCAAGACCTGTATCCGGGGTCAGCTTTGAGACATAGTATCCTTAATATTATTTTCGGCTGTAAAACTTCAAAAGTTCAAGTCCGCACTGGTCCAGATCGGTTTTTGAATACAGTGCTTTTGTACGGGTAAAGAATTTATCGTCCGAATCCAATTTCTATCCATCGTCAAGCCAATTAGCAGTTGTAGGTTCGTGATGTTTCTGTCTCCTCTCGCTGGTTTGGTCTTTTTTGGCTAGACCGGTTTCGGCCGCTCGCCATCTTCAGTAGCGCTGTCGACACTACGTGTGAAAGTGACAGTGGGCAGTGAGTATGCCCCAAAAAACATCCAAAGTGCTAACAGTGACTAACACAGCGCTACTGAAGATGGCGAGCGGCCGAAACCGGTCTAGCCAAAAAAGACCAAACCAGCCAAAACAGGGTATATTAAATTAATTAGCAGTTGTTTAACATACCTTTTTGTGGTCTGCGAGGGGTTGGAGGAATATAACGTATATTTCGCGTGTTTCTGTCTCCTCTCGCCGTTTCGGTCTTTCAGACACACTGGCAAGTGCCGACAGTGATTAACACACCGCTACTGAAGATGGCGAGCGGCCGAAACCCCGGTCTGGCAGAAGACCGAAATAGGGAATTCTTTATCCAGTCCCCCGGGGGGAAGATTCTCCGGGATATGACGTCATAACTTTGTCGGTTTTAATTCATAGTATCTTCCAGCCCCCTCCAGGGCGTCCTCTCTAATATTGTTTATTTGGGGGCGGCCTCACACCCCCGGCACGTGCACCGCCCGACAACATTAATGCGCGGTTCTTCTCTTCCTCACTCAGGAGGAGGAGGATGAGGAGGGCTTAACGCCCCCGGCTACCGCCCCCCGGCTACCGCCCCCACGACGTCCGCACACGCGGCCCCGGCTTTTGTCCAATAATCTCGTTTTTAATATTTGCGGCCGCCGGCCCCCCAAACAATAATTGCCCTTTCACGAGCGGCACTATATCACAGCGACTGGTTAGCGGCCGGGTGACTCTTCTGGGTACCGACACCGGTACTCCACTGAACCCGGTTCCAGTCTGCGTGAATCGTCACAATGAGATTACGCTATTATTGATCCGGCTCGTCGCGGAATAATGAAATCGAAGTAATCGAATTATTCCATTTTTTTTTTCTAATCGAACCATATACAGCGCCTGGGGGAGCTCCAGTGGAGGAGAGAATTTTTAAACCGGCCGTACTTTTAATCCCTTATATTTTGTACAATCTACTTATTGGATTGGTGGAGTTGAACTAGCAAATTAAGATGAGGAGTAAAGGGCCGGGAATGGAACTTGAGGAACCGTGATTTTGAGACTTCGTCCACTGGATTTTCTGCTTAGAAACATACCTGAGGAAGGACTGCCCGACAGTTCTATTGGAAGGGTTTTTAATAGAGTAAGTTGTACGACGGAAGGATTCCGCGACTGTAACTTGAAAAGCGTTCGCTTTGTCTACCCGCCAACGAGATTGGAAACCACGTTTTTTTTACGGTAGCGCCTCTTAAAGCGGCACAATCCTGAGGGCGCGTACCTTCTTCTCCGGGCGCGTAACTTGACGAAACGCGCGTTCAAATTACCTTGGCCACAGAAATCGAAAACGACGCACGCTCAGACACAAAAGATATTATATGCCGGCCTCTTGGGATGGGGGCGGGGGTGGTGGCGGGGGCGGGGGAGTTATTTTTTCCCATGGCACTAACTCAATGTTGGAGCGTTGGGCAGGCCTGAGAGAGAGAGAGAGAGATAGGGAGGGAGGGAGGGAGGGAGGGAGAGTGAGAGTGAGAGGTCAGAGGCCACATCTGACCGGGTGGACACTCCGCGCCGGATTTATGACCCCGGAGGAGGAGACCGTGGGATAGGATGGAGAGCGAGAAAGAGAGAGAGAGAGAGAGAGAGAGAGAGAGAGAGAGAGAGAGAGAGAGAGAGAGAGAGAGATGAATTCGGAGAGAGAGAGAGAGAGAGAACCCGGGTCAGAATGAGAGGGAACGAGGAGGTCCTCTTTCTTATACTCTTCTTAATGCCCGACCCATTCAGTGATTTCCTTGTACCTAGTACGGCGCAAAGTAGAATAACTAAAGCTCAATATCTAAATTAAGTATTGACTCGCCTTTATTCGATGTTATTTATATAGGGGTGTACCAAAATTAACGCAAGATTCGAACCGAACTGTGGCCGCCAAACTTATTGATTATTTTTTAAATATTGTCCAACAATGAAAACGCGTTGTTCCCCTCGTGTAACGCCCCCCATTCGTACTGACCCTAAACTATCGGCTGTCGAACGGTTTCTTTTCTTAATAGACACCATTCTTGCAGTGAAGTTGGCGACTCTATTAAGAAAAGAAACCGTTCGACAGCCGATAGTTTAGGGTCAGTACGAATGGAGCGTTACACGGGTAGAACAACGTGTTTTCATTGTTGAACGATGTTTAAAAAATAATCAGAAAGATTGGCGGCCACAGTTCGATTGAATATGCAAAGGAAATTTTAGCCTATTCTCCCTGTTCCAAGTTTCTCCTCCGGTTCATTATTAACCCGAACGTTCTGAAAGGGCTTTCAGACACACAACAGACTACAAGAACAACCCCCTCCCCCCCCGTTCCAGAGTAATCGATCGGTCTGTTCTCATCACGGCTTTCTCTGTCCGTCCCCGGTACGGAATTATGGCAGCGGCCACACTGTGGTATCCCCGAGTTTATAAGTCGTTTTATTCGTCGTCCAATTTAAAATGTTGTTCATGAGGGTGGGGGGGAAAGGGGGGGAGGGTGACGTTATCTCTCACTATCGAGCCCCCCCCCACCCCCACCACCAACAACAACAACAGCTCGTATGTCTGTCACATAAATAACGTTACTTCGCTCCTTCCCTCTCTCTCTCTCTCTCTCTCTCTACGTTATGGCCTTATGTAAGGGCGGGAGGGAGGGGGGCGCGTCTACATTTCTCTCGAGGGGCCCTCATCAACCTAATCTCCGAGAAGAGAAAAAAAAAGAAGAAAATAATAGAAAAAGAAAAATACGACGTTATCAAAACGTCTGTAGAGTTTATGAAAGGGCTGTGCGGTTGGTGGGATTGGGTGGGGGGTGGAGAGTATCCCCCGGTCAGTTACAGTTATATATCCCGGTCAGCTGGGAATAATATTAAAAAGAGCTGGGCGATAAACGGTCCGAAGAGGAGGAGGAAGAGGAGGAGGAGGAGGAGGACGCATCCGGAGGAAGGGAGAAGATCGTTGGAAATGATAGCCTTTTTAAAATCGGCACTTTAAATTCACTCACGGGCACTTTTCGGGCACCGTTAGTTCCGATCGTTAGTAGAATACTTTTTTTCGTGAATTCAACACCCATTAAGTACCGTAGGACGTATGTGTTTACAGGAAATTTTTTTCACTCTATTACTTTCAGTATAATTTCAAATTATAAATACTGCACCGTGTTAAAACTCTGCCGTAGTGCCCCAATCCCCGAATGGGACTCGGAATATTTGATAGACCGCTTTTTAAAAGCGTATTTGGATAATAATGCAAGGTAAATTTAATGGAAAATTTTCAGAAAAAAAAAATTTCGTACTTATAATAGCCGTACTGGCCCTCAGGTGCAAACGGCCGTCCGCAGTTCTTTTGGACGCTAATTCATAGTTTTTTTTTTAGATTTAGCCTGAATTACTCGTGCGCCGAAATAGGGTTGTTATAATTAGGTAATCGACAATTTGATAAGATGTATTCTGGTCTTGAGGAGTTCTTCAGGAGGGCAATCGAAGATTTACCGGAAAAGTGGCGGCGGAGAGTTGTCGATAATATCGGTGACTATATATAGTAGATTAATAATTAAAGTTTCTTTTCTGGCAAAATAAAATGAATACCGAAGTGATGTTAATAACTTTTGGGTACCTAATAATTCAGGATCGGAAATAAAAAAATTTTCTCATTTTAGGTTCCAGGTTTTGTAAATCGTCGTCAAGGACCAAATCGAAAGGGCGGGTGGAGGGGGAGGAAAAAACCGTTGTTCTCTTAAAAATTGTTTAAAATACCTGTTCTGTGGTCGGCGAGGGGTTGGAATACCGTAGGTTCGCTGCGTTCCGCCGGACCGGTTTCGGCCTCTCGCCATCTTCAGTAGTCACTTCGGGACGCGGGATCTTGAATATTTCCCTAACTTTCTTTTCTGTTTTTTGTTTTTTTTTTGTTTTCACGAAACACGCGGAACGGAATCAGAATCCGGACCCGAGTTGGGGGGCGGCTAATCTGGAGGTATTTAATATGCGGCGTTTAAAGCCCGTTTGTGTCTATCTCAGGGGAGATATATAAAGCTGTGGACGTTTTCAATGTATAGGGATGGGCGTACCCCGATGCTCCTGTTTAAGTGTGGTGGGGGGGGGAGGGGGTTGTCGCGGACAGTGACGTCCAAATTATAGACTCCGGTCTATAAACACCGGAGAGGCCGTCCGTCCGGGGGGGGGGGCGGGGTTGTTGTCGGAGGGCGGCGATATTTTATTTCGCGGACGTCAAAAAGTTAAATTTAACGAGTACAGAAGGGGGAGTCCCTCCGTCACCGGTAGGATGTGGATGAGGAGGTGGATGAGGGGGCGGTCTCTGGCCGTGACAGTCCACTTATTGAGCCGGCATTCACAAACGGGCCCCCCCCCCAACCGCTGTGTCCTCTCAATCTCAAATCTCAATCTACTACTCCTCTTCCCAACTCCCATTCAACCCGGAGGAGTCCCCCCCCCGCCTCCCTTTAATACAGGTGTCCTTGGCCCTTTTATCGCGGCTTTTAAGGACGTCGAATAACTCCTTTTTCACGCTCCCCCAAAGGACCGCCTTTTTCACTCCGCGCATTGACGACAAAATACGCTCCTCCCGAAGAAGAAGAAGAAGAAGAAGAAGACGGGAGGGACCGTCAACAAAGTCAACAACTTTGCGCAGATAAGCCGTAGATTTGAAACGATGATGGCCTTTATTTGGTCATCGACCTACGCAGGACCTCCGGAGCGCTCTTATAGACACAGACACAATTTCGATACCGAATGTTTCAGAAAGGACCCAACAATAATAACGCATCGAAAAATCTTACCCGTGCGAATATGTTGTACTTAAAAATATGTAAAATTCCGCAATTACTTAGCTGTCAACCGAATAGAATTGAGACGACGGCTTTTAAGTAGCGTTAATGCTGTCGGGCTGGCACTTCTTCTTAAGACGATCTCGAATCTCCTTTGATAATCTTGCGGAAGATTGATTTAATTTAAATGGGATAGTGAGAAGGGATTTCGGGAGAGGGGCCTCGGGCCCTAGCTTACTTGTCTAGGGGGCCCTGTAATTTATGGGAAGGCGAGAGAGAGAGAGAGAGAGAGAGAGAGAGAGAGAGAGAGAGGCCGGTGGTGGGTCGGTGGAAGGACGAAGGAGAAGCACCACTTTTTTTTATATAACTCCTGTTTAAGATTTCGTTGACCACATTTTTTACGTCAATACGAGACTGAGGGATAGTGTGGGAAGGAGGGATGGAGGGATATGGAGGGATGGAGGGGAGGGGAGTGGGAAAGATTTTTATTTTGGTACTGCGGTCCTTCCAACGCCGATGAACGGGTCTCCTGAGTCGGGTTGTGTTTCGCCCGAGACAGAGAGAGAGGGTGAGAGAGGGAGGGAAGGAGGGATGGAGAGAGAGAGAGAGAGAGAGAGGGAAGAGGGAGTGGGAGGCCCGCTTTTTTTGGTTTTTCTATTTCTTTTGAAGCCGTCCAACGGAGTACGGTCGGCCACTAACTCTTATTGGGAAGGGCGACGACCCCCCAACACACGTCATATCCCAGCATATCCCCGGGACGGATAGGACGTCCTCAACCTGGGAATTGACGTGGGGCGCCCTTCGTTTTAATATTCCGGACGTGTCAGATGTAACGCCCGAGACGTGATATTCGGTCCAATAATACGTCTTCAGAAAATTGACGCTCCAATTACGCCGATCTAGGGAGAGAGAAATACGGGTTGAAAACTCGTTCTGTGTGCGGTCTGCGAGGGGGTTTCGGCCGCTCGCCATCTTCAGTAGCGCTGTGTCGGTCACCGTCGGCGCTGTACAAGTGACGGTGCACTGGGGACGCCCCCAGCAGGAAAAACATCCAAAGTGCCGACAGCGACTACTGACACAGCGCTACTGAAGATGGCGAGCGGCCGAAACCGGCGAGAGGAGACAGAAACGCCACAAACCTACGCTATTTATAACTGTTATTGGTCAATATTGATGATATCAAGTCGTTCTTCTTTAATATAAAATTCTAGGTTCCCACAGTGGATTCGCGTGCGGATCCCTAAAATGCGATATTAGTGGTAAAAACATGAAACTTCATGACTAAATTGATGATATTGTGTCATTTTATTTTGCTAAAAGGAACTTTCGCTTGGAATCTACTATATATATATTCACCGAATTATCGACAACTCTCCGGTAATACTTTTCCGGCGGTACAAGGAGTTTTCGATTCTTAGGGACTCCTCAAGACCAAAATACATCTTATCAAATTGTTGATTACTTTTGGGTACACCTGATATTTCCTTGTACCGCCGTGATATATTACTTATATTTTAGAGTTTCTGTATTAATTTTGGTAAACTACATGGATTTCAAGCGAAATTTTTATCAATTTTGTATGAAGTTTTATGTTATTTCTATCGCTTTTATTACCACAGGTTTGCAACGTGCAACTGTGGGAACCTAGAATTTTGTATTAAAGAAGAAACTACCTGATATCATCAATATTGACCAAAATAACCGTAGGTTTGTTGTGTTTCCGTCTCCCGTCTCGCCGGTTCGGTCTTTCGCTAGACCGGTTTCGGCCGCTCGCCAGTGACTAACACAGCGCTACTGAAGATGGCGAGCGGCCCCAAAACCGGTCTATTGATCCAATCGAGGAGTTTTGACTTCGTGTCGTCGTCTCGGAGAAGTTTTGTCCCGAAAGTGGTCGACATTTTGATTTTGGAATTCGTCGTATTTCGCTGAAAAGAAACTTTAATTATTAACCGTTTTGTGGTCCGCGAGGGGTTTTTTAATGCCGTAGTGTTTCGCGGTGTTTCCGTCTCCCGTCTCGCCGGTTCGGTCTTTCGCTAGACCGGTTTCGGCCGCTCGCCAGTGACTAACACAGCGCTACTGAAGATGGCGAGCGGCCCCAAAACCGGTCTATTGATCCAATCGAGGAGTTTTGACTTCGTGTCGTCGTCTCGGAGAAGTTTTGTCCCGAAAGTGGTCGACATTTTGATTTCGGAATTCGTCGTATTTCGCTGAAAAAGAAACTTTAATTATTAACCGTTTTGTGGTCCGCGAGGGGTTTTTTAATGCCGTAGTGTTTCGCGGTGTCTCCGTCTCCCGTCTCGCCGGTTTTGGGGCCGCTCGCCAGTGACTACTGAAGACGGCGAGCGGCCCCGAAACCGGTCTGGCGGAAGACCGAACCGGCGAGAGACTATTCGGACCGCACACTTGGACCGGAGGACGCCCTGCCGAGGCGCTCCGGAGGACCTGTTTACGTCCACTCAAGAAGAAGAAGAATGGGGGGTTGGGAATGGAGGGAAGGCCACACTATAGTGGCGACGATTGTGGGAAAAATTCGCGCCGACAAATTAGTGTCGGCATGATGAATGTGGGGTAGGTCTGAAAGGGAGGAGGAATGGGAGGAGGAGGAGCGGTTAAACTGTAATTACCGCACTCCTGGAGGGATGGGACGGATGGAGGGAGCAATGGAGGGAGGGAGGGATGGACGGAGGAGGGAGGGGCCGTTCCCCTCCACTCCTAATGTATTCATGGCCCCCGAGAACAGAGGCAGAATGCCAGATGTTTCTCACAACAGTGACAGCTGTTGTCTCTTAACCGGCTACAAAATGATCCTGGCTACAAAATGGCCGTGGAGTATCCCACTCCATCCCTCCATCCATCCCTCCCTCCATCCCTCCATCCCTCCACTCGTAGCCCGACAACTTTGTAATGTAAATTACGCCTGTTGTCCCGTTGACAGATCACGGAAGCAATACACGGAAGGGTCCACGGCCAAGTAAGTGGTTTTCCACTGAAAGGGGTGACAATTTGTATCGGCACGAAACAGTTTCGGCAATAAACACGACGATCATATTTCCCTCAGCAATTATTATTTATCCATTATTGAGCTATATTTATATATATATATATATAGGGGACAAAAGTAATCTAGAGTAATATAAACCAGCTGCCAAACTGTGGCCGCCGAACTTATTGATTATCTTTGAAATATTGTCCAACAATGAAAACGCGTTGTTCTACCCGTGTAACGCCCCCATTTGTGTACTGACCCTAAACTATCGGCTGTCGAACGGGGTTTTTATTTTTTTTTTTTTTAATACCGTTGCCAACATTACTGGCAAGAATGGAATTTCGGGACACCATTCTTGTAGCGGAGTGAGCGCCTGTAAACCGGCCGATTGTCCGTATCTAGTTTTCGATTTATATTCGAGTACGAAAAAGGGGAAAATCGTTCGGTTTCAATTATTTGAACCGTTTGAGCCACCGTAGGGTGGCTGATCACCAACAGTCAACCTGTAGTATTAGCCGATTTTTATGACCGAATATCATAAAAATGGTTATAAGGTTTCGCGTCGTATAGGTACATGAAAATCTAGATTTTCCCCTAACGCTTTTTACCGCGGATTTTCCTTATTGACCGGTTCCAATTTCGGAAAAAGCGACTCAATATCTACCATATTATCCGAGAAAACGCAGGTAAAACCTAATTTCTCTAGGTAGGTAGATGTAACCGAGCGATACGTCCATTTCGGGAAAATGCGACCGTATATTAGGGATACCCGAAAGTAATCAGTTTTTGACTTTGGAATTGATTTTATTTTTCCCAAAAAAAAAAAGAAACTTTAATTATTAATCTACTATATATTCGCCAATTATCAGCAAATCTCCGCCGCCACTTTTCCGGCAAATTTTCGATTCCCCTCTTGTTGAGGAACTCCTCAAGACCGAAATACAAATCTTATCAAATTGCCGAATATTTTTGGTACGCCTAATATATGTATCGAATATATTCGTCTGTTTTACCCAATTGTATGGCGATGAAACATTCTGGAAACAAACACCACAATTACTTATCTATTATTAATTGCCGATCGGAGTATACTTCGTCTATTATATCTGATTGTATCGGAATGAAACAATTTGGACATAAACGAGAAAATTGTATTTCTTGGCCATTATGATTTATCCATTATTTAGGTATATCTACAATTTCTTGGGTATATTCGTCCATTTTTTTGCTAACTGTATAGATACGAACACCACAATTACTTATCTATTATTAAGGCCGATCGGTATATTGATAATTTCTTTAGTATATAGTCTATTTCGCCCGTTTGTGATTTTATCTATTATTAAGGCCGATCGGTATATAGATAATTTCTCGACTATATTTCGTCTATTTTGCCTGAATGTATCGGGACGAAACGTTTTTTGAGCGTAAACCCAATTGTTTTTTTTTATTTATCTACGGCAAACTAATTAAATTGTAATTGTACGATAAAATTTGAAATGACGGGAATTCGTATAATATAGGAATTTTTCAATTAGTTACGAGCCGTATAAAATGGCTGTATTTTGACAATTGGCATTTATGGGCCCGACATAACGGGCGGGTGAAAGTTTCTTTTGGCGCCGGCCGTCGGAACAATATATTTAACTGTATTCTCGGAAATATCCAATTGTATTTTCGACCAGTAAATACATTTTTTTTTTTTAGTTTTTGGCACCGTTTTATGTATTCTCCGCGTCCGGAACTCTTTGGTCGGGGTCCAAAAAAATTGGCGCGCTCTATTTCCCCCCCCCCACGAAATTATTCGTATACACAGATAGAAATATATTTTAAAATACATTCATGGAATAGGAAAATTACAGTAATGTAAGGGTTGTTGGGCTCGTCCGGTTAACCAGGGGGTGGGCGCTATCGGCGCGTGTTATCTTGTTCGAAATAGGACCAGGAAAGCCCTCTCTCTTCGTCCGCTGGTGAAATAAATGAGTTCGTGAAAAAAAAAAAGAAAAAAAGGGGAGATATCCGGGCCCCAGATAACGTGGCCGCAGGAGTTAACTCAAGAATGGAGAGCTCGGACATCAATTAGTCGGGTTCACGCTTCTTCGGTAACAGATAACGTTCGGCCAAAAATACAAATTACCCTCCAGTCCTATTAATATAATATATCCTCTACGAATATATATATATACAAGTTGCTACAATAGGCTACGATCTATCAGTCTAAAATACCCCTCTGTCTGCGGTCTGCGAGGGGTCGGAATACAGTGAATGACTGTACGAAGTGACTACTGAAGATGTCGAGCGAACCGGCGAAAGGCCACAGAAAACTAGACGAAATCTACGTTACAACATATTCTCGGACCCCGCAAAACTGTAATTCAGAACCGAGTTTAAATTTCCCACATTTTCCCTTTTGGAAAACCTTTTGATATTTGAGCATTTCTACGGGGTGTCCAAAAATCAACGCCAGATTTGAATTTGCCACAGCATTCTTGCAGTAAAGTCGGCAACTGTATTAAAAGTAAAAAAAACCATTCAACAGCCGATAGTTTACGGTCAGTACAAATGGGGCGTTACACGATAGAGAACAACGTGTTTTCATTGTTGTGACAATATTTCAAATATAATCAGAAAGTTTGGCGGCCACAGTTCGATTCAAATCTTGGACTGGAAAAGTTGCAATAATTTTACGAAGCTTTGTCGCCTGCCATGTTACTTAAAATACCGTTCGAAATTTCTCGTCCGTTTCTGTGTGGTTTTTTCGGCCTTTTTTTTGCCAGACCGGTTTCTCGCCGCTCGCCGTCTTCAGTAGCGGTGTCGGTCAGTTCAGGCGCGGAGGAGGCGAGAAACCGGTCTGGCGAAAAGGCCGAACCGGCGATTGACAACGGGCAGGCTGTTGTGAAAGTCCCATTTTTCGTATAGGACTTTGTTCAAATCTTGCCCGAAATAATTTCGGGACACCCTCTATACTACAAGTAAATATACTCGTGTGTGTATACACTCGGAATTACGATAATACGGACTGTATAGTACCGAGTGGCTAACGAGCCGTCAATTTTCCCCTGAAACTGTTGGGAACAAACAATAAACCTCTTGTGTCAATTTCGAGAGATTTATGAGCGTCAACACTGTCGGACTGTCATGAGAGTTGGGTGGTACGTACGGTAGGGGTGGGGGTGCGTACCCCGCGTGTACGGACGGTACGAGGTCCACTCGTATTGTACAACAATGGCTGAACAGCTCTCGTTTCACAGGGCAAGAGACCATGTCCAATCGGTACCGAAAATGTGTACCGTCGACGACAGAAAAGCGCCGTATATTTACGACTTAGGCCGCTAGGTTCATTAGCCCACTCCGTCGGTTCGGAGAAAGTCGGAACGAAACTTGCACTTTCCGCGTTGAAATTTCACTGTCAATGACCAAAGTTGATGTCCGAGCGGCACTACAATACCCATTTTGTACATTGTACCTGTTTTGTGGTCTGTCAGGGGTCGGAATAACGAAAAATTTCGTGTATTTCTGCGCTTCCTCCCGCCAGGAAAGACGTTTTGGACAGTATTTTGTAATATATTTTTGTATTTTGGATACCTGTTTTGTCGGCTGCGAGGGGGGTTGGAATGCCGTAGATTTCGTGTATTTTTTCTGTCTTACCGGCCCCGTTCATAGAACTCTGAAATAAGATAAAGAACATCCCCTCCGAAAACACAATAACAAGATACAGGACAGACGGTCAACCACCACAGTAGGGGCGGCAAACTTTATTGTTCGTCGTTTAGAATACAATGCGCAGAAAAAAAAATGTATCTACAACGTAAAAATATCGTAGCTAAATCGCCGCCGACGCACTGTATCTTCAGAAGTTTAGAATACCTGTTTTGTGGCCGAAATAGCGTAGATTTCGCGTGTTTCCGTCTCCTCTCGCCGGTTCTGTCTTTCGCTAGACCGGTTTCGGCCGCTCGCCATCTTCAGTAGCGGACTTCACTTCGGACAACGGTACGAGTGACGACGGCCGGAAAACGTCCAAAAATTGACTGATAACGCCGTTGAAACGCCGAAAACACAGCGGAAATACACGAAATATACAACGTGTTTTGGACACTATCTCGGAATATCGTGGAAGTCCGAAACGAAGGGATTTCTTCGGTTCGGCTAAACATCAACTTGGATACAAATGGCCGTGGGGATGAATGAATGATTTTTTTTCTTTTCCATTTATTGGTACAACTACAATTTTCTTTTAGATTGTATCTAGTGACAGTGCTCTCAGTACTTTAAACTTCACCGAGTCGAACTCTCGAAGGAGAAGCCGCCCTCCTGATGACGGTACTGCCGCTCCTGCTGACCTCACTCTCGGGTCGTATAAGGGCCGTCCCCGCTTTAGGACGGGATTTTCGGAAGGTGAGGAGAAGCGAGGAAAGTTGTCGAGAATTAAGGGATCGGAACGAAGGGATAATTTGGAAGGATTTATACCGGGAAGCCGCTAATTCTCGTACAAAGGGACTTTAGATCATTGCGGATTGTCCTGTCAGAGACTTATTGGTTGGGCGTTGGTAATTTTCGAAGTATTACGGATTGCCAGGATCGGAGTCTCAGTTCGATTCCGTAGGCCCCCGAATAGGTTTCAGTAGGGGTTGTAAATTAATAATCTATTAGAGAGCTATAGCTTTAGATCTGTAGTCGAGGCTGATTTCGAGACAATCGGTCCGAGAGTTTTTTTCTGTCGAACAAAACAGAAAAAGGGCGGGGGCCCAGGTTCGACAACCGGCCTCCATAATAAAACGGTCCCGAAACTCATGGATATATGGATATATGGATAGGAGGGGCGGCCAGGTGTTTATGCGCCAATTTTCTCTTCTGCGACGACACGAGACGAAGACTCACATTGGGGGTTGGTTGGGGGGTGTGTGGAACGGATGGATGATATATTTCATTTAGTACCTGACCGGCGAGCTTATATGGCAAAGCCCCCGACTTACAGACCGGGAATGGTTATGTTTCTTACCGACTGTCAATCACCAGTGTCCTACCTGGGCTTACCCGGCGGCTGTCAAGGCTGTCGCCCTCTCAAGCCCCGGAGAGAGAGAGAGAGAGGGAGAGAGAGGGTTTATAAATCAAACCGAATGCCTTCTTCAGCGGGGACTTTGTTAATTGCGGACCGCCGTGTACCGCTTTCTTAATTCTTCGGCGTTTTCCAAACGTCCGTTTCTTTCGCTCCGAACGTCCGACCGTTTATCGGATGAACCTTTTTCTTTTTCTTTTTCCCGTTTTACTCGACCGATGACGTACAAGGAGAGGCCGGGACGAATCTGAACGAAAAAACCGGGATCGATTCCCCAATATAACATCGAGGCCGGCGTAATTATATACACGGTGGGGTGAATACATCGTCCCTTATCCGAAAGTATCGATACGCCTTTTTCTTTCCCCCGTTTAACAGTGGAAAGAAAGAGGGAAAAAATTGGTGTCCCGAAGATTCGAATCGAACTGCGGCCGCCAAACTTTCTGATTATATTTGAAATATTGTCACAACAATGAAAAAAGCGTTGTTCTCCTCGTGTAACGCCCCCATTTGTACTGACCCTAAACTATCGGCTGTCGAATGGTTTTTTCTTTTAATAGGATCGCCGACTTTACTGCAAGAATTGTGGCAAATTCAAATCTTGAAAAATTACATATTTTCTATTGTTTAAGACCAATAAACATTAGCGTAAATAAGCGACATTTTTTTAGTAAATTATTAGGGATACCCAAAAGTAGTCGACATTTTGACTTTGAAATAAATTTTATTTTGCTAAAAAACTCTTTAATTATTAATCTACTATATATTCACCGATATTATCTCAACACATCTCCGGCCACTTTTCCGGCAAATTTTCGAATTTTTCCCTCTCGAAAGAACTCCTCAAGACCAAAATACGTGTTATCAATTTGTCGATTACTGTTGGGTACAACTTTTTTCGATAATCAATAAGCTTTATTAACAACATTAAAAGGGGACATTTTTTTTCTTAAAATTGTTCAGTATTATAAATTGGCGAGTGGTAAATTTCCATTATTAAATCCTTTATATTAGGTGTACCCAAAAGTGATCGACAATTTGATATATTTTGGTTTTGAGCAGTTCCTCAGGAATCGAAAATTTGACGGAAAAGTGGCCGGCGGAGAGTTGTCGATAATATCGGTGAATATATATTGTAGATTAATAATTAAAGTTTCTTATTTAGCGAAATAAAATGAATCCCAAAGTCAAAATGTCGATTACTTTTGGGTACCCTTAATATATCAGGTCCATTATATATACATATATCTCATTTATTGTTTACATATAAACATCCCTTTTTTACAAGAATTCTATCCAGTTTCTATAGGGTGTCAAAAATTAACGCCAGATTTGAATTTTCCACAGCATTCTTGCAGTAAAGTTGTGGCGACCGTATTAAAAAAAAACCCTTCGACAGCCGATAGTTTAGGGTCAGTACGAATGGGGGCGTTACACGATAGAACAACGCGTTTTCGCTGTTGGACAATATTTCAAAAATAATTAAATACGGCCGTTAAATTACTTCTGGGTGCCCCTAATATTTATGCACTCTCGGACTCGTTTTCATATCTATGAATATAGTAAATTATTTGGTACATTTTTGAACTGTTTGTAAATTGTTTTCGATACCGTGAAGAAGCCTTTCTTCGGACAGAGTCTGTCCGATCTGTAACCGTCGGGTCACATTTAAATTTTAAATATAAAGTGTCTTTTGCCGGACCTTTTGACGCCGCTGCCGAGAAGAAGATTCGGCGATTTGCGGCCGAAACCGGTCTAGAGAACCGGGAGAGAGAGAAACACAGTAAATCTACTGTATAATAAAGATCACTGTTTCAAACGAATGAAACGAGCAAAAAATATCGAGGCAATCGGACGGAGTGTTCCGAAATGGACAACGCCTTTTTCTTTTTTCTTTTTTTCAAATACCGAAAGTCTACCGTAAGCGGACTGGAACGCGATTAATTGGTTCGTAGAAATATATACTGGATGAAACCTGGCCGTCTACCGGGAAAGTTTTACTGGGGATATTTGAATTATCGCCGGCTAGCAGCTTCCGGTAGGACCGTGCAACGTTTCGTGTGTTTACGACCCCCGGGGGTCGCGCGACCCCCGCTGTTCGGGGATCTTTCCCGGCCCCTCAGCCCTATATACCTGGAGAGGCTGAACACCCTCTATATATCCCCGATTAACGGGGCATTCAGCCATTTATGAGCCTTCTATCGGTTTACCATTTTTTTTTTCTGGAGTTTAATACACCGTACCCTATTATTCTATAGACGTATCGTACGCCCATCATATTATTATGGGGTGCCCCCAAAATTAACGCAAGATTTGAATCAATTGTATATAGTTCTGGGGTCAGTACGAATGGAGCGTTACACGATAGAACGACGTGGCCGCCGAACTTTCGTTATTTTCTGAAATATTGTCCAACAATGAAAACGCGTTGTTCTATCGTGTAACGCCCCGTTTTTGTACTGACCCTAAACTATCGGCTGTCGAATGGTTTTTTTCTTTTAATAGGATTGCCGACTTTACTGCAAGAATGGTGGCAAATTCAAATCTTGAAAAATTACATATTTTCTAATTTTTAAGACTAATAAACATTAGCGTACATTTTTTTAGTAAATTATTAGAGATACCCAAAAGTAATCGACATTTTGACTTTGGAATTCATTTTATTTTGCTAAAAAAAAAACTTTAATTATTAATCTACTATATATTCACCGATATTATCTCAACACATCTCCGGCCACTTTTCCGGCAGATTTTCGAATTTTTCCCTCTTGAAGAACTCCTCAAGACCTAAATATGTCTTATCAATTTGTCGATTACTGTTGGTACAACTTTTTTCGATAATCAATAAGCTTTTTTAAACATTAAAACGGGACATTGTTTTCCTAAAATTGTTCAGTATTATAAATTGGCGAGTGGTGAATTTCCGTTATGAAATCCTTTATATTAGCTGTGCCCAAAAGTGATCGACAATTTGATAAGATGTATTTCGGTCTTCAGTAGTTCCTCCTCAAGAGGGGAATAGACAATTTGCCGTGTCTGGCGGAATGTCAAAGCGTGTCTGCGTGCAAATTAATTAAAAAACACATTTTTTTATGCTTTTTTTATGATAACCATGCACTAGAATTAGAGTTTTTAATAATATAGGGGTGTCCCAAAATTAACGCAAGATTTGAATCGAACTGTGGCCGCCAAACTTTCTGATTATTTTTGAAATATTGTCACACAACAATGAAAACGCGTTGTTCTATCGTGTAACGCCCCACCATTTGTACTGACCATAAACTATCGGCTGTCGAACGGTTTTTTTTTTTTTTTTAATAGGGTTGCCACAACTTTACTGCAAGAATTGTGGCAAATTCAAATCTGGCGTCAATTTTGGTACACCCCATTATAGTGTATGTCAAGTACGTGCCGTCGTAATAAAAATAATGATATCGCAGGGGGGTCTAACGTTTTGTATTGACGAGGGGTTCATATGTGTCTGTGTGTGTGTCATGTGGGCTTAAAGTCCATAACAATGGAGACAGCCACCCCCCCCACCCCCCGCCGCGCTGTTCCTCTTGTTACTCTCATAAGTATATATATATATATATATATATATATATATATATATATATATATATACCCTGCTACTTTCGTACCTAACAATGTCCCTACCGCCTGTAAGCCTCTCTCAACAGTCAGTACAGCGTAAGTAAGCACCACCTGCCCGACGAGTATTCAGTTTTCATTCACGGCCGGCCGTATTTAAAAATAATGTTTACCCTACAAAAGCCCCACAGCCCGGGGGGATTTATAATCCGATTCGGTACTTCCAGTAGAGTTGGAACTGGTGAAAAAACTTGATGGCGATGAGAAATTTTTAATACGAGATAAAATCTGGCTCGAATCGATACTGAAGCGCGATGTTCGAGGTTGCGATATATCGATATGCGGACATCGTCGTTATAGTTTAACGTACCTTTTTTTGTGGTCTGCGAGGGGGTTGGAATACAGTAGATTTCTGTCTCCTCTCGCCTACGGTTCGGTCTACCGCTAGACCGGTTTCGGCCGCTCGCCGTCTTCAGTAGCGGTGCGTCCACAGGACTTTGTCGGTGGAGGTAGATTTCCGAGTACGCTTTACAGACTGACGGTTGTACGCGTTGAGATTATAAATATCTAATAGTTTAACAGACCTGTTTTTGTGGTCCGCGAGGGGTTGGAATACCGTAGATTTCTCTCCTCTCGCCTCCGGTTTCGGCCGCTCGCCGTCTTCAGTAGCGGACAACGGCCGTCTTCACTTCGGACAACGGTACAAGTGACAGAGTGACAGTGCAGTGAGGATGCCCGAAAAACATCCAAAGTGACTGACACACAGCGCTACTGAAGATGGCGAGCGGCCGAAACCGCGGTCTGGCGACATTATAATTTAACTGCCGTTACATTAGGATAAAATGTTTTTCGTTTATGTCCGCAGGCGAAAAGCCGTTCAAATGCGAATTCGACGGCTGCGACAGGAGGTTCGCCAACAGTTCCGATCGGAAGAAACACTCGCACGTCCACACCTCCGATAAGCCCTACAACTGTAGAATAAACGGCTGCGACAAATCGTACACACATCCGAGCTCGCTCAGGAAACACATGAAGGTGAGCGCGTCGCCGGTTCGGCGTCTCGCCAGACCGGTTTCTGGGCCCCATACTTCGGTGCAAGTGGCACGGTGCAGTGAGGATGACATCCGCAGAGTGGCGAAAGTGACCGCTACTGAAGACGGCCCCGAAACCGGTCTGGCGAAAGGCCGAAACGGCCTTACAACCCCCGCGGAACGACTCGCGTAGAATCCCCGTAACCGACTGAAAAGAACAGATCTGAATCGTAAATTTGCACTGTTGTGAGACCTCTTTTGAAAGGGACATCAGTACTGACAAACTGACAATATATAAAGCTGTACTAAAAACCGACACCGACATAAGGGAATAGAACTGTGCTGGGTTCCGCCAAGAAATCCAAGAATTCCAGTCAAAAGTCCTTCTTTCAAGGGTATGTTTCTAACCGAACAATCCACAATGACCTCAACATACCCCTCGACAGTCCAGTTCCTTAAATTCACATCCAAATCCACTCCTGTTCAGTCCCTTTCCCAGAGGCTTTCTGTAGGTCAAAAGTGCCATCACTGGATCGCCAAACTGAAATACTAAAAATTCCAATCCTTCGCTGACTGGCACTAGATATCGGATGTTGACCATTTCGTTATTTTTCATTTTCAGGTCCACTGCAGCGGCAAGAGCCCACCTCCCGGTTTCGATTCGGAGGATTCGAACAGTTCTTCGGCCGGTTCCATCAGCGTTGCCGAACCAGCCGGCGTGCCGAACGGCAGCGCAGCGGCCGGCACCGGTCTCGCGATGGGAGGAGGCGGACCTCTGACCTCATCCTCCTCCCCCTCCTCCTGGTACGGCGGTGATCAGGCCTCGTCCCACTTCCACCACCACCACCACCACCACCACCACCACGCGACAACATTCCTCCAGCAGGGGGCCGCCTACTGAGAGCCCTACTGCCGCCGCTCTAGTCCCCGGTACCATACTCCGTGCCGTAACGGTACGGCCACCCGCCGACGAGGCCTTCCCCGGTAGGTGTGAGGAAGACGCGTCCGGAGAGCGGAATCTCCGAAAGATACGGTTCTCAGCTCAGCCATATGCCGGCCAGAATTGAGAACCAATTGAATATCTACTATCACTAACATATTCGGTACCAAAAATAACGCTCGGTACACGGAGGAGAGGGTTGGAGGAAGCGGACGGTCATAAATCCGCAATTATTTAGTTGCCGGCCCGCGATACCCTAATATATTAGCGGGTACCCAAAAGTAATCGACATTTCGACTTTAAAAAGAAATTTTAATTATTAATCTACTATATATATTCACCGATATTATCACCGACAACTCTCCGCCGCCATTTTTACGGCAAATTTTCCCCTCCTGAAGAACTCCTCGAAATCAAATCTGAATCAAATTGTCGACTACTTTCGGGTACAACTAATAGATAGGAAAACCTGTAAAAGTTTTTTTTTAAATGTACTCCTGCGCTAAAGTTACAGACGGGAAATTATTTACGGGACGGAAATAATAATGAAATTATCACTTTTGGCCGTCGGAACCAGTTCGATTTAGCGATTTTCAGAGTCGACCGGTTGTCGTCGACACGTGTTCGAAACGTCTCGAGAATAGTGTTTCGAAAAATGCAAAAAACGAAAACTCTAGTCAAATGGACAAATTTAAAAGTTTAAATAAATCCCGCCGCCTCGTTTTATACTCCTCGGACTAAGCAAATTTTCACGGTATCGGAAAACTTTTCAGAGACAAGCTCGATTTTTCCCGCCGTCGAATCGATTAAAAGTTATCGACTATTTTAGCGTTGCTGAAAAAAAACAGTAATTCGGCCGTAAAATTACCCGTTTTTTCACCCCGAAAAAATTTCCCCAAAAAAGTTTTTTTTTTCCGCCCGATTTTCTTATCATCGTCATCAGTTTTATGACCGTAGTCGTCGATCCCGTTGAAAAAATTGACGTTAATGCGATATATAATTCTCGGCCGGACCCGTTTCGGCTTCTCGCCGCCGTCAGTAGCACTTTCGAAAAAATATAAAAGCTATCGTCCTAAAAAATCGAATAGAACCAGTTCAGTTAGATTCAGTATCCGGTCCTATATAATGAAGAGTCGGCCGGTGGCGATGGCGAAAAGTCGAAACTTATATACAATATATATATGCATTAGGGATACCCAAAAGTACATTTTGACTTTGGAATTCATTCTATTTCACCGATATTATCGAATTTTCCGGCAAATTTTCGTTTCCCCCCCCCCCTTTCTCTTGAAGAATTCCTCAAGAGCGAAAATACGTCTTATCTAATTTGTTGGAGGACAATTCAAAAACCTGACAGGAGACCTCGATATTGGGGCTTTTTTTTCTTCATTGAATATAAAATTCGGAGGAATTTTATAAAAACGTCGTTTTTGTAAAGTGAACAACGCCGAGTTGTCTCGTCGGACTTTCCGGTCGAGATATAGCGCTGTTCACCAGACCGAAGATCCTATAAAAACTTAATTATAAAGTCAGTTAATACATGTTTAAGAAACCTGTTTTTGTGGCCTGCGAGGGGTTGGAATAGCGTAGGTCTGCGCCTCCGGTTCGGTCTTTTCTGCTAGACCGGGGGGGTTTCGGCCGCTCGCCATCTTCAGTAGCGCTGTGTCAGTAGTCACTGTCAGGCACTTTGGATGTTTTTCGGGGGCATCCTCACCGACCACTGTCACTGTGTCACATGTACTGTAGTGTTGTCTGTCAGTTGTCAGACACTACTGAAGATGGCGAGCAGCCCCAGTTAGCAAAGACCGGACCGGCGGGACATCACGACCGAACCAACGGTATTGCAACAAAGACAATATTTAAAGGTATTTAAAGTTGTAGGTTCGTGTTTCTGTCTCCTGTCTCGCCGGTTCGGTCTTTCTGCTAGACCGGGGGGTTTCGGCCGCTCGCCATCTTCAGTAGCGCTGTGTCAGTAGTCACTGTCAGGCACTTTGGATGTTTTTCGGGGGCATCCTCACTGCTGCACTGTCACTGTGTCACATGTACTGTAGTGTTGTCTGTCAGTCTGTCAGACGCTACTGAAGATGGCGAGCGGCAAACCCCCGGTAAAGACGACAGCAGCGAGACACATTCACGAACCTACGTTATTCCAACCCCTCGCAGACCACATGTATATTAAACTAATATTTAAAGTTATTTTCCGCCATTCCGTAGCGGTATTATTATTTGAAAATTCGGGCGAAAAACAAGTTTTTTTCCCCCCTTTTTACCCGGAAGGGAAATGAATACTCGATGCTGTCAATTGACGTATCCCGTCTCGATTAAATGCTTATATATATATATATATCTCGCCCGCGCATAATATCGCGTATTTTCACATTCAATTAGGTCAGTTCAATCCGATTAACGCTGATACAGTATAGGGGGGTGGTCCAAAAAAATGTATCCACCGTTTAACGGTCCATAACTCGCAGACTAATTGACGGAGCTGTGTCTCATTTTTGGTGAAAGTGTAGCTTAAAGTCCAACTTGAAGAGATATCACACTTTAGGCTTTCGAAATTGTCACCATTATTAACATCCACAGACAGAAATGATGCCGCCCCCAACTGCACCACCGACTACTGACCGCACAACGTGTTCAAGTCGGATATTCGGCTCTGTTCGATACACATTTCGGCCCGTAGCCGTTTTGAACCTCATTTTAATTTTTTTCGGTACTTGAAATACCGTACTTCAAAAGTGGACTCCCTTTCGTCCAATTCTAAGCGTTGCGCGCCGGCCACTTTGCACTCGAGTACAACAAGGTGTACAACTGACACAACAGAACACTGACTATCCGACGACTGTAGTCCGACAAAACAGAACAACGCAATACAACTCTTGTACGGCGCTATTGCCCGAATTACAAAAACTATAACACTACCGAAAATGGGGACAATTCCGTCAATTAGTTTGCAAGTTATGGACTTTCAAATAGTGGATACATTTTTTTGGACCACCTCCGTATTAACACCGGCTATTTTGGAGTGGAACTTGGAATGGCGGACTTGAGGGACTTAAAGTTGTTCTTGGACGAAAGTTTTTTGTCCAACGCTTCAACAATTGGCTTTGACCGAAAAACCGAGAAACGGATTTTAAAAATTTTCAATTCTAAAAACCGTAAAACGGGTATATCGAAACCTCCGCCTATCGCCTAGTGTACCTAAAATTAGTATATAGGGTTATTTAAACTGCTGTACACTACTGTATCATAATATATAAATATATACCATGTAAATAGATGTGAAAAAGAAAAAAATTCATTTCTCTGTAAACTTTGAATTTCGTTCTGTATAAAAGAAAAAAAAAGCGGCGTTCTTGCGTATTTATTACTGGATTCTGTTTGTATTTAGATTATTAATTTAAAAAAAATTTTTTTTCTTTTTTTCTCTGTCGACACAACGTCGTATAACTCGGCACATTGTCGAGTGTTGACGGACCAAAAGTTTGTATAACGGGCGGTTTTCCCTGTAAATTACATGTAAAAGCGGTGAAAAAAAAGAAAAAGAAAAAGAAAAATAATAACGAAAATATATTGTATTTCACTTTCGGAAAAAGGCCTGTAAAATTTGACTTTGAACTGTGATAAATTTTTAAACGTACCGACGACCGGACCCCGAACCGAAAAAAAAAATGGTCCCAATCTCTTTTCCTACTGAAAATTATAAATTGCCTTAACGTAATTTCTACCATATATATATATATATATATTTTATCCCGACTGTTTAGTGTTAGGTGGTGAGAAAAAAAAAGAAAAAGAGAAAAATTTTTCAGCCCCCTGACGTAAAATTGAGCCCGGAAACTGAAGGTGATATTTTGAAATTTCAATTTGGAATTCAACAGACCATTTTGTACGTCAGCGGGCCAATTTGTAAATTGTTTTGTAATTAAGGTTTTGTATTGTTATCGCGAATTCGGGGGTTTTTTTCTCTTTTTTCAGCCAAACTTTGTACCGGTCCGCCTCAGTTTTTTCTTCTCCGGCGATAAAAGTATCGTTTTTTTCTTTTTCTTTTTTTTTTTACTAAAATTTCGATAGAACGGCCGGCGAAATCACGCCCAACGACCGGTACACACACACGGGCCATTATTGTAAAATATATTGTTTCTTTCTCTATTTTAAAATATAAATTTTCTCGGACATTCACTCCAGTGCCTTTTTTCCCGCTCCCTTAAGAGAGATCACTGTTAGAAGAAAAAGGAAAAAAATAACGAGATATAAGAATAGAAAACGCGGTGCATTCTAGTTCCGGCTGAACACTTGTCTCCAACTACTGTGAATAAAAAATAAACGTATTTCGATATAAAATCTGTACCGTTTTATTTCCCCCCCACCATTTCCCGTCCTTTACGTACGGAAAAATGATATACGGAAAAATGTAGTTTCTGAAATGAAGTTGCCAGCGCCGGAGCGCTGGCGGCGGCCAACCGTGGAACTACCGAACGGCGGCATTCAAAGTCACTATAACACGTATAAATACGTATTTTATGATTACTTACCTACTTACTTATTACGTAAGAAATGCCTTCTGCCCCGAGAGATGTTACTTACAACCGTAAGTGTCATGAAAATCATGAAAGTGAGTGATGAGAGATTTCCTGCGGAATCGGCAACGGTGGCGCCATCTAGCGGAGACCGCTCGAACCGGCAGCGTTTCAGGAATTGAACCTGCAGTGGAACTTTCACAATTTCAATTTTAAATTGGTCCAAAATCAATTCCTGTAATTTTTCTTCGGGCAGAAAATCGTCCACTGTACTCTGTTTGAATAAAATAAAAATGAGCAGAGAGCAAACCGTGTATTATATCGGAATTGAATTATACAAGCGACATGTTGACGAATTTCGGTTCGAGTAGCCGGATTAAAACAATAATTTCACAATCAAGAAACAAAAAAAAAATTGAACCAATTCAAATAATCGAAATCGTTTCTGAGCAGTTTTTCATCCCCGATGATAAATGGCTTCGATTCAATTTAATATAAAAACTAGAACCGAGAAGAATGATTAAGGACAAATATTAAAGAATTATAAATGAAGTTGACGTCGATATTTGTCAATAATCACTAGAGATCGGTTAGGAAATAATTTCAATTGTAAATTTTCGAGGAAAATTGAAACCCCCTCACCGACTCAAATAACAATTACAACAATACAATTAATTTATACATAAATATACTGCGTATAAACATTGGCAGAGGTACGATTCAGTTTTTATTGTAACAAAATTATCTGAACACAAGAGAGAATACGATTTGAGTTTATTGAAAATAAATACACTGATAAAAAAAAAAAAGGAATGAATTAATTGAAAATTCCATATTATCATTAATTATAACTGGCGTTAATTATATCAGATTATTCTACTTATCCTTACTGACGTTCGATTATTAATTTCGTTCCCATTCCACGACCGATATATTAAATTGTGGCGATATCAATCGATTGAAGGCGAATTTTAAACAATTAGAATACACTGAAAGTGCACAAAAGTGAAAGTAGTAACATTATAAATTGCTTTCAATTATTGTTTCCTGAGTGGGGCATTTAATACCGAGATCTGTTGAGTTTTATAGTCTTTTTTAAATTTATATTTTTAAACATTCTTCTTTACCGTACATTGATGTTTGCATCAATGCATGTTTGAACGAACGAAATGAATTGTTGTTTCTGGCAGTTTGTCGATATCAATTGTTCCTTTGATATTGACTAAGTACAGACTGAAATAAAGGCTTAATTCTCTCTGTCAACAGGTCATGAATTATTGCCATTTTTTTTTTTTTTTTGGTTCAATTGTGTTAAATTCTAGGGATTAATTTAGAGATAAGGAGAGTACGTTTTTGAAATCTTATAAACTGTATAAAAATCGGCAATGGGTAAATTTCTTGATGCGTTATCGCTAATATATATTGGGGGGATACCCCAAAAGTAATCGACATTTTGACTTTGGAATTCCTTTTTATTTTACTAAAAAACAAACTTTAATTATCAATCTACTGTATATTCGCCGATATTATCACCGACAACTCTCCGCCGCCACTTTTCCGGGAAATTTTCTATTCCCCTCTTGTCGAGGGGAAAACCTCAAGACCGAAATACATCTTATCAAATTTGTCGATTTACACCTAATATAATGGATTTCATAACGGAAATTCACCACTCGCCAATTTATAATACTGAACCAATATTTAAGAAAACAATGACCCCTTTGTAATGTTGTTAATAAAGCTTATTGATTATCGAAAAAAGTTGTACCCAACAGTAAATTGATAAGACGTATTTCAGTCTTGAGGAGTTCTTCGAGAGGGGAAAATTCGAAAATTTGTCGGAAAAGTGGCAGTTGTCGATAATATCGGTGAATATATTAGTAGATTAATACTTAAAGCGCAGCAAAATAAAATGATTTTCAAAATCAAAATGTCGACTACTTTTGGTACCCCTAATAATTTACTAAAAAATGTCGCTTATTTACGCTAATGTTTATTAGTCTTAAAAAAAAATAGAAAATATGTAATTTTTCAAGATTTGAATTTGCCACCATTCTTGCAGTAAAGTAAGGGCAACCGTATTAAAGAGAAAAACCATTCAACAGCCGATAGTTTATGGTCAGTACAAATGGGGGGCGTTACACGATAGAACAACGCGTTTTCATTGTTGTGTGACAATATTTTGAAGATAATCAGAATGTTTGTCGGCCGCAGTTCGTTTCGAATTTTTTCCCCCTTTCCGGCTACAGATACGTTGAGTTTTTAAATTGAGGATTTCGGCGGTGACAAAATTTCAAAATACGCAACCGAAGGTCGGCCCTATGTACGGTTGAAAGAAATCGATCGCCGTTCTCGAAACGGTTTTACGTTCGAGTGCCGGATCGATAAAGAGATTTCGAGTGTTATTTTTCATTCTCCGTTTTTTTCTGTTTTTTTTTCGATTTTTATATTTGACCGTCCGCACGAAAATCCTGAAATGACGCGACATCGCTTTTCGAATAGGGGACGCACAACGGTTCTATACTACTGAAGACGGCGAGAGAACTGAAAATAATTCCGATTCGAGCGGAAGCGTTTATGGGTCTACTGTACTTGAAAACAGAAAATTTCTACTCCTAATACCGTCACTGGAACTGACATCGAAATTGACCTCGACTGACTGAATATACAGAGAATATACTTAAATCGACACGGACATAGAGGTATGGAGCTATGCTGGGTTCCACACCACGAGACATCCAGAGATTTCAGTCAAAATCCTTGTTTCTACCCATCGACAGTAGACGAAGTCGGAGAAATCAAGCCATCCCGAATTTCCCTCCAGCCTTGACCTCGTCCAAATCCATCTCGTTCAGAGTCCTTTCCATCCCGCCCCATCCTATCCATCCGTTATGACGTCCACGAGAGAGAGAGAGAGAGAGAGAGAGAGAGAGAGAGAGGAGAGAGGAGAGAGACAGAGTTAGATCTATATATATGGACAGTATATATATATGAGAGAGAGAGAGAGAGAGAGAGAGAGAGATAGAGAGAGAGAGAGAGAGAGAGAGAGAGAGAGAGAGAGAGAGAGAGAGAGAGATCAGAGAGGACGAGAGAGTACGAAGAATCAAATGGCGAAAAGTGTCTCTCTTTACTGAAAATATATACACCTATCATATATACTATACAACTGTTAAAGTTGATTGTGCGAAATGAAAATTTTAAAAAAATCGATACGTAGACGCAGATAATCCGTCCGACGGGGGTAGTGAAATATTCAATGTAAATTTGGCTAAAACCGATTATGTTTTTTTTAAATTTGTTTATCTGGACGATGTATGACCGTTGAGGACGGATGTGGATGAAAGTAATCCAACATTTTGACTTTGGAATTCATTTTATTTTGCTAAAAAAAAAAAAACTTTTCCGGCAAATTTTCGATTCCCCCTCTCCTTGAGGAATTCCTCCTCAAGACCGAAATACATCTCATCAAATTGTCGATCACTTTTGGGTACACCTGATACTTTCGGATTCTATAGAGATTCGAATCGAACTGCGGCCGGCGAACTTTCTGATTATTTTCTGAAATATTGTTACACAACAATGAAAACGCGTTGTTCCCATCGTGTAACGCCCCTCCATTCGTACTGACCCTGAACTATCGGCTGTCGAACGGTTTTTTTTTTTTTTTTTACTGCAAGAATGGTGGCAAATTGGTGCCGTTTTCGGTGGACAATTACTGAAAATTATCTCACAGACATTTCTTTCATACTTTTAACAGACCAAGAGGGTCTGTCGTTGAAGATGGCGGAACGGAAGATAACCGACCGTATTGATATTTGAATTTTTAATTAAATTCCGCATTAATTTTGCTACCTTTGCGATCTTTGTATTGTCTCTTTCTTAATTTCTCGTAATCAGTTCAGACCGTTTTTGTTATATTTAAATTTGCCTATTTCAACCGTAAAATACCCGCCTCGACCTCGATTCGTCCGCCTTCTGACGGCGTACAAAAAACAAATTACGTTTCGTCCAAATTGAGGATGGAACAATGCACGACAGTTTAGGCCGGCACTCCCGAATTACTGTTCCCACCGAAAGCGTCATTAAACGTTTCCGTGAAATCATTTCATTTTTTTTTTACTTAGATTCTCAATTCTTCGCTGGCGTCTAAAAAGGTTCCTCTAGGAAAAGTCCTTCGCAGCATCCCCGCAACGCTCCTCGGTATGTCACTGGCCGAACAGTCAAAATCACGATTCCTCGAGTTCCATTCCCGTTTTCCTCCTCCTCCTCCTCTGTGTGACTTCTGCGGCGTCTTTATAGGGGTGTCCCAAAATTAACGCGAAATTTCAATTTGCCACAGCATTCTTGCGGTAAAGTCGGCGACCCTGTCAAGAAAAAAAAAACCATTCGACAGCCGATAGTTTATGGTCAGTACGAATGGGGGGCGTTACACGAAAGGAACAACGTGTTTTCATTGTTGTGACAATATTTCAGAAAATGATGAAAATTTGGCGGCCGCAGTTCGATTCAAATCTTGCCCTAATCTAGGGACATTCTATAGATTCGATCGGCCCTTCGGTATTGTTTATGTGTGTGATCTTTGGGGTATAATCGTATACTTTTCGTCGATTTTAAGCGGCGCGCTCCTCAGCTATCATGACGAGTGCTTCCATCGGGCTGATATCGATTCCGGCGGTGTTCAAAGCTTTAACGGAGTGAACAGAAACAACGGGGATGTATTAATTAGAGGATAAAAAAAAATATATCATTGCGGATTCTTCTCATCTTCGGTGTCCCGATTACGTCGCGCGTTTTCTCGGTACTCGCGACGAATAGTCAGTACGAATGGAGCGTTACACGATAGAACGACGTGTTTTCATTGTTGTGTGACAATATTTCGAAAATAATCAATGTTCGGCGGCCACAGTTCGATTCGAATCTTGCGTTAATTTTGGGACACCCCTATATATAAATAACATCGTATGAAGGCGAAAGAATACTTAATTTAGATATTGAGCTCTAGTTATTCTACTTTGAGCCGTACTAAGTGCAAGGAAATCGGTGAACGGGTCGGACATTAAGAAGAGTATAAGAAAGAGGACCTCCTCGTTCCGTTCCCTCTCATTCTGACCCGGGTTCTCTCTCTCTCTCAGAATTCATCTCTCCCTCCCTCACTCTCTCTCTCTCTCTCTCTCTCTCTCTCTCTCTCTCTCTCTCTCTCTCTCTCTCTCGTTCGATTCAAAATCTCGCGTCAATTCTGGGACACCCCCGAATCCACCAGTCCGGGATTCGTTCGTCCTCAGCCTTTGAGTGCCAGAGCAAAGACACAGTACCTCGGCACTCGACAGTGCCGCCGTAATAAAAACATTTTTTTTTTTGTCGTCCTACCGGCCGAGATTGGCCGACAATAGTGATAAGAGAAGCCGGTCGTGATAGGGGATATTGAGGGCCCCACCAGGTTATATAAAGGGGAGGGGGGTCAGGGCGCCGGCCACTCGACCGCCGGCTGCCGACGTGGTAAAGTTGTCGAGCTGAGAGGACGACCGCAAAAGGGAGGATTTGGACGCTATGGGGGCGCGATTCGTCTGGATACTGGCCGCGGCTGCGGCGGCCGTCTTGGGCGACCGGCTGACGCCGGTGACGATGGACAGGGTGCGTGTCGAATGGGAACACCCGCTGATGGCCGCCCAGAAGGCCGAAGACAACAAGGAGATGGAGTGGTGGAAGACCGCCGTCATCTACCAGATATACCCGAGGTCGTTCAAAGACTCCAACGGGGACGGTATCGGAGATCTCAAAGGTAATTCACACAGTAATTGTTGTAATAATTCGGCGTTTCTGTCTCCCTAACGGCGGACTCCGGCCGTCCGCCGTCTTCAGTAGCGGTGTCGGCCACTCCGCACTGTGCAGAAACAGGGAGACAGAAACACAAAAACACATTGACAACGCCTTATTCGTCCAGGACAGACAGGTTTTTCCCGTCTTCAACAATACAAGAACCAAAACATAAATTTATGACTTACCTACTAGAGGTAGAAACGTGTCAACTACAGGATTCGACAATTTTTTTTCAACAATGCCAGAACCGAAAGCATAAATTTCCTAACTTACCTACTAGAGGTTCTTTTTTGTTACCCAAAATTCAGATTCGTCATTTTCTTCATTCAATATTTATTTGATAAGAGGATATTTCCTCTTCGAGTTATTGACACCAAAAATGCGAATATATATCGGGTCGGCAACCAAGTCATTTTGCGGGGCCGGAGTGGAGAGGCCGGCGTTATTTTTTGTATTTTTTGTATTTTACAAACCTGTAATAGAGTATTCTGAAATGTACCAAAAAAAAAAAAATGCACGAATATGAGAAGAGAATCCGCAATTATTTAGTTGCCGGCCCGATAAAATAGAAAACGCGATCGATTCGGTTTCGAAAACGCTGGCTATTTATCTGCGGACCGAGGTCAATTCGTTTTGAACGTACCGCAATAAAGTAATAAAATAACGCCGATAGGTCGAGATCGAAATTGTGGAACTGAATTGGAAATTTCAATACACCTCTTTCTTTCGTGTCATTTACACAAATCGCCGTTTTACACGAAACGGTTGAAAATATTAAAACTCGAAATTCAACCGCCCTTTCGTACAACGCCCTACAGTGAGCGAATTCGAGCGTTACCTTGAAATTAACGCTGATGTACCTAACGATCGGATGAACATTTTTTTGGGGGGGGGTTTTCTTTGCTTAAAAAAAAAAATGTCCTTAAGCTTCCGTCAAACAATCGCGAATGTACACACGACTGTACAAAAAATTTACGTTTTCAAATTTCAATTGTGGGGGCTAAGTTCAATTGAGCCCCGACTTAAATTAGTCGGATTACCGGCAGACTTCTGTATAAATTTCAAATCGAACTGATCTTGTAACTGCCTCGAAATAAGGCGTATACCGTATATAATTTCAGTAATTGCTAATTTACAAATTTATAAATTTATATAGGGGTTATTTGAATCGAACTGTGGCCGCCAAACTTTCTGATTATTTTCTGAAATATTGTCACACAACAATGAAAACGCGTTGTTCCCATCGTGTAACGCCCCTCCATTCGTACTGACCCTAAACTATCGGCTGTCGAACGGGTTTTTTTTTTTATTTTTAATGGGGTTTACCGCAGGAATTGTGGCAAATTGAAATCTCGCGTGAAATTTTTTCGCCGAATAGAAAATTTGGCGCGAAAATATTCATCGCCAGCCGTCTCGAAATTGATGAAAAATCCTCTATTGGTGAAGATGCGCGCCCAAAATTTTGATTTTCGGACGGAAAATGTTCCGTAATTCGAAACGTATTCGCGATTTATCGGACCAACCGGTTGCACGAGGCGCGATACAGCTGTCGTTACTGAAATTTTATCGAACGCAGAGTCGTTAACGACAGAACAAAGTGAGCGTAACGGCCCGGCTGAGCGGTATTCAACTTGAGCGATTATTATTTGATGGATTTCCCCAGACAAGATGGATGAATCGTGCGTTAATTCCCCTCATCATCTCGAATTTTTCGAGGCCGGCACTCGATCGAATAAATTGAAGTGATCGGGAATCACATAAACGGGAACGCCCCGAGAGCTATAAATTTTTTTTTTAAACCTTTAAAGAGAGGAAAGGGACAGAAAGAGTGGATCAGGAGGAGGAGAAAGGCGGGAGAAACGGGATTTAGCGACTTTCGGCGGTATGTTGAGGTCACGGGGTCATTGAGCATTAAGGACGGTAAGAAGGACTTTTGACTGGAATCTCTGGATGCTCTCTTAGCTCTGGAGCTAAGAAAGGAGAGAAGGGATTTTTTTTTCTATGACAAACGGACAAAATGAAAGGGCTGATAAAACTTGAATAATATGGTCGGGAGTACGGACGCGTAATAAGTTCGAACTTTGCTGAAAGTGATTTAAGAGTTGACCGAATGGTCCAATTTTGAAAGTCTTCCCGATGAATGAACGATAATTTCAGAACGTTGCCACTGTGCAACGCTGCGGCAAGAAGTGCCGACGTTTCGTGCACTCTTACCGGTCCCGTCGTCAGTTTGGTCGGCGATACTTTCCGATAAATTACGCCAATACGGTCCGTAATATATTCCCCAAGACGTACAGCGCTTAATCTCCCTCTGGACTATACGAGGTCCGTTCAGGAAGTATCGGGAATTTTGGGTTTTCGTCAAAAATTATTTATTTCTCTACGAATATCCATTTCGTCCCCATGTCGTTTATTTATAAGTGAGGATATAAATCATCGCCGATCGTGTTCAATCGTAAATTCTTTTTTTTTCCCACCTGCACTCAGCACCTGAGCACAGCGATGGTGGGGGCCCTTCTGAGATAACATTATCTCGACTGAATAACAGTAATCTTCTTCGAGCCACTCAAATTGTTTGTCACCGAACAATATTTTTCGTACAAAAAATACAAAATATACGTCGGGAATACGAATCGTCCCATTGTGACTAGTCCGACTGCCTATTGACGGGGTAGTATGTTATTTTCTGAAATTACGAGTAACGTTTCAAACGATTTCGCGCGGTTTTTTCGGGACGGCTAAATCCGGAAAATTATCCGGAATCTTCACTAGAACAAATTAGCGCAATAAGAAAACGTAATAAAAATGATTTCCGTTATCCCAGACTGCCAATTTCGCTACCGCCACTAAAATCGGTCGTCTCCAATCGTTATTAATTAGCGCTTCTTTAACGCGGTTTCGTTTTTGAGCAAAACTAGATTTTTTAAAAAAGTATTGGTTCATTATTCATAATAGAACTAAAGAATGGTAATACGCATTTGTATTGCGACTTGGATTGCGGTTCACTCTCTCAGTCTCTCAGTCTCTCTCTCAGTCTCTCAGTCTCTCAGTCTCTCAGTCTCTCAGTCTCAGTCTCTCAGTCTCTCAGTCTCTCAGTCTCTCAGTCTCTCAGTCTCTCAGTCTCTCAGTCTCTCAGTCTCTCAGTCTCTCAGTCTCTCAGTCTCTCAGTCTCTCTCAGTCTCTCAGTCTCAGTCTCTCAGTCTCTCAGTCCTCAGTCTCTTGGTCTCTCCAGGTCTCAGTCTCTCAGTCTCTCTCAGTCTCTTCAGTCTCTCTCAGTCTCCTCAGTCTCTCAGTCTCTCAGTCTCTGTCTCTCTCAGTCTCTCAGTCTCTCAGTCTCTCACTCTCTGTCTCTCAGTCTCAGTCTCTCAGTCTCTCAGTCTCTCAGTCTCTCAGTCTCTCCAGTCTCTCAGTCTCTCAGTCTCTCAGTCTCTCCAGTCTCTCACTCTCTCTCAGTCTCTCACTCTCTCTCAGTCTCTCAGTCTCTCAGTCTCTCTCAGTCTCTCACTCTCCGCCTCTTGACGGGCGATTATTAATGGAAAACAAAGATTATTAATTGTAAGAGCCGAACGAAAAAATAAGAAAATAACAATGCTTATCTAATCGGTTAAAGTATTGACGATAAGCCGGCCCAGCAGATAAACCGCGGCCGTGTGGAGAGAGTTTCAACGCGAGATTATTTCTGAAATTTTATCCCCGGCTATACCCAATATGTTTTGGGCATTGTTTGGTAAAAAAAAAAAATTCTGAATGTTTTCTATACGGGTGATTTTATGGAATTCTGACACTAATTAACAATAACGAGCAATACTATTTAAACGTAGCATTGAATTGAGTATTCAATGCCGGGTAACGAATTTAAAATCTTCTGAAAGAAAAATTATCCTTTCCCCTTAAACTGCTTAAATTTGAATTCGGCGAACTATATTTTTCTTTCATTCCACGTTTTCAAATCGTCAATAATTCGATAAAATCGACGATATAAAAAGAAATTGGGGTTTTTTTCGGTACTTTGGTCGACAGTCAAACAGTCGAACAGATATTAATAAATTTAGCATGTCGTACATTCTTTGCCGATATACCTTTCTCTTAAAAAAGAAAAAGAGATCTTTTTCAGTTCTGGTTGAATCCTAAATTTACATCTTTTTTTACAGAAATTAAGATTGAAGAGAATTCAGAGAATAGAGCACATTAGGCCCCCCCCCCAGCCTTATTTGGCGGTTTTGTAAGAGATTTAACCCCTTAAAATGTAGCCTTTTTCCATGGAACAAAAGGGCAGTATATCAAAATTGTCAACCGAGAGGGCAAAAAATGGAAACCTTCCATGAGGAGATGGGATTTGGTCGGACATCGCTTGTCTCCTTCTGTACTATCTTCAGAATCACTGGTCTGACAATTATCAATTATTTTTCTGAGCCGCTTTCCGAAAATCGAAATCCTTTAAAGGGAATAGAGTGGCCCTTTCTCACCTTTAAGTTTCCCCATTCAGTCTCTCGGTCTCTCAGTCTCTCAGTCTCTCAGTCTCTCAGTCTCTCAGTCTCTCAGTCTCTCAGTCTCTCAGTCTCTCAGTCTCTCAGTCTCTCAGTCTCTCAGTCTCTCAGTCTCTCAGTCTCAGTCTCTCAGTCTCTCAGTCTCTCAGTCTCTCAGTTATCTCTTTGGTCTCAGTCTCTCAGTCTCAGTCTTCTCTCTAGTCTCTGTCTCGGTCTCTCCAGTCTCTCTCCAGTCTCGTCTCTCAGTCTCTCGGTCTCTTGTCTCTCAGTCTCTCATCTCCCATCTTCGGTCTCGTCTTCTCAGTCTCGTCTCCAGTCTCTTCTCTCAGTCCCCCGGTCTCTGTGCCATTGTCCTTATTCCGTGCTCGTCTCCCGTCTCGTCTCGTCTTGCCTGTCTCCGGTCTCTCAGTCTCCCAGTCTCTTGTCTCCAGTCTCTCGTCTCAGTCTCTCCAGTCTCTCTCTCAGTCTCTCTCCAGTCTCTCAGTCTCTTCAGTCTCTCCCAGTCTCTCTCAGTCTCGTCTCCAGTCTCTCAGTCTCCCAGTCTCTCAGTCTCTCAGTCTCTCAGTCTCTCAGTCTCTCAGTCTCTCAGTCTCTCAGTCTCTCAGTCTCTCAGTCTCTCAGTCTCTCAGTCTCTCAGTCTCTCGGTCTCTCAGTCTCTCGGTCTCTTTTCTTCTGAGCCGCTTTCCGAAAATCGTAATCCTTTAAAGGTAATAGAGTGGCCCTTTCTCACCTTTAAGTTTGACCCCTTTGGCCGGTATCGAAATACAATCGTAAATTCCAATTTTTTCTGCCGCGAAGTATCCCCTATCTGACTGAAACTATCCCTTTTTCGGCAGGAATAATCGACAGGGTTGGCTATCTGAAGGACCTCGGAGTGGACGCTGTCTGGCTGTCGCCGATCTACAAGACGGCCAACAGAGATTACGGCTACGACATAATCGACCACAAGGGCGTACAGGACGAATACGGCGATATGGAGACCTTCCGGAAATTGGTCGCCGAATTTAAAAAAAACGGTAAACGGCCGCCACTTCGACGTAAGTAATAATATTGGGTACAACGAAAAATTTCGTGTATACGATTCTCGGTTTTATTTTTTTTCAGGCATCAAACTGATAATGGACTTCGTACCGAATCACACCAGCGACGAGCATCCCTGGTTTAAAAACGCGACCAAGGACCAGAGGTACAGGAATTATTATGTGACAACAAGCGGATCTGTACCGAACTGGGTAAATAAATTACGTACCCGAACCTTTTCCCAATTTTAAAAAAACTGAAAAGTTTTATTGACAATTTATTGAATCGGCAACTAAGTCATTGCGGGGGGGGGTGTTATCTCGTCGTCAGAGCGGTGATATTTTTTTTTTTATATTTTTACGCAATTTCACATCTTCAAACCTACAATAGAGTATTCTGGAAATGTCCGTCTATAGCGTCGTGCGTAGCGTATAAAAAAATGGACGGTCCCGAAGACGAAAAACGGCAATTATTTAGTTGCCGATCCCACATAATAATATAACAAATTTTACAATTCGGCCGTGACAATTTTCAGCGGAGCATCGTCGACGGCCGATCTGCGTGGAGCCCGTTAAATGAGGCGGCCGGTTCCAGCTATTATCACGTATTTTCCAGTTATCAACCCGATTTGAATTACAACAATCCCGATGTCGTGAGGGAAATGAAGGTAATCGTCAAGCGCCATGAGAATATTTCAATACGAAAAAATATATACGTTTTTTTTCCTATATTTCGATAATGAATATTATACGGTCGTGAATTTTAGCGTTCGGCGTCACGAACCGATTTGACCCGGTCGAGTTCAAATTATAATCGGTGCGACGAACGATTCTGCGCAAAGTATTTAGGGCGAAAAATCGTCGTTTCAAAGTCTGACAATTAGTCCGGTGTCACGTGACACCCTACTGAAAATTAGTCCGACGTCACGTGACAACGTGATGCTGATCGGCAGTATCTGTTTTACGCCCCTTCTCCTCTGTCCAGGACGTACTCAAGTTCTGGCTGGACGAAGGAGTGGACGGTTTCAGAATGGACGCTGTACCCTACCTAGTGGAAAATACGGAAAATTTCAAAGATGAATCGGAAAATCCCGATTGCAATTTGGCCAACAGATATTACTGCCTGAATCACACAGAGACCAGAGATCTGGACAAGACGTACGAAATCGTCCAAGAATTCAGATCCGTACTGGACAACCACAAGGACAGCACTAACAGCACTGTACCCAAGTGAGTAAATCACCGTTTCTATTGTACCCGATTAGACTAGGATTATGGCCTATATATATATATATATATATATATATATATATATATATATATATATATATATATATAAAGCAGTGTTTCTTAACAATTTAAGTGAAAGGCGCAACCCCTTTAAATCTGAAAATAGGCCACCGCACACCCCAATGAAAGAGTGTCCGGATTTTTCGCGATTTAAAGAGAAGACGCCTGAAAAGGCGTCTCTCTTGTGTACATAAGAAAAGCGACGTTATAAATGAGAAAAATTAATTACCAGAGTGACGCGATTTTTACCCCTTATAATCCTCTTAAAGGATCATCAGGACTCACACTTAGAAAAACGGATAACAATAACAATAACAGAACACATATATATATATATATATATATATATATATATATATATATATATATATATATATATATATACGACTGACAAACTGACAGACACTATAGTAGCGTGAAGCGAGGCTCTTTTTCGAAAGGGCACGTAGCAGGTTTAAGCGATTTCTCGCTTTAGATTTATATATTTATATAAATATAAAATATTTTATATTTAAATCATCCATTGAATTTAGGATGGATACAGTATACATCTCTGAGTTTTGGTAATATTTCCAGTATAGAAAAAATTCGCTCGATAATTTCAAATGCGCTGCAATGTCGGGTATAACTATTATTATTTTTTTTCTTTTTTTCATTTTCCACAACAATTGAAATTTCCCGAAATTCCGAATTTCTAGTTTAAAAAATCGTTGGATTGATACGTTCAATTTATTTAAGTGGGGTGTCACGAAATTAACCCCGAAATTTGAATTTGCCGCAATTCTTCTGCAGTAAATTTCGGCAAACGTATTAAAAAAAAAAAAAAAATCGTCGTCACCCACTGTTACTTGTGATCGTCAGCGAAAGAGCACCGAAAGGCGGCGAGACATTGACAACAGATATATAATTTATTAATAAACAATCGGGGAATCTCAAACTGTGAATATAAAAATATCCTGTATGTCCTACAAAGTATGTGCCAGCGAATTTCTCGGCGATGGGTTTGATGTCGAGCCAATACTTGTATGTAAATTTTCACAATTTTCACAATTTTCACAATTTTCACAATTTTCACAATTTTCACAATTTTCACAATTTTCACAATTTTCACAATTTTCACAATTTTCACAATTTTTCACAATTTTCACAATTTTCAATTTTCAATTTTCGCAATTTTCACAATTTTCACAATTTTCACAATTTTCACTTTTCACTTTTCACAATTTTCACTTTTCACAATTTTCACAATTTTCAATTTTCAATTTTCACAATTTTCACAATTTTCTAATTTTCACAATTTTCACAATTTTCACAATTTTCACAATTTTCACAATTTTCACAATTTTCACAATTTTCACAATTTTCACAATTTTCACAATTTTCACAATTTTCACAATTTTCACAATTTTCACAATTTTCACAATTTTCAATTTTCACAATTTTCACAATTTTCACAATTTTCTATTTTCACAATTTTCACAATTTTCACAATTTTCACAATTTTCACAATTTTCACAATTTTCACAATTTTCACAATTTTCACAACCGTTTTGCCTCAACACTGCGTCGAATATATTGTGCCCTACATTACAGGTTCTTGGTGCTCGAGGCGACTTCGGATGTCGACAAAGTGATGAAGTACTACGAGAAAAATAACAACACTATGCCGTTCAACTTCAACTTGATGGGCCTTGGGCCCCAGTCGACCGCCGAGAATTTTAAGAAAGCGATCAACGATTGGATCGACAATCTGCCGTCCGGGGCCTGGAGCAATTGGTTCGTAAGTATCGGAAAAAAAAATTGTAAAATTTTCGAACGCCAACGAATTCCCGCTTACATTAATTGCGGGGCACTGGAACCCCGAGGGGTTCGGCAGAACCGAAAACGAAATTTTACAAAATTAACACGAGATTTGAATTTGCCACAGCATTCTTGCAGTAAAGTTGGGGCGACCCTATTAAAAGAAAAACCGTTCGACAGCCGATAGTTTAGGGTCAGTACGAATGGGGCGTTACACGAGTACATTATTAGAGAAAATAATGAAAGTTCGGCTGCCACAGTCGGAATAATGTGATTTAACTTGGTCAACTTTGAAGAGAATAATATAAAGTAGGGGCAACCCTATTAAAAAAAAAACCGTTCGACAGCCGATAGTTTAGGGTCAGTACGAATGGGGCGTTACACGAGTACATTATTAGAGAAAATAATGAAAGTTCGGCGGCCACAGTCGGAATAATGTGATTTAACTTGGTCAACTTTGAAGAGAATAATATAAAGTAGGGGCAACCCTATTAAAAAAAAAAACCGTTCGACAGCCGATAGTTTAGGGTCAGTACGAATGGGGCGTTACACGAGTACATTATTAGAGAAAATAATGAAAGTTCGGCGGCCACAGTCGGAATAATGTGATTTAACTTGGTCAACTTTGAAGAGAATAATAAAGTAGGGGCAACCTATTAAAAAAAAAACCGTTCGACAGCCGATAGTTTAGGGTCAGTACGAATGGGGCGTTACACGAGTACATTATTAGAGAAAATAATGAAAGTTCGGCGGCCACAGTCGGAATAATGTGATTTAACTTGGTCAACTTTGAAGAGAATAATATAAAGTAGGGGCAACCCTATTAAAAAAAAAACCGTTCGACAGCCGATAGTTTAGGGTCAGTACGAATGGGGCGTTACACGAGTAGAACAACGTGTTTTCGTTGTTCAACAATATTACAGAAAATAATGAAAGTTCGGCGGCCACAGTCGGAATAATGTGATTTAACTTGGTCAACTTTGAAGAGAATAATAAAAAGTAAAGTATCGTTAGAAACCGCCGATATCGTTTCAGGCCGATTTTGCGCCTGAAACCGCATTTTGGGCCGGTCTCGGGCCCTAAAACGCATTTCAGGGCCGTATTTGCGCCTGAAAACCGCATTTTGGGTCGGTCTGGCCCCAAAGCGCATTTCAGGGCCGTATTTGCGCCTGGAAACCGTATCTTTTGGTCGTATTTGCGCCTGAAAACCGTATCTTTTGATTTTGCGCCTAAAACCGCATTTTAGGGCCGTATTTGCGCCTAAAACCGCCTTTACGGCCGATTTGCGCCTAAAACCGCATTTTGGCTTCGGAGGAGCCTCCTCCTCCTTGCGGTACGTCTTTGGGTGGCCAGTGGGGTTTTTGGGGGAAGATGTTTGGGGAAGGTTTTGAGTTGGTCCGCGTGTTCGGTCGCTATCCTGTCTATTATTTCGTCCGGTCTAGGCCAGTTGCGACCTCTCAACTGACGGCGGTCCCGTCTCAGCCGATCGACGCCTCCGTTTTCCCTGTATCGTAAAGCGCTTCACTTAAGCTCGTGCTGATACGTTGCTCTCTCTCTCTCTCTTCTGAACTCCGGCCACGTCCCTGTTACAGACGGGAAACCACGACAGCGAACGCGTCGCCAGCCGTTTCGATCCCAATCTTGTCGACGCCATGAACATGCTCGTGATGACACTTCCCGGCACGCCGTTCACCTACTACGGCGAAGAGATTGGAATGGCGAACGTGCCGATGAAAGACGTCGGTGACAAGAGGCTGGAGGCGAGAACGCCGTTCCAGTGGGACGACACCGTAAACGCCGGTAGGTATACGCCGAGGGGCGATCGTATTCTCAATTTATATTTACCCTCGCCGGATAACTCGAAGAACTCGATGATCGAGACCGAAGGTCGGAATCGGGACGACCTCCAACCAATGGTGGGAATACGGGAAGATGAGGGTAATAACCAGGACAGTTCGGTTGTAACTTTTCTTCGTTTACCGGCTGAAACCTGTCGCTGGGCTGCGGTTTCGGCCGCTCGCCGTCTTCAGTAGCGGCGTCGGTCACTCTTCTCCCACTTGTACCGTGGATGGCGAACACTGAAATAGAAATTCGGGTTTCCGCAATACTGAATTGACCCTGACTACGCGTTTCGTGGTAGGCAATCGTCGGGAGGCCGATTTATAATTTTTCCCAATCCAATTTCAGGTTTCACCAACGGAACTGAGACCTGGCTTCCCGTCCACACCGACTACTGGGCGGTCAACAGCAAAGTGGAAACTGGTAAAGTTCACACTTGAGCGTCTACAAGAGCCTGGTCAAATTGCACAAGGAGATGGTGAAAACGGTCAATTTCACTTTCATCGAATACGCCGATTACACTTTCGGATTCTACAGGTAGTCGAAGTGAAAAATTTCCCCCCCCCGAAAATTTCGCATAAAATTCACACATTGTGAGTGGTCGGAAACGAATACAAAACCGTCAAATAAATATCTCAATTCGTTCAGTTCTTCCTTGTATTTTTTTTTCTGTGCCTGCAGGCGATCGGATAAGGACTTCTACTTGACACTGATCAACCTGAACAACGAGCAGGTGGTGGTACACTTGAATACGACACTGCCCAAAGATTTCCCCAACGAATTGTACGTCAGAGTGGGATCGATCAATTCGGGATACGAAGCGAACGAGTGAGTGGAAAGAAAAAAAAAATTCGGACGAAAATTGTCGGGAGATATCGGGTCGGCAACTGAGTAATTGCGGATTTCGAGTACGTCAACGATTTTGCGCGGATAAGATTTCGATACGTTTACTAGTCGTCAAAAGTTGATGAAGCCTTTTTAAGGCCGTGCCGCCTTTTTTAGGGTTTCATTTGGAAACCAGTTCAACACCGGGACATTGGCACGAGAAGCCGAATGCATCTGCATACCTGCATTCGAAACCGTCCGGATGCACTTGAAAATATGTACAACGCCACTTTGTTGTCGGTGAAATCCGCAATTGTGCTTAGCTGCCGACCCAAATATTTCCAACTTGTAGACATCCTGTAAAACATAAAATTTGTTGAGAGATCACGCTGAGGTGAAGGGTCACGCTGCCGACCTTTGCGGCCGTGACCTCGAAAGGTGCACCTTCAACCGGCCGGACATGAAACGTGCTTGCACGTGGGAAAATTTGTACTTCGGGAACTTTGGTGAACTGGAAGACCGATAGATAAGGACGGGGAAAGCTTCAACACTCTGTTATCAGTTTTCATTTCATTATGACCGAACAGGTTTTTACTGAATTAAATAAACGGACTCTCGTATATCCGTCGATGGAGAATCGACTGAATTTTGAAAAGTTCGATCGAGAAAATCGAAAATTTAAGTTTTTCTAAAATTTTCGCAGATCGATCCCATATTCCACCCACAAGTGTACCAAAGTGAGTTACACTCGCCCCTGAAACGGCGGGTTGAAATTTTTTTTTTTTAATTCCGTTTATTAATTCTGTTTTTTACAGCAAGGTAACTCAATAAACTCGAATAAAAGCCGGTTTTATATCAAACCCCGGAATATCATGTTCGGCGGGGAAAATTCAGTAGGAAAAATTTCGACACGACCGAACGACAATTTCCGAATAGTTTAACGCAGCGGTCTCCGCAGCGAGGGGTTGGAATATAATACCCTTTTTGAAAATAATGAAAAATTGTTTTTATTTGCGTGAAACGGCGAATAGGCGTAAAGTTGAGGAAAATATGAGAAACGGCCGAGTAAACGTCCACTTTGGTACACTTGTGGGTGGCGATATGGGATCGATCTGGGAAAATTTTCGAAAAACCTAAATTTTCGATTTTCAACCCCACCGTTTCGGGGGCGAGTGTAACTCACATTTGTACACTTGTGGGTGGAATATGGGATCGAACTGTTAAAATTTTCGAAAAACCTAAATTTTCGATTTTCAACCCGCCTTTTCAGGGGCAAGTGTAACTCACTTTGGTACACTTGTGGGTGGCAATATGGGATCGATCCGGGAAAATTTTAGAAGAACCTAAATTTTCGATTTTCAACCCCGCCGTTTCGGAGGCGAGTGTAACTCACTCCCCCCCCGATATTTTTTTATTTTTTTCTTTAAATTCCGTCCATTAATTCTCCGTTTCTGTTTCTGTTTTTTTTACAGCGCCAAAATAACACTGGACAGTGAAATATCTCTGAGGCCGATGGCCGGTCTGGTGCTGAGCAACGTCGTCGGCCCCAGTTCAGGAGTGTTCAGGGCCCTACCAGACAATTTCCTCTATTCAATTATTCTCGCTTTGGCCCTAGTCGGGCTGTTTAGGGCCCAAAATTGAAATTTATCACAACAAACAGAGACCAGCCAAACTGAATATCACACGCTGTAGACGTATATCGGTTTGGCAACTAAATTATTGCGGATTCTTCTCATCTCCGGTCGACTGCACCCTATATTATTTTAATGCAGTTTTTCACGAATAGTCGGCACGTGTAATAAACACAGAATACTCTGTTGAAGGCTTGAAGCCGTAAACGTGCGTAAAAATACAAACTAATAACGCCATTTCAATACAGCGACGAAACCCGCAATGACTTAGTTGCCGACCCCAATATACGTACATATATCAGCCCAAATGTTTCGAATAATAAAAAATAATATTATATACACTCGAATGTAAATACCGGAAAGCTTTATTTATATTGACTTTCAACGATTCATTGCACAGGTTCCAATTAATTGGCTAATATCAAAAAAAAAAACGTGTTCTAATATAGCCGGAAACACAAATTTTTGAGAATATTTTACACTTTATAAACTGTTATTCGATAATAATTAAGTTATTGATTTAAATAAATTTAAATTTTTATAAAGGAAACGTTTTATTTATTTCAAATTATTACCCACCCCTGTTATAATATTGTCTCGGGCATAAAATAAGGAAAATATTCCGTGGCACAAATTATTGTTATGCGAAATAGACACATTGGAAAAATAGGAATGGGATGATGTTTTATTTTAATAATAAATTTGCTTGACTAGTGGACTGAAATTTGTTCTACTCCATTGATTTGAGAGAGTCTTTAATCGTGACAAATTAATAATTAATATGTAAAATATTATTCGTGATCGATTTTAAAAACCAAATAAGACATTGGATTGAGAAAAAGAAGACGAAATATTGTACAAATTGAATACAGAACTGTGAATAGAAATATTGACATTATCGATGAATAATGGGTCCGTTGAACGGTTAAATAATTGAATAATAAGTGTGGAATTAAGGAAATTTTTAAGGATTTTGTGCGGGGGGGGGCGCAGTAATGTATACAGAAGTATTTTGCCCCTAGAAATCGCATCTTTCGGGCATTAATCTGCACTTTCGCACATCAGGCATTGAAATCGGGTTCAAAAGTGCGGTTTTAGGAAGCAAAATCGGCCCAATATGGGGGTTTTAGGCGAGAAATCGCCCCAAAAATGCTGTTTTTAGGCCCAAAAATGGGATTATTGGACACAACATTGGCCCAAAAATACGGGTTTTAGGCCCAAAAATGAGATTTTTACACGCAAAATTGGCCCAAAAATGCGGTTTTTATGTGCAGAATCCCCTCTAAATTGGTTTTAAGGCGCAAAATCGGTTGAAAAACGCGGTTTTAGGAAGCAAAATCGGCCCAAAATGCAAATTATCAGGTGTGAAATTGGCCCGAAAATGCCGTTCATATGACGCTAAAAATCTGTTAAAAAATCAGGGTATTAGGGCGAAAATTGGCCAACAAATGCGGTTTATATACCCAAAAAAGAACTTTTTAGGCACAAAATTGGCCCAAAAATGCCGGTTTTGTGTACAAAAATGCAGTTTTTAGGCGCAAAATCGCCCCTAAAATGCGTTTTTTATACCCAAAAATGTGCTTTTTAGGCACTAAATTGGCCCAAAAATGCAACTTTTAATGGCAAAATCGACCGAAAAATGCGGTTTTTAGGCCCAGAAATGCGGTTTTTAGACGCAAAATAGGCCAAAAAATGCGGTTTTTATACCCAAAAATGGACTTTTTAGGCCCAAATTGGCCTAACAATGCGGTTTTTAGGCGCAAAATTGGCCCAAAAATGCCGTTTGTAGGCGCAAAATTGGCAAAAATTGCGGTTTATAAGCCCAAAAATGAGGTTTTTAGACGCTAAATTGGCCGAAAAATGCGGTCTTTATGAGCAGAATCGCCTCTAAATTGCTTTTAGGCGGAAAATCTGTTGAAAAACGCGGTTTTAGGAAGCGAAATCGGCCCCAAATGCGTATTTTAGACGCAAAATTTGTCCGCAAATGAGGATTTCAGGTGCGAAATTGGCCCGGAAATGCGGTTTTTAGGCGCAAAATTGACCCAAAAATGCGGTTTGTATACCCAAAAATGGGCTTTTTAGAAGTAAAATTGACCCAAAAATGCGGTTTTTAGGTGCAAAATTGACCCAAAAATGCGGTTTTTAGGAGCAAAATTGACCCAAAATGCGGTTTATAGGCGCAAAATTGACCTGAAAATGCGGTTTTTAGGCGCAAAATTGACCCAAAAATGCGGTTTTTATACCCAAAAATGGGCTTTTTAGGAGTAAAATTGACCCAAAAATGCGGTTTTTAGGTGCAAAATTGACCCAAAAATGCGGTTTTTAAGAGCAAAATTGACCCAAAAGTGCGGTTTTTAGGCGCAAAATTGACCCAAAAGTGCGGATTTTAGGAGCAAAATTGGCCAAAAAATGCGGATTTTAGGAGCAAAATTGACCTAAAAATGCGGTTTTAGGCGCAAAATTGACCCAAAAATGCGGTTTTAGGCGCAAAATTGACCCAAAAATGCGGTTTTTAGGAGCAAAATTGGCCCAAAAATGCGGTTTTAGTAAAATTGACCCAAAATGCGGTTTTAGGGTTTTAGCAAAATTGACCCAAAAAAATGCGGTTTTTAGGCGCAAAATTGACCTAAAATGCGGTTTTAAAACAAAAATTGACCCGCAAAAGTGCGGTTTTAGGCAAAATTGACCCAAAATGGCAAAATTGAAAAATTGGGCTTTTAGTGCGGTTTTTATATAAAATGGCTTTTAGGCAAAATTGCGATCTGTTTTAGGTAACAAAATCACTTTAAAATTTGGTATTTGGAAGGTCGATCTGCGAAAATTTTCGAAAAACCTAAATTTTCGATTTTCGACCCGCCGTTTTAGGGGCAAAACGGTTCGATCAAAATTTTCGAAAAACCTAAATTTTCGATTTTCGACCCGCCATTTCAGGGGCAAGTGTAACTCGGTACACTTGTGGGTGGAATATGGGATCGATCTGCGAAAATTTTCGAAAACCTAAATTTTCGATTTTCGACCCGCCGTTTCAGGGGCAAGTGTAACTCACTTTGGTACACTTGTGGGTGGAATATGGGACCGATCTGCGAAAATTTTCGAAAAACCTAAATTTTCGATTTTCAACCCGCCATTTCAGGGGCAAGTGTAACTCACATTGGTACACTTGTGGGTGGAATATGGGATCGATCTGCGAAAATTTTCGAAAAACCTAAATTTTCGATTTTCGACCCGCCATTTCAGGGGCAAGTGTAACTCACTTTGGTACACTTGTGGGTGGAATATGGGATCGATCTGCGAAAATTTTCGAAAAACCTAAATTTTCGATTTTCGACCCGCCATTTCAGGGGCAAGTGTAACTCACTTTGGTACACTTGTGGGTGGAATATGGGATCGATCTGCGAAAATTTTCGAAAAACCTAAATTTTCGATTTTCGACCCGCCATTTCAGGGCAAGTGTAACTCACTTTGGTACACTTGTGGGTGGAATATGGATCGATCTGCGAAAATTTTCGAAAACCTAAATTTTCGATTTTCGAACCCGCCATTTCAGGGGCAAGTGCAACTTACTTAGGTACACTTGTGGGTGGAATATGGGATCGATCTGCGAAAATTTTCGAAAAACCTAAATTTTCGATTTTCGACCCGCCGTTTCAGGGGCAAGTGTAACTCACTTTGGTACACTTGTGGGTGGAATATGGGATCGATCTGCGAAAATTTTCGAAAAACCTAAATTTTCGATTTTCGACCCGCCATTTCAGGGGCAAGTGTAACTCACATTGGTACACTTGTGGGTGGAATATGGGATCGATCTGCGAAAATTTTCGAAAAACCTAAATTTTCGATTTTCGACCCACCATTTCAGGGGCAAGTGTAACTCACTTTGGTACACTTGTGGGTGGAATATGGGATCGATCTGTGAAAATTTTCGAAAAACCTAAATTTTCGATTTTCGACCCGCCGTTTCAGGGGCAAGTGTAACTCACTTTGGTACACTTGTGGGTGGAATATGGGATCGATCTGCGAAAATTTTCGAAAAACCTAAATTTTCGATTTTCGACCCGCCGTTTCAGGGCAAGTGTAACTCACTTTGGTACACTTGTGGGTGGAATATGGGATCGATCTGCGAAAATTTTCGAAAAACCTAAATTTTCGATTTTCGACCCGCCATTTCAGGGGCAAGTGTAACTCACTTTGGTACACTTGTGGGTGGAATATGGGATCGATCTGCGAAAATTTTCGAAAAACCTAAATTTTCGATTTTCGACCCGCCATTTCAGGGGCAAGTGTAACTCACTTTGGTACACTTGTGGGTGGAATATGGGATCGATCTGCGAAAATTTTCGAAAAACCTAAATTTTCGATTTTCGACCCGCCATTTCAGGGGCAAGTGTAACTCACTTTGGTACACTTGTGGGTGGAATATGGGATCGATCTGCGAAAATTTTCGAAAAACCTAAATTTTCGATTTTCGACCCGCCATTTCAGGGGCAAGTGTAACTCACATTGGTACACTTGTGGGTGGAATATGGGATCGATCTGCGAAAATTTTCGAAAAACCTAAATTTTCGATTTTCGACCCGCCATTTCAGGGGCAAGTGTAACTCACTTTGGTACACTTGTGGGTGGAATATGGGATCGATCTGCGAAAATTTTCGAAAAACCTAAATTTTCGATTTTCGACCCGCCATTTCAGGGGCAAGTGTAACTCACTTTGGTACACTTGTGGGTGGAATATGGGATCGATCTGCGAAAATTTTCGAAAAACCTAAATTTTCGATTTTCGACCCGCCGTTTCAGGGGCAAGTGTAACTCACTTTGGTACACTTGTGGGTGGAATATGGGATCGATCTGCGAAAATTTTCGAAAAACCTAAATTTTCGATTTTCGACCCGCCATTTCAGGGGCAAGTGTAACTCACTTTGGTACACTTGTGGGTGGAATATGGGATCGATCTGCGAAAATTTTCGAAAAACCTAAATTTTCGATTTTCGACCCGCCATTTCAGGGGCAAGTGTAACTCACTTTGGTACACTTGTGGGTGGAATATGGGATCGATCTGCGAAAATTTTCGAAAAACCTAAATTTTCGATTTTCGACCCGCCGTTTCAGGGGCAAGTGTAACTCACTTTGGTACACTTGTGGGTGGAATATGGGATCGATCTGCGAAAATTTTCGAAAAACCTAAATTTTCGATTTTCGACCCGCCATTTCAGGGGCAAGTGTAACTCACTTTGGTACACTTGTGGGTGGAATATGGGATCGATCTGCGAAAATTTTCGAAAAACCTAAATTTTCGATTTTCGACCCGCCGTTTCAGGGCAAGTGTAACTCACTTTGGTACACTTGTGGGTGGAATATGGGATCGATCTGCGAAAATTTTCGAAAAACCTAAATTTTCGATTTTCGACCCGCCGTTTCAGGGGCAAGTGTAACTCACTTTGGTACACTTGTGGGTGGAATATGGGATCGATCTGCGAAAATTTTCGAAAAACCTAAATTTTCGATTTTCGACCCGCCATTTCAGGGGCAAGTGTAACTCACTTTGGTACACTTGTGGGTGGAATATGGGATCGATCTGAGAAAATTTTCGAAAAACCTAAATTTTCGATTTTCGACCCGCCGTTTCAGGGGCAAGTGTAACTCACTTTGGTACACTTGTGGGTGGAATATGGGATCGATTGCGAAAATTTCGAAAACTCTAAATTTTCGATTTTCGACCCGCCGTTTCAGGGGCAAGTGTAACGGTACACTTGTGGGTGGATATTCGATTGGAAAATTTTCGAAAACATTTTTAGCATGCAAAAACTCGCAAAATCCATTTTGTGTATAAAAAACCTATTTTTGACCAATTTTACGTCTAATAACCTCATTTTTGGGCCTAAAAACCGCATTTTTGGGCCAATTTTGCACCTAAAAAGCCTATTTTTGGGTCTAAAAGCCGCATTTTTGGCCTATTTTGCGCCTAAAAACGGCATTTTTGGGCCAATTTTGCGCCTAAAAAGCCCATTTTTGGGTATAAAAACCGTATTTTTTGACCAATTTTACGTCTAATAACCTCATTTTTGGGCCTAAAAACCGCATTTTTGGGCCAATTTTGCACCTAAAAAGCCTATTTTTGGGTCTAAAAGCCGCATTTTTTGGCCTATTTTGCGTCTAATAACCTCATTTTTGGGCCTAAAAACCGCATTTTTGCGCCTAAAAACCGCATTTTTGGGCCAATTTTGCACCTAAAAAGCCCATTCTTGGGTATAAAAGCCGAACTTTGTTTTTGGGCCCAATAATAACCGCATCTTTGGGCCTATTTTGTGCCTGAAAACTCCATTTATGGGCCTAAAAATAGCATTTTTGGGCTTAAAAACCGCATTATTTCGCCTAGAACCGCATTTCTAGGCCGATTTCGTGCCCGAAAACGCATTTTTGTGTAATTTAGGGCGTAATTCATCCAAAAATGCGAATTTTCGCGTTAAAATTGGCCCAAAGGAACGATTTCAGGCGCTAAAATGCGATTTTTAGCTTAAAAATTTGCAGTCAAAAATTAGTAAAAAAATTTTAGTCGAAATTGGCCTAAGAATTGGCAAAAGAATGTAAATTCAAAAATTCCGTCTTTATGTTATACATGTTATATATGTCTATATGTTTACTATCTACAATAACTGAATATAACAATGCGCCAGTATCGTCTTATTTATGCGTTTGTCTTATCGCTGAGACTAAATGAAATCTAAAATTCCATTAATATTCCGTACAAAATTCTTTTACCTGCATATTTTAATATGAATGTGCATGAGAGTGGAATCAGATTAATAATTGACCCTTGTCCAGCTCCACGAGTATGATGTTCAATGTTACGTTATCTGATAATAAACGCCACATCTTTTATGAGAATATTTCACGTTTAATTAATTTATTGTGTTTGAAAATAGAGTACTCAAAGATTGATTGAGCTCTTATTGGCGTTTATACGAGTCGACGCATATAATTTCGAGATTATGTAGATATCAAAAAAGTTGCGGTCTGACTTCAGTAACAATGGTATATATTCGCTGGTAAACTAAATTGTATTTCTTTTTCACTTATTGTACAATCAACAGACGAAAAGTTGTAAGCGATATAGCGGAGAGTTTATTCTTTATTAATAATATTGGGGGTACCCAAATGTTAATCGACATTTTGCAACTCTTCTCCGGCCAGAAACGGCACGAAGATAGCCGGACTTTTGACGTGTAGCCGAAAAATAAGCGGATAGATTTGAATTTTATAAAATATTTCGTCGTAAAACTGTTCCGGTTCGGGAAAAATATCGGTATTTTTATTGGGAGAAGTGCGGTATTTAATCGGAGGCAGCACCGACGCGCTCCGTACTGTGCTGACACCTGGCGGTATTTTCCCGCACCGACTCTGTCCGCCCGACGCTGCCCTCTAGCGGCGGCTCCACCAACTGAAATAACTAAATTATCCCGAACTTCACATTTCAGGGATTATTTCTGGCGCCCAATAACCGGACATCAACAAGGGAATTTCCTTGGGCGATTTCGCTCCTGAAAACCCGAATTTTCGGGCCTGAAAACCGCATTTTTGGGCGATTTTGCGCCAAAAATCCGTATTTTTGGGCCGACTTTGTGTCTAAAAAACCGCATTTTCCTGGGTCAATTTTGCGCCTAAAAGCCCCATTTTCGGGCCGATTTTATGCCTAAAAAGAGAGTTTTCGGGCGTAAAAACCGCATTTTTGGGCCGATTTTGCGCCGAAAAACCGCATTTTTTGCCCGATTATGCGCCTAAAAAGGCATTGGTTGGCCTACAAACCGCATTTTTTGCCCAATTTTGCGTCTAAAAACCTCAATTTTGGGCCTAATAGCCGCATTTTTCGGTTGATTTTTCCCATAAAAACCGCATTTTTGGGCCAATAATCCGGATTTTTGGGCAATTTTGTGCCTAAAAAGCTCATTTTTGGGTATAAAATCCGAATTTTTGGCTCAATTCCGAAAAACCCATTTTTGGGACGATTTTGCACCTAATGACGGCAATTTAGGGCCGATTTTGCACCTAATTACGGCATTTTGGGGCCGATTTTGCGCCTAAAAAACTGTATTTTTGGGCCTAAAAACTGTCTTTTCGGTCCGATATTGCGCCGAAAATCCCCATTTTTTGGGGATTATTTCTGGCGGCCAATAAGGGGATACATCGGCGATATCCCAAATTAAAACAGTCTGAAGACTGCGTCTAAAAACCTCATTTCTGGGCCGATTTCGGGCCTAAAAACCGCATTTTGGGGCTGATTTTGTGCCTAAAAAGAGCATTCTTGGGGGTGTAAATACAGTAGTGCGGGCCGATTTTGCGCCGAAAAACTCCATTTTCGGGCCGAAAAACCCCATTTTTTTGGCCGATTACGCGCCTAAAACGGCATTTACGGGCCTAAAAAAAAAATAAAATAAACGTTGGGAACACGGCTTCTGTTTTCATCAAGAAACATGAAATGTGCAACCACGAAATTATCGACCCCGCGAAAAAAAAAATAATATGTGATTGCCGCAGTTGTGATTTCCCAACAATTATCTATAAAAAAAAAAATAAGAGATAATTGACGCTTCGAGAGGCAACTTATCTCGGATGTAACGTACGTGCGTTTTAATTGCCCCGAGCGCGTTATTCGGGGACGCGATAAATCGAAGATATAAACGAGTAGAGAACAGTAAAGTGACCTTCGGTAAGAGAATACAAATCGTTAACGCCTCAATGTTAAGGGTGTTCCAAAATTAACACGAGATTTGAATTGCAGTAAATCCTATTGAAAAAAACCCATTCGACAGCCGATAGTTTAGGGTCAGTACAAATGGAGAGCGTTACACGATAGAGAACAACGCCTTTTCATTGTTGGACAATGTTTCAAAAATAATCAAAAAGTTCGGCAGCCACTGTAGGAATAATGTGATTTAACTTCTGACTTAACTTGATTAACTGACTTAACTTCTGACTTAACTGCCTTCTCTGACTAACTACTAACTTCTTTCGGTATACCCTTTTTTCAGTCTAACTTAGAGCTTAACTGCGTCAACTCGATATGCTAGAAAAAGGGTAAACTTACATTCATCGAGTGCCGCTTATGATTTACGATTATGGTCCCTGATTCCATCATCAGTTCAGTAATAGCATCATCGGTTATTAATGTAAAGACGGGACGATCAATCTGGAAGAATTAAACCGAGATATTGGAGAGATGGGCGGAAAGAAAGTGATATTATGAAAGGGGATATTGCCGTTCTGTAGGTTGTTGGCCGTCAGTATCATGGCATCAGTTCACTTAGTACAGTATAGTACCAGTTGAATGTAATAACGGTGGCTATATTGCCGTTCTATGGGTTGTTGGCCGTCAGTATCATGGCATCAGTTCAGTGTAGTATCAGTTCAGTACAGTACCAGTTGAATGTAATAACGGTGGCTATATTGCCATTCTATGGGTTGTTGGCCGTCAGTATCATGGCATCAGTTCAGTGTAGTATCAGTTCAGTATAGTACCAGTTGAATGTAATAACGGTGGCTATATTGCCATTCTATGGGTTGTTGGCCGTCAGTATCATGGCATCAGTTCAGTGTAGTATCAGTTCAGTATAGTACCAGTTGAATGTAATAACGGTGGCTATATTGCCATTCTATGGGTTGTTGGCCGTCAGTATCATGGCATCAGTTCAGTGTAGTATCAGTTCAGTATAGTACCAGTTGAATGTAATAACGGTGGCTATATTGCCGTTCTATGGGTTGTTGGCCGTCAGTATCATGGCATCAGTTCAGTGTAGTATCAGTACAGTACAGTACCAGTTAATTGTAATAACGGTGGCTATGTTGGCGTTCTATGGGTTGTTGGCCGTCAGTATCATGGCATCAGTTCAGTGTAGTATCAGTTCAGTACAGTACCAGTTAATTGTAATAACGGTGGCTATGTTGCCATTCAGGGTTGTTGGCCGTCAGTATCATGGCATCAGTTCAGTGTAGTATCAGTTCAGTATAGTACCAGTTGAATGTAATAACGGTGGCTATATTGCCATTCTATGGGTTGTTGGCCGTCAGTATCATGGCATCAGTTCAGTGTAGTATCAGTTCAGTACAGTACCAGTTGAATGTAATAACGGTGGCTATATTGCCGTCCTATGGGTTGTTGGCCGTCAGTATCATGGCATCAGTTCAGTGTAGTATCAGTTCAGTACAGTACCAGTTAAATGTAATAACGGTGGCTATATTGCCATTCTATGGGTTGTTGGCCGTCAGTATCATGGCATCAGTTCAGTGTAGTATCAGTTCAGTATAGTACCAGTTAAATGTAATAACGGTGGCTATATTGCCATTCTATGGGTTGTTGGCCGTCAGTATCATGGCATCAGTTCAGTGTAGTATCAGTTCAGAACAGTACCAGTTGAATGTAATAACGGTGGCTATATTGCAGTTCTATGGGTTGTTGGCCGTCAGTATCATGGCATCAGTTCAGTGTAGTATCAGTTCAGAACAGTACCAGTTAAATGTAATAACGGTGGCTAGTTCTATGGGTTGTTGGCCGTCAGTATCTACCAGTTCACGGTGGCTATGGGGTTGTTGGCCGTCAGTATCATGGCATCAGTTCAGTGTAGTATCAGTTCAGTATAGTACCAGTTGAATGTAATAACGGTGGCTATATTGCCATTCTATGGGTTGTTGGCCGTCAGTATCATGGCATCAGTTCAGTGTAGTATCAGTTCAGTACAGTACCAGTTAAATGTAATAACGGTGGCTATATTGCCATTCTATGGGTTGTTGGCCGTCAGTATCATGGCATCAGTTCAGTGTAGTATCAGTTCAGTATAGTACCGGTTAAATGTAATAACGGTGGCTATATTGCCATTCTATGGGTTGTTGACTGTCAGTATCATGGCATCAGTTCAGTGTAGTATCAGTACAGTACAGTACCAGTTAATTGTAATAACGGTGGCTATGTTGGCGTTCTATGGGTTGTTGACAGAGCCGATCCGTTGATTGGCGTCTAATTGACGCGTATCAATCAATCTTTAATCCTTTCATTTTTATTGAAATATAAAGTGGCCAACGAGAATTCGGTACGTCCGTTGTCGTTCTCGAACGTGTATCTTTTTCGAGGTTTTTCGTGCAGACCGCCGAATACAATTTACGGCGAAAGAACCAATCTGCGGATCGATCGCGTCCTCCATTCGTTATCAGTTTATTTATGGGCGGAAAATTGCCCTTACTTCATATTTTAGAATATACCTGTTTTGTGGTACGCGAGGAGCGGGAGGAATACCGTAGATTTCTCGTTTTGGCCTTCTTCTGCCAGACCGGTTTGTGACACTACAAGAAGCGTCAGTGACAGTGCAGTAACATCCGAAATCTACGGCACTTTATTTCCTCGGACTCGCTGCGATAGGTCACAAGAGGTTGAATTCAGCCCGTTTATCGATTCACAATTATCAATTTGCGATTAGGGAAAGCGCAATATTTCCCAGAGATTTCCGCCGGCCGGTCGCCGTCTTCAGTAGCGGGAAATTTTCAAGGACAGACAACAAGGAATTGTAACAATGAGTGAGAAAATAATATTCCCGAAATTGATCCAGTACAAACCATATATGTTTGTACCGCAGTACAAGTGCAATAAGTGACGGGACGTGCCCAACAAGCGAGAAGTGACTAGCACAGCGCTACTGAAGACGGCGAGCGGCCGTAACCGAAAAACCTAGTAGACCGGAGACGCACTGGTAGTTTTCTTTCTCTCTCTCTCTCTCTCTCTCTCTCTCTCTCTCTCTCTCTCTCTCTCTCTCTCTCTCTCTCTCTCTCTCTCTCTCTCTCTCTCTCTCTCTCTCTCTCTCTCTCTCTCTCTCTCTCTCTCTCTCTCTCTCTCTCTCTCTCTCTCTCTCTCTCTCTCTCTCTCTCTCTCTCTCTCTCTCTCTCTCTCTCTTTCAGGACCGGAGGTGGACGAGTCTCGAGAATATTTACATTTGCCGTTAAAACGCGTTGCGCAACGCAGCCCGATGGCGATTTGAAAGTGGAGGCTGCGATACGTTCGATTCTGTCCTTTGAGCGCTAGTCGATGGCCAGAGCTCGCGCCGACAACAGGTAATAGATAGGTGAGTGGCGAAAATGTTTTTATTTTATTTATTTTTTTTATTGTTTTCCGGTCCGGATTTCCCGCGTGTCTCTCGGTTTCGGCCGTTCGCCGTCTTCAGTAGCGCTGTGTTGGTTAGTCACTGTTGGCACTTTTCGGACGTTTTCCTGTAGCATCCCACTGCTCTGTCACTGTGCCACTTGTACTGTGGTATATATATATATATATATATATATATATATATATATATATATATATATGGTTCATTCAGTTGTGTCAGTAGCGGGTGAATACGGATCAGTTTTAGCGATATTATTTCCTCGCCGTTGTTATAATTCCTTTGAAATTGTCCTGAAAATTTCCGCTACTGAAGAAACCGGAAAACTTTGTAATGCCCGTTGTCTCTCGCGGTCTACGAGGTTTTCGGCTGTATATTAGTCATACTTTTCGGACGTTTTCCGGTAGTATCCCCACTGCTCTGTCACTGTGCCACTTGTACTGTGGTATATATATATATATATATATATATATATATAAACGACGACAAAACTGACAGACACTACAGTACATGTGACACAGTGACAGTGGTCAGTGAGGATGGCCCCCGAAAAACATCCAAAGTGCCAACAGTGACTAACTAACACAGCGCTACTGAAGATGGCGAGCGGCCGAAACCCCCCGGTCTAGCAAAAGACCAGACGGCAGCGAGAGGAGACAGAAACATCACGAACCTACGGTACGCGAAATTTACGTTATATTGATGTTGATTTTCAGTCGTATTAGAAACTTTCAAAACGGTATCCCGATTGACCGGCAATAAGAAATGTGATTAAATCCGGGTCGGCAACTAAGTAATTGCGGATTTCAACTTACGACAAAGCGGCGTATATATACATATTTTTTAAGTGCGTCAACAACTTTGCACCGATAAGCAGGTATTAGATAGATTCAGCTTCTCTGGAATGTCCATTGAATCGACGACGGCCTTTTATTCGGTCGTCGACTTCCACCGGACGGCCGGAGACCGGAATTTTGATACCGAACGTCGTTTCAGTAAGGACCGAATATAATAACGTGCCGAAGAATTATGTCAAATTATGTAAAAAGTGTGTAGAACGCCGCATTGTCGTCGGTCGAAATCCGCAATTACTTAGTTGCCGACCCGGATACCTCTAATTGGTCTAATCATCTCTGTTTTTCATTTTTTCCCCAGGTGGTTTTTTTTTCCCGTCGAACATGAATTGGGCCGCTATCGCCGTCGCGACGACGGCGTTCCTCTTGGGCTGTCCGACGGTCGCAAATTCGTATTATTACAACGTTACCAGAGACTGGTGGAAATCGGCCGTCATCTACCAGATATATCCGAGGTCGTTTATGGACACGGACGGAAACGGAGTCGGCGATCTGAAAGGTACGGTTGATTCGCCGTATTTCAATAAATTGAATTTATTAGGGGGGCACCCAAAAAGTAATGGGAGACACTTTCGATTTTGGAATTCATTTTATTCCGCTAAAAAAACGGAAACTATAATCCACCCTATATTCCTACGATATTTTCGATTCAAGACCGAAATGCACGGATTTTCGCGAGTAAACGAAAAACGATTTCGTCGATTTCGGCGTCGAAATCATTTCACTCTACGATACAACGCCATTTTTTTCGGTTAATATCGTTTTAATCTTTGTTTTCGGGAGCGAAAAACCGATCCGCCCGGCCTCGTCCTGGAGAAGTTCTTCGTCGGTTCAAAAAAAAAAATTCCGCAGCGATCTGAACGAACGGTTCCAAAAAAAGTACAAGAAGGGCCGTCGGGCATCGTTTAAATCGGTCAATCGTCCAATTTAACGGTCCGGTTTCGCGGTACCGTCTCGAAGGTGCGCACAATACGACTTCGTCCTGATCGACACAAAATGATAGATTTTTTTTTTTTTGGCGAATGTCAGCCTTTTCCAGTATTCAAATACGTTTCAAATCCGAGAAGTATTCAGCTTCTGGGCAAAGTCCCGCGGCCGAACTGTACCGGCCGTTATCCCCAATTATCAAAAGTGTGTACAACAGTACGCTGTCTGTCGGCGAAGTCCGCAATCATCACCCGCTCGACCCAACTCGACGGCCGGGTTGGCGTCCACCGGCGCTGCTTTTTCTTTTTCTTTTTTTTTTTCATTTTTCAATTCACTTTTCTTTCCCAGGCATAACGCAGAAAGTTGGCTATCTGAAGGATCTGGGCGTCGACGCCGTCTGGCTGTCGCCGGTCTATCCGACGGCCAACGCCGATTTCGGCTACGACATAACCGATTATACGGGAATCGATCCGCTCTTCGGCGACATGGACGCTTTCAAAGAAATGGCGACGGCGCTGAAAGACAACGGTGAGATGGTCGAATCGCTGTACGAAAAAAAGGCATTGTACATTTCAATTTTAAAACGAATTCATTAATTTACCCCGACTGTTGTTTGACTTAGGCATCAAACTGATAATGGACTTCGTGCCGAACCACAGCAGCGACGAGCACAATTGGTTCAAAAATTCGAAGAAGAGGATCGAACCGTTCACCGATTACTACGTCTGGATGGACAGAAAGCCGAACAACTGGGTAAGTTTCGGCGACGCTTCCGGTCGTCCGACGATACACATATACTTCTGGACTTTGCCCACTTTGGACGCTTTCGGGACGTCCCGAAGCGTTGATTGGCACGCGATTCTATAAGGAAAATTTTCTAAATCTCTTTTACGTTTATATTCTCATCCAGTGCTCAACGACGGTTCTCGGCCCGTAGCGGACGAAAATCCTTTTTTTCCACAGCTTTCAAAATGTCAGTCGAATGAAAGTCCGAAGCGAAGTAGGAAGACGGAAAAAAGTGTCTTCCGCCTCTCTCCTTCCCGGATTTATAATCGAAGTATTTGTCCAACTTGAAGACGATGTAAATTTTTTTATTTTCGTACCGCCGTCTTATACCGGCCCGAACCTGCCTGGAAAATTCCAGTTGGGCACTCGACGCGTTCAAATCACCGTACGCCGGTAGTTCGACGCTAACAATCCTCCTCCCTACCGACGACGACGAGAATACCGAAAAAACCCTTTTGAATTACGATTTTTTTTTTTTTTTTTTTTATCATCTCTCGCTACCGTTTTTATAATCCGTTCAATTACGATCGAATCATCGTCATATTATTATTATTATTATTATCTTGACGCGACGACAATGCGTTATCGGCCAATTGAGATTATCGGCATATAAATGGCATCGATCACATTCAATATTCATATTTTATTTAGGCGTCAACAATTGAAAAATCGTCGCCAGTTTTATATATATATATATATATATATATATATATATATATATATATATATATATATATATGGGCGTACGAAAAGTGATCGACAATTTGATAATTTATGTTTCGGCCTTGAGGATTTCCTCAAGAGAGGAGGAGGAGAGAGAGAGAGAGAGAGAGAGAGAGAGAGAGAGAGAGAGAGAGAGAGAGAGAGAGAGAGAGAGAGAGAGAGAGAGAGAGAGAGAGAGACAGGGAGAGAGAGAGAGAGAGAGAGAGAGAGAGAGAGAGAGAGAGAGAGAGAGACTTTAAAAATATGATTTCAGGTTTCCGGTTTCGGAGGCTCGGCATGGAAATTCGACTCTGAAAGGGGACAGTTCTATCTCCATCAGTTCCTGGACAAGCAGCCGGACCTCAACTACACTAATCAAGTTGTGCTTCAGGAAATGAAGGTATATATATATATATATATATATATATATATATATATATATATATATATATATCTAGATCCCCCCTGGAGAAGGAAAGGGGCAGAAACCCTTGCCGCGGGTGGAGCCCACCTTCCTGGACCGTCCTGGAAGGTTCTCTCGAACCTGGATTTATCGAAATTGACCCGGCCGCGATATCGAATCTTTTTCAGACCGTCCTCACGACCTGGATGGGCCACGGAGTCGACGGTTTCCGTATGGACGCCGTCTACACGATATGGGAGAACAATTACCATTCCGACGAGCCGGCCAAACCGGCCTGCTACGATTTCAACAGCTACGGATGCTACGACCACATTTATACGGCCGATCAGACGCAGACCTACGTCGTTCTGGCCGATTTCAGGAAGGTGTTGGACGACTACGCCAGGGCCAACGACAATCTCACCAGGTATTGGAGCTCCAAATATCAATTTGGATTTCAGCCGCAACACTCCACTATCCAGCAATGCTTTGGCACTGTAGATCACATTTCCTCCAGCCCTTCAACTTGGAGGAGTCTTCCTCAATCTCGCTGAACCGTTTCATCGAGTTTGCCACCCTAATGTTCAAGCCCAATAATACCTTTCAGCCAGTACATACTGGCTCATCCTCCAGTCCTACCTTGAGGACGGATACTTTAGAGTTGAAGAAGGTGTACCACTGTCCACTGCTACTGCCCAGTCGGAGCGTCTGTACCGCACAACGCGGTGTCCCAGGTCCACACTCAGTATATACAATTTACTGCGCATCCTTCCACAGTCCTTGGCGCGACACACAAATCCTGCAACTATAACTTGCCAACCTTCGGGAACACCCTATCCAACATCTCCAATCCAATGGCGCAGGCGATTGAGAGTGAGGATGGACGGCTTTCCAAGAGCGCCCCGACGGCGCTGTCCTGACGTCTATTTCAATGACGTGGCGCCAATTGCCACCCAATCCTGGGGGCTCCACCTCGACAGACGACTCAAAAGAACCGACTTAAACAGACAATTTGGACTCTTAAGGCCGTTACTAAAACGGACATCGAAATCGACCGTTAAGCAACAAACTGACAAAGCGATACTGAAACCGACACGGACATAGGGAATTGAGCTATGGGGTTCCACCACCGAGACATCCGACATCGCTCGCATCCAGAGATTCCAATCAAAAGTCCTTCCCACCGTCCTTAATGCTCCCCGGTATGTTTCTAACCGGACAATCCACAATGACCTCAACATACCCCGACAGTCGACGAAGTCGCAAAATCCACTCCCGCCTTTCTCCTCATCCCGATCCACTCGTTCAGTCCCTCTCCCCTCTCGCCCATCCATTATTGTACGGCCTCCAGGAACACCTGTCCAACATCCGATGACTCAAGAGAATCGGCTTGAACGGAAAATTTGGACTCTTGAGGCCGTTTTAACTGTCAAGTAACAGACTGACAGTATACACAGAGGTATGCTTGGGTTCCACCAGGAGACATCCAGAGATTTCAATCAGGCGAAGTCCCATTCCCGCCCTTCTCCTCATCCCAATCCACTCCGAACTATTATTAATCGGTCGGTTATTTGTGACCGGCGCAGGCTGATGATGACCGAGAGCTACAGCGACGACAGGGATAAGATAATGCGATACTACGGCCTTTCGAAGGACAGCCCGGCAGCCCATTTCCCGTTCAATTTCGACATAATCACCAAATTGGACAGATTCAGCACGGGCGGAGATTGGGTCCGGGTCATCAACTCCTATCTGGCGGCCGTCGAGCAGACGTTGGACGATATGCCGCCCCGATGGCCCAACTGGGTCGTAAGTAGATCATTTTTTTTTCCAGTTTTATTCCCCCGTCCCAGAGCTGGAACCGCATATATACAGCAGAACGAAACCCTACGAATTTACAGATGGGCAACCACGATCAGACCCGGGTGGCAACCAAGTTCGGCACGGAGAGGGTCGACAACCTGAACATACTCCTGTTGTTGCTGAAGGGCACGGCGGTGACGTACAACGGCGAAGAGCTCGGCATGGAGAACAGCCTGGTGAGGAGGGACCAGGCCAAGGATCCCCAGGGTTTGGCCAACTTCCCGCAGGGCTCCAGGGACCCGCAGAGAGGGCCGATGCTCTGGAACGACTCGGTCAACGCAGGTACGCCGGTACTCTGTACCGAAATTAACGCCAGATTGCAAGCGAGGTCGAGGCCTATTTTACGGTTGAAATACGCAAGTTTAAATATAACAGAGACGCGCAACCGAAATGCGGAACTGACTACGAGAAATGAAAAGAAACAATACAAAGGTAGCAATTAATGAAATTAATGCCAAATCAAAATTAAATACGTTATAAAACAATTTAATTAATAAATTCCGTTCTGCCATCTTCAACGACAGACCCTCTTGGTCTGTGAAAATATGAAAGAAATGTCTCAGAGATAATTTTCTCTAATTGTCTACCGAAAACAGCCACCGATTTGCCACATCATTCTTGCAGTAAAGTAGGGGCGACCCTATTAAAAAAAAAACCATTCGACAGCCGATAGTTTAGGGTCAGTACGAATGGGGGGCGTTACACGAGGAGAACAACGCGTTTTCATTGTTGTGACGATATTTCAGAAAATAATGGAAAGTTTGGCGGCCGCAGTTCGATTCAAATCTTGCTTTTAGAGAAAGGAACGTTTTTGTAAAGTAATAAAACTGAAAGGGATATTAAGGACATGCATCGAAAACCGCTCCTCGTTGTGACAGTAGACAAAGACGCCGATTCGTTAGAAGCAAATACACAAATTGTTCCTACATTAAACAAAGCTTTTCTCTAAGTTTACTGCGGTAAAAAGGTAGTAAACCCTTTTTACCGTAGGACCGTAGTGTTTCTTTCACCTCTCGCAGCCGGTTTGGTCTTTCGCTAGACCGGGGTTTCGGCCGCTCGCCATCTTCAGTAGCGCTGCGTCAGTCACTGTCGGACTGCACTGTTACTTTCACTTGTACTGACATTTTATATATATATATATATAATGACAGTGCAGTGAGGATGCCCAAGAAACATCCAAAGTGCCGACAGTGACTGACACAGCGCTACTGAAGATGGCGAACAGCCGAAACTCCGGTCCAGCAAAAGACCAAACCGGCGAGACAGGGAGACGGAAACACCACGAAACCTACGGGAAGGTACAAAATTACTCGTACGAAACCGATTGAAAACATATCTTTCGAGAGACATATCTCTTACGGATCCTGAAACCTGAAATCCGAATGCGTTACGGCGAAAGGCCAGAAACAATTCAACAGAACAATTTCTGTTAATCCTGCGAATTTTTGTCCCCAGGATTTACCAAAGGCGATCCCTGGCTTCCCGTCCAGGCCGGTTACTGGCACAACAATTACAAGAAGCAGAACGCGACGGCCAACAGCCACGTCAACATATACAAGAGGATGGTGAAATTGCGCCAGACCTACATCTTGAAATACGGCACGTGCCACGTCGAAGCGCTATCCGACAACGTCATACTCGTCGTCAGGTGAGAACTCCAAGTTCCAGTTCCAAGTTGGAGAGAAATTGGAGATTTAATTTCAGCTTCCTGCAAACTAATTGACGGAGTTTTGTCTCATTTTCGGTGAAAGTGTAGCTTAAAGTCCCAACTTAAAGAGATATCGCACACTGTAGGCGTTCGAAATGGTCCACCGTTATTAACATCCCAAGCACAAACTGCAACGTGTTCAGTCTGATATTGGCTCTGTTCGATACTCATTTCGCCCGTTGCCGTTGAGAACCTCATTAATGTTTTTGGTACTTAAAATACCAGTTCAAAACTGGACTTCCTTTCATCCAATTCTAAGCCTTGCGCCAGCCACGTTTACTCCTCGAGTACAACAAGGTACAACTGACACAACAGAACACTGACTATCCGGCCATCTGACAAAACACAGAACAACGCAATACAACGCTTGTACGGCGCGATTACCGCAACTACAAAAACTATAACACTACCAAAAATGAGACAACTCCGTCAATTAGTTTGCAAGTAATGGACTTTTAAACAGTGGATACATTTTTTTGGACCCCTCTGTATATATACATATAGGGGTGTCCCAAAATTAACGCAAGATTTGAATCGAACTGTGGCCGCCAAACTTTCTGATTATTTTCTGAAATATTGTCACACAACAATGAAAACACGTTGTTCTATCGTGTAACGCCCCCGTTCGTACTGACCCTAAACTATCGGCTGTCGAACGGTTTTTTTTTTTCTAATAGTGTCGCCGACTTCAGTCTACAGTTCTGAACTGCAAATATACAAAACTGTACCTGTTGACAGCGGTTTTTATTTTTTACGGACGCAGTCCGTAAGACCTCGCAGTTGTCCTGAAATATTGCAGCTACTTGCAGCATAAATCCGTCCTCAGATTATACTGTCCAATACTGTCTGGTATAATTTCTTTTTTTGGTAAATTATTACGTGGTGCCCAAAAGTAATCGACATTTTTATTCTGCTAAAAAAAGAAACTTTAATCGCGGAACACAAAGCTTTATAAAATTGTTGTAATTGTTTCAGTCAAAAAATATATATATAGGGTGTCGCGAAATGAATCGAACTGTGGCCGCCAAACTTTCATTATTTTTAAATATTGTACGACAACGAAAACGCGTTGTTCTATCGTGTAACGCCCCCGTTCGTACTGACCCTAAACTATCGTCTGTCGAACGGTTTTTTTTAATACGGTCGCCAACTTTTAATGCAAGAATGCTGTGGCAAATTCAAATCTCGGTAATTTTCGTCCACCCGAAATTCACTTCACCGCGCACGGTTGCAGTTTCCGAATTTCCGTGAACAGTGAATTTCCTCCTCCTCTTTCAACACCGAGTTTCTTCTGACGATCGTGGCCTATTTCCAGGGCGTTGGAAGACAACCCGTCTGTGATCGGCCTCATCAACATGGGCTACGAGAGTGAAATAGTCAATCTGCTCGAAATGAGGCCTACACTTCCCGACCGGCTGTACGTGTACGCGACCAGCGGTACGGTGGACACAAAACTCAGCGGGTAATATCACAAATTCTGTTCCTACGTATTGAAACTAGACCTACAATTTTAGGCCAACAGTACTAGGGATGTGCGTTGATGCGAGAAAAATCAATGTTTCAAAAAAGCTTATATCTCGAGCAAGTCAATTTTCCAGCAGCGGTATCGGCAGTTTCAAATAAAACTCTGTACCGGAAAAGCTTTGCTATTCTAGAAAAGTATTCGTGGCAAAACATCGAAATGACGTCAAGAAAACGAACGGGAAAACTGTATTTGTCCGTTACTTAATTGCGTCCGAATTGTGTATTATCTACTGGGTCGGCAACTAAGTCATTGCGGCTTTCGTCGCTGGAGATGGAGATGGCGTTATTTTTTGTATTTTTTATGCACTTTCACGCATCTTCAAACCTATATAATAGAGTATTCTGAAATGTTTATTTTACGTGCCTATAAACTATTAGTCGTGGGTACCAAAAAATGCACCCGAAGATGGGGAAGAGAATCCGCAATTATTTAGTTGCCGATCCAATAAAATACAGCCCAACGGCCTAAAGTGCACGTCTGCGGTCTACTAACTGACCTTAAAAGGGCTGTCTAGATTTGTCGATTAATTACTGACTGAGGGCCCTTAAGCCCTCAGGAAATATTACTAACATCTGATAGGTGGCGAAGACAATTTTCCAGCGGGGCAGTATCGGTAGTTTCCATAGAACTCTGTACGGGAAAAGGCTTGGTATTCTACAAAAGTAATCGTCAAGAAAACGAACAGTAAAACACTTTGTCTTACTTATTTTTGTCCGAATCGTAAGCATTTTCTAAAATACAGCCCAACGGCCCCGAAGTTCGTCCACGTCTGCGGTCCAACCGACCTTCAAGGGCTGTCTAAATTTTTTCGATTAATCACTTAACGGAGGGCCCCTAAAGCTTCCTCGACAATTTTTCAACCCGTGTGTGAGTGCTTTATTTCAGGGTTTTTTCGACACGGGCCGATAATTTTAATAGAAATTGAAGGGCGGCTACCGAACGTAACGCTGTCGTAACGTCGTTATCGTTTGAAAACAGGTCCGATAAAATAGGGCTAGAATATTTCAAATACTGGTATTTTGTGGCACCGCCCTAAATTGTGGATCGGCAACTAAGTCATTGCGGGACTTTCGTCGCCAGATGCCGTCGTTTGTATTCTGTACGTTTGTATCTTCGAACCTATAATAGGGTATTGTGAAATGTTTATTACGTGCCTACAACTATTCGTCGCGCGTACCAAAAATGCAGCCGAAGATAAGACAGAATCCCGCAATAACCACCAGATATATTTTTTTATTTATCCGCGACTAAAACACTTTACTGTTTCTGTTCATATTCCAGGAAAGCTTTGAACACCACCGAAATCGTTGTCAGTCCGATGGAAGCACTCGTCATGATAACCGAGGAGCTCAGCGTACCGCTTAAAATCGACGAAAAGCATACGATCATACCCAAAGATCACATCGCCAAATAAACTATACCGAAGGGCCGATCGAACCTATAGAATGTCCCTAAATTAAGGCAAGATTTGAATCGAACTGCGGCCGCCGAACTTTCTGTTTTATTTTTGAAATATTGTCGCACAACAATGAAAACGCGTTGTCCTATCGTGTAACGCCCCTCCATTCGTACTGACCATAAACTATCGGCTGTCGAACGGTTTTTTTTATTAATACGGTTGCCCCCACTTTACTGCAAGAGTGATGTGGCAAATTCAAATCTTGCGTCAATTCTGTGGACACCCTATATTTAATTTTTGCACGTGCGTCGATCTCTGTACGCGTTAAAAAAGTGGAACGAGACTCATGTTTGAATGTACATAATAAAAAATATAATCTTTAGGATATATTCGTGCGATCTCAAACCAGCAGGTGTTGTCTCACCTTCCACCCGTTACTCTGTACAACACAGCGATGGAATAAAATCCTATTGCGAGAATTTATAAAATTACAAATAACACCTACAAATCTGTACAATAATTGTCAAATGGCGTTTCCAAACGTCTGAACCGATTTCCACCAAACTTTCATGTATTAGGGGTACGCGAAAGTAATCGACATTTCGACTTTGGAATTCATTTTATTTTTCTAAAAAATCTACTATATATTCACCAATATTATCAACAACTCTCCGGCCACTTTTCCGGCAAATTTTCGATTCCCCTCTCTCTTGAGGAACTCCTCAAGACCGTAATACAAATATATTTGTGACACGAAATATGAATTCTTTTTTTCTTTATTTTGTGTACTTTTTTAATTTGTGCTCGTCGCGGGTTCAGCATCCCAATACTGTTATAGTGCTATACTGTTATACAATAAATGAATAGTAGACATAATAATAATGGGCATAAAGTAGAAAAAACTATTCCCCATTTTCTCGTCTACCGCTGGAATGGAAATAGAAACAAGAGCGGGCAAACTGCTATTGTAGTAGATTTACAAACAAAACGGAATTAGGTTGATAGGGCGTTGGGCCAAAAATATCCATCTTGTTTGTAATGAAATGCTGAAATTATACACAGTCAGTGTGCATCCAGAATGGATTATCCCTCTGCCGTAGCCTCATCGTATATAAAGCGTAATAGATAAACGGACAAATGGGAAAAATGAAATTCGGTAGTTAAAAATTGAAATATAATATGTACTTATGTATACATAAAATAACACGGGTAACATTGTATAAAAGCTAATAATGTGTCATATCGGAGCGGTAAATAGCGAACTGTTTTCGATAGAGCGATGAGAATAAATACAATTGTGTTTATGTCGTCCCATCGAGTAGCTTACTCGACTCAATCTCTAAATAACTGCATTTCGACCGGTTACAATCGTACAATCTCGCAAAATCTAGCACTATCTCGCAAAATCGCGCAAAATCACGTACATCTCGCAATATCTCGCATAATCTCGCAAAATCTCGCAAAATCACGTAAAATCTCGCAATATCTCGCAAAATCTCGCAAAATCTCGCAAAATCTCGCAAAATCTCGCAAAATCTCGCAAAATCTCGCAAAATCTCGCAAAATCTCGCAAAATCTCGCAAAATCTCGCAAAATCTCGCAAAATCTCGCAAAATCTCGCAAAATCTCGCAAAATCTCGCAAAATCTCGCAAAATCTCGCAAAATCTCGCAAAATCTCGCAAAATCTCGCAAAATCTCGCAAAATCTCGCAAAATCTCGCAAAATCTCGCAAAATCTCGCACAATCTCGCACAATCTCGCAAAATCTCGCAAAATCTCGCAAAATCTCGCACGATCTCGCACAATCTCGCACAATCTCGCGCAAAATCGCGCAAAATCGCACAAAATCGCACAAAATCGTAGAATCGTATAAGCGAAAGCAAAAGTTCTATCACCGATGGGATATTAAACGGGGCCAACCGAACCTCTCTCCTCCTTCACGCCGGAAGGTGACGCCATCTTTATCGCCATTTTACCGGAAGACCGGTGACGATTCCGGCCGATAACACCGCCCTATCTATCCGTAAGCGTAAGGCCGATATTTTTAAATTTTGTTTTCGACCGTTTTGCCAGTCTCTTCGAGACTTAAATTCGGCCGTCGTCGCCGGGTGGGTTGAGCGTGGAAATTTCGGTCGTCCTCGTCGTGTTGGTCGTGTTGGTCGCGGTGGTCGTGGTGGTGGCGGCGTCCCTCTTGTACAGAGCCCTGGAGGAGGCGTCGGCCGGCGAAGGGGGCGTCGGCCTCCACCTCCACCTCCACCTCCGTGTCCTCGCCTTCAACAGCCGCCAGGTCCTCCTCCTGCAGACCAGTATCACGAAGAAGAAGACACCCTGCAGTGTGTTGGTCACGTCCGAAAGGTACCAGATCTGGTCGGGGCCGCCCAACAGCCACGAGAGCAACTCGAACAGCCAGTTCACGCCCATTACTACGAACAGCTTCAGGTAAAGCCCGAACCTGAAAACGGACACGTGTATATATATATATATATATATATATATATATATATATTGGGTTGGCAACTAAATAATTGCGGAAACTCGTCACATCTTCGGGTGCGTTAATGAAAAATCACCCAGTACCGACACTGCCGTTCTTTTAAGTATCTTCATCACCGTACACAGCGTACAACTTTTACGAGCCCGCGAGGCGTTAACACCTTGGCGACCGGTCAATGTAATTTTGATACCGAATGTTTCAGAAAGGACCAAATAATAACGCATCGAAGAATCTTATCCGCGCAAAGATGTACTGACGTACTTAAAAATATGTACAACGCCACTTGTTATGGTGAAATCCGCAATTACTCAGTTGCCAACCCAATAGAATATTGGGTAATATTAGGGTTACCCAAAAGTAATCAACATTTTGACTAAAAAAGAAACTTTAATTATTAATCTACTATATATATTCACCGACACTATCGATAACTCTCCGCCGCCACATTTCCGGCAAATTTTCGATTCCCCCCTTGTTGAGGAACTCCTCGAGACCGAAATACATCTTATCAAATTGTGGATGACTTTCGGGTACACCGAATGTTATGTTCTTATTTCACTGAGGTAGAAAAATCGCGGAATTGCTTCGATTTAAAACTGTTTTGTGGTCGATCTCACCCTCCCTCCCTCTCACTCTCTCTCTCTCTCTCCTCTCCCTCTCCTCTCCTCTCTCTCCCTCTCCTCTCTCCTCTCCCTCTCTCCCTCACCCTCTCCTCTCCCTCTCCACCCTCTCCTCTCTACTCCTTGTCCTTGTTGTGCCTCCTGCTGTCGTCCGACTGTAGTACCGCCGTCACGTGCCGCCTGTGGTACAGTATCCTCCAGGCGGTGACCGAGAACATGACGCAGTTTGAGAATACGATGACGGCGATCGGGCCGTTGAAAAACAGCCATCTCGCTTCGGCGTCTGCGGAAATAAAAATACGAGTGAAACGGACACGAAATACGAATTTGTAGGCCTCTAAACGGTAAACAGTAGGCCTTAAATCGGGTTGGCAACTAAGTAATTGCGGATTGGACCGACAAGCGTCAGTGCGTCAGTACATCTTTGCACGGATAAGATTCTTCCCATACGTTTATTATTCGGTCCTTTCTGAAACATTCGCTATCGAAATTACATCGGCCGGTTGAATTGTGTGTGTCTGTACAAAAAGCTAAAAGACGGAGCGCTCCGGACGTCCGGTGGAGGTCGATGATGACCGAATAAAGGTCATAGTTCAACACTGGGACATTGCGGAGAAGCCGAATGTATCTTATACCTGCATTCGAAACCATCTCTGTGGCAAAGATGTACCGACGTACATGAAAATATGTACAACGCCACTTGTCGTCGGTGAAATCCGCAATTACTTTTAGTCGCCAACCCCAATATAGCCGAAGCGTTGAGGGCGGGTGAGGTCCTTCGCAGTAGGATTAGCGTGGAAAGGACCCGGGCCTTTTGTACATATAGTTATTGGTACAAATGTTGAGTGTTTTTTTTGGTCGCATGACCAGCTTATTACGGCATCGGACCAGGAAGATCCGGGAGGAAAGCGGATGAACGACAGTGGATTGGGGATGAGAGGAGGGAGGCGGGAAGGAGAGTGGAACCCTCAGGAATCGGGATTTTGTACGTTGTATGTTGAGGTCACGGTGGATTGTCTGGTTAGAAACATACCCAAGGGGGGGGGGAGCATTAAGGATGGTGCGAAGGACTTTCGACTGGAATCTCGGGATGAGGGCGACGTCGGATTTCTTCCGAAATCCCAATATCTCTACTCGGATTTGTATATTGTCAGTTTGTTGTCTATTGTAAGTTTCCTTTGTCCTTTTCAAAAGAGGTCTCAGCAGTCCAAATTTACGGTTTAGTTCCATTCTTTCGGTTTAGGGGAAAAGATAAATTCCAACTAAAAAAAGGACCTCAACCGTAAACAAATAGACCGCCGGTATAGATTTTATAGACACTTACGCTCGAAGAAACACTGCTTGTTGCCGAATCCCGGTTTGAGCGGTGACGTGGGCGAAACAAGACGCGTGTTGTCCACGATCACTGTGGCCAGAAGGAAGACCAGAGGACATCCCCAGGAGTACAGCGAGTATTTGAGAAAACGCTTCACGGTGTCCGGCCTACCGGGCTCTGTGTACATGCTGACACCTCTGCTGGAAACAGGTACGGCTCAGAACATGTCAGAATTGGCAAAGAATTCATATATATATATATGTGTGTGTAGATAGTCAATAATACGTAGATATAGTCTAAGGACGGATTGATGCAAGTAGCTGCAACAATTGAGATACTCGAGGTCTTCGGACTGTGTCCGTAAAAATAAAACTGTTATCAACAGATAAAGTTTTGTACCTTTGAATCTTTGCAGTTCAGAACTGTAGACTGAAGTCGGCGACCCTATTAAAAAAGAAAAATAAAAAAACCGTTCGACAGACGATAGTTTAGGGTCAGTACGAATGGAGAGCGTTACACGAGGAGAACAACGCGTTTTCATTGTTGTGCGACAATAATTCAGAAAATAATCAGAAAGTTCGGCGGCCACAGTTCGATTCAAATCTTGCGTTAATTTTGGGACACCCCTATATGTATTAATACAGAGGGGTACAAAAAAATGTATCCACTGTTCAAAAAGTCTATAACTTGCAAACTAATTGACGGAGTTGTCCCCATTTTTGGTACTCTTACAGTTTGTAGTTCTGGCAATAGCGCCGTACAAGAGTTGTATTGGCGTTGTTCTGTTTTGTCGGATGACACAGTCGCCGGATAGTCAGTGTTCTGCTGTGTCAGTTGTGTACCTTGTTGTATTCTCTAGGAGTAAACGTGGCCGGCGCAAGGCTTAGCAATTGGACGAAAATAAGTCCAGTTTTGAACTGGTATTTTAAGTACCAAAAACATTAATGAGGTTCTCAACGGCAATGGCCGAACGAGTATCAAACAGAGCCAATATCCGACTGAACACGTTGTGCAGTCAGTAGTCGGTGCTGCAGTTTGTGCTTGGGATGTTAATAACGGTGACCATTTCGAACGCCTACAGTGTGATATCTCTTCAAGTTGGACTTTAAGCTACACTTTCACCAAAAATGAGACACAACTCCGTCGATTAGTTTGCAAGTTATGGACTGTTAAACGGTGGATACATTTTTTTGGACCACTCTGTATATATATATATATATATATATATATATATATATATATATATATATATCGCTGATTTGGTCTTTTGCTAGACCGGTGTTTCGGCCGCTCTCGCCGTCTTCAGTAGCGCGCTGTATCAGTCACCATCAGTCGATATCGGGCCGACAACCGAGTCGTAGGGAATATATTATGCAATTAATTTATTTATACTCATATATATTATTACCCGAACGTGTGAAAGATGTCGTAACACATGACGTTGGACCAGAAGAAGCCGGACGTGAAAAAGTACTGGATGGTGAAACCTGCAACATGTATAAAATTCAGTAGAAAAGCGCAAAAAAAAAATGTGTTTTTTAAAAAATATCTTACCGATTTACCTCGTACTTGAAACCGAATATAATTCGTGATTACAGCAATTGAACGTCTATACTCATCTCTGAGATAGACTAGAGGTTTCACTACATATTATATATATATATATATATGCTCAAAAAGTTTTTCAAAAAGTAACTTCTAAAATAAAACTGAGTTCAGAGAAGAATTCGTCGTCGCCTCGATTGGAGAAAAGATTCGACCGGTTTCGAAAAAAAATTAGATTGAAAAATTTCCATTATTCAGAAACTTTACTAACTAAAGCACAAAGTCACGTCGTATATCTACCCTTTAGCATTAGAAAAAAACGCCGAGAAACGCGTTATTTCTGTCTGTGTAAAGGGAAGCCACCCCCCTTTGTGCGGAAGACTGTTTCAAGAGGTTCCATGAAACAAATAGAATATTATTTAATTTCTCGAATTTTGCAAGCCGGCATTGATTTTTTTTGTTTGCTCTTTTCCCGGAAGCCTTCTTATTGTAGAGATAAGTTGAAATATTGTTGAAATATTCGTCGAGTTTAATCGTGACCGCACAAAAATAGCGAGTGAACACGGGACGAGATAACTCGTGGTTGGCGTCCTAAAAAAAGGCTCCTCTCTTACTACAAACTTGAGCACAGTTCTTTGAATAAGAATTTAACAAATACGGGGGGGGGGTCCCAAAATTAACGCCAGATTTGAATTTACCACCCCATTATTGCAGTAAAGTTGGTACAAACCCTATTAAAAAAACCCCGTTCGACAGCCGATAGCTTAGGGTCAGTACAAATGGAGGGGCGTTACACGATAGAACAACGCGTTTTCATTGTTGAACAATATTTCAGAAAATAATCAGAAAGTTCTATTATAAATATAATAATAGGGTGTCCCGAAATGAACGCCAGATTTGAATTTGCCACCCCATTATTGCAGTAAAGTTGGTACAAACCCTATTGAAAAAATAAACCCCGTTCGACAGCCGATAGTTTAGGGTCAGTACGAATGGAAGGGCGTTACACGATAGAACAACGCGTTTTCATTGTTGAACAATATTTCAGAAAATAATCAGAAAGTTCTATTATAAATATAATAATAGGGTGTCCCGAAATGAACGCCAAATTTGAAATTTGCCACCCCATTATTGCAGTAAAGTTGGTACAAACCCTATTGAAAAAAAAAAAAACCCGTTCGACAGCCGATAGTTTAGGGTCAGTACGAATGGAGGGGCGTTACACGATAGAACAACGCGTTTTCATTGTTGTTGAACAATATTTCAGAAAATAATGAAAGTTCTATTATAAATATAATAATAGATTTGAATTTGCCACCCCATTATTGCAGTAAAGTTGGTACAAACCCTATTGAAAAAAACCCCGTTCGACAGCCGATAGTTTAGGGTCAGTACGAATGGAGGGCGTTACACGATAGAACAACGCGTTTTCATTGTTTGACAATATTTCAGAAAATAATCAGAAAGTTCGGCGGCCGGTGTGTAAATTAGCAAGACTATTATAGTTATAATAATAGGGTGTCCCGAAATGAACGCCAGATTTGAATTTGCCACCCCATTATTGCAGTAAAGTTGGTACAACCCTATTGAAAAAAACCCCGTTCGACAGCCGATAGTTTAGGGTCAGTACGAATGGAGGGGGCGTTACACGATAGAACAACGCGTTTTCATTGTTGAACAATATTTCAAAAATAATGAAAGTTTGGCGAATTTTGCGTTAATTTCGGGACGCCCCTATAGAATCTTTGAATGTTGTTAAATTTTTTGAAAAAAAAAAGGAGTTTTTGACGACGTCGCGTTTAATCTGGGTTTCTTGAGGCGTCCGTGTAAACAGGGGCGTATCTTTCTCGGTATCGATTAGTCAATATTATATATATATATATATATATATATATATATATATATATATATATATATATATATATTGTCGTCCCAACACCTACAAACCAAGGTGTAAAAACACCGACGTCTGTTTGGACAACGCCCGATAAAATGTCTCAACGTTGAAAAGCTCTACTCGAAATATCGACCGTCGTGACAATGTACAATGTTCAAACATATTTTCGACAATGTACAATGTTCAAACGCGTTGTTGTGGAAATATCGTGTGTGTGCAACTAAATAATCGCGGATTCTCTTCCCTCTTCTCACCCTTATTGTGTCGTGCATTTTTTTTTTCGGTACGCACGACGAACAGTCGTGACATGGGGGGATTGTAATAAACATTTCAACAATACCCAATTGTAGATTTGAATTTTCGTACAACGTACAAATAATAACGCCATATCCAACCATAGCGACGAAAATGTTGCCGACCCGACACAGTGTATTGTAAAATCAGTTTTCAGATATTCCGATAGTCTGTCGAATTTTAGATTTCCGCGAAATAAATATATTCAATCTACGGTTTTTTTCTGTAGCCTCGTGTTTGTATCTCGGTTATGCCGTTCTGAAATGTTTTGGGATCAAATCTTCTCCGAAGCCGCTTTTCTCGCACGCCCTTTTTTCGTTGCGAAAAATGGATCTGTGAGAATCGGTGTCAAATTTTGTGCGCGAAAACACAATTAATTAAGTGCGCGAATTTTCTTCTAAGAGCCACTTTAGAGACCGTTTATCGTCGGTGACAAAATGTTGTTTTCGGAAGGGCCGAGAAGATTTTTTGAACGACGTCGAAAACGGCCAAAAAAGAAAAAAAATGATGAAGTCAGTAAATTGGCCAGAAACGCCAGGAATTGTGGAAGAACAAAAATTGGCTTCTGCACCACGATAACGCCCCTCTGCCGCTCACATATCGTTTATTGTGAGCCAATTTTTGGGCCGAAAACAACACGCTAATAATCAGATCCGGGCCCCCTGTGATTTTTTCTCGTTCCCCAAAAAACTGAAAAGTCGCACGACGAAGGGACGACGCGGCCCACGGTTGAGGAGATAAAACGCGGTATCGAAGACAAAAATGAATTTTCGAATCGCTTCGAGGATCGGAAAAAACCTTTTGCGGCACAAGTGTATTATAATAATATCCGGTGGGGGATTACTTTGAAGGGGACACAGAATATAGATATTCGTAAATAAATAAATAAATAATTTTTTTGGAAAAACCCAAAATTCGCGATACATTACGAACAGACCTCGTACGTGTCTCTGGGAAAAGAAATTACGTGCAGGAAAAACCCCTCGGCCACTTATTTGACGTGCGTAATCTTGTTTTCCCGGAATCGGATTTTTAACTCTCTCTCTCTCTCTCTTGAGGAAATTAATTAGCAATAGCGCCGCAATGATCCTGAACAAACACTTTGAGGTTTCCTCAGTCCGATAATGAATGTCACGTGACTCTTGTACGCGGCAACATATATATATATATATATATATATATATATATATATATATATATATAAAGCTCGTCGCGAATGGAAAGTCGTTTTGAAAAAGAATCTATTTGAATTACAACAATAAATCAAATAATACAAGAATAGCTCAAAGGATATCAGATATCAGAATATAGCAAAATGCAACAATCTGTAAATAACAATATATACAGTTTTGAAAAGGTTGAATCTCGGTTGTTTACTACTATTGAGTCCCTATAGGGGACTTTCTCCGTCGATCCATGACTTTTATTAACAAATTTGACAAAAAATATATAAATGACTATTATAGTTATAATAATAGGGGTGTCTCGAAATGAACGCCAGATTTGAATTTGCCGCCACAATTCTCGCAGTAGAGACGGCAAAACCCCATTGAATCGTTTCTGTCTGTGGATGTTAATTAACGGTGGACCGTTTCGAACACCTACAGTGTGTGATATCTCTTTTTTAAGTTGGACTTTAAGCTACACTTTCATCAAAAATGAGACACAACTCCGTCAATTAGTCTGCAAGTTATGGACTGTTAAACGGTGGATACATTTTTTGGACCACTCTGTATATATATATATATATATATATATATATATATATGCAAATTTGAATCGAACTGTGGCCGCCAAACTTTCCATTATTTTCTGAAATATTGTTCAACAATGAAAACGCGTTGTTCTATCGTGTAACGCCCCCCCATTCGTACTGACCCTAAACTATCGGCTGTCGAATGGTTTTTTTTTAATAGAGTTGCCGACTTTACTGCAAGAATGCTGTGGCAAATTCAAATCTGGCGTTAATTTCGGTACACCCTAATATAGACCGGTTTCACTTCTATTAACTCTCTCCGTCATTTATTAAGCGTCCCAATTAAATTCCCAGTATATTTCTGTCACAACACCACGATGGAAACGACGAGTGGACGGGAGGATTCATAGCGCAACTATGCGGAAAACGAACTGTTAATTTCATCAATTAAGACCACTTTGCACTTTTCAGTTGTAGAATGTGTGACTCACTCCGATATATATACTTTAATATCGTTGTAATATCCGCTCGTCCGGACAATCAACAGTTGAACTGCGCGCTTATTTTTTTTATTACTTTATAACTTTATTTATTGTACAATCGACTATATGCCAGTTGTGGGTACAATTGCGGTTCGTTCGACTCCAGATCGGTTTCTGAGTCTGCAGAAATAAAACCGGTTTAAAGGCCCAAAAATGTGGTTTTTAGGCCCAAAAATGGGGGTTTCAGACGACTAATCGGCCCAAAAATGACGTTTTTAGACCCAAAAGTGGGGTTTTATGCGAAAAATCGGCCCAAAAATGCTGTCATCAGGAGCAAAATCGTCCCAAAAATGCGATTTTTAGACCCAAAATGGGGTATTTGGGCGCAATATAGGCCGAAAATTGGCCCAAAAATCCGGTTTGCGGGAGCAAAAACGGCCCAAAAATGCGATTTTTAGGCCCAAATATGCGGTTTTTAGTACCGAATATGCAGTTTTCAGGCTGTTTTTATGCCCTAAAATGGGGATTTCAGACGACTAATCGGCCCAAAAAAGAGGTTTTTAGGCCCAAAAAAGGGGTTTTTAGGCGCAAAATCGGGCAATATATGCGGTTTTTTAGCCCAAAAAAACGGCTCAAAAAATTGAGTTTTTATGACCAAAAATGGGGTTTTTAGACCCAAAACCGGTTTTAGGACGCGAAATCGACCCAAAAATATGGTGTTTAGAAACGAAAATCGGCCAAATATGACGGTTTTTAGGCGCAAAATGGTCCAAAAATGCGGTTTTCAGACGCCACTTCTACCCAAAAATGCGGTGTATAGACGCAAAATCGGCCCGAAACGGTGGTTTTCAGAGAGGCAAAATCGACCAAAAATGCGGTTATCAAAAAAACTTGTGGATCGATCTGGGAAAATTTTCGAAAAACCTAAATTTTCGATTTTCAACCCGCCGTTTCAGGGGCGAGTGTAACTCACTTTGGTACACTTGTGGGCGGAATATTTTGGATCGATATGGGAAAATTTTCGTAAAAACTAAATTTTCGATTTTCAACCCGCCGTTCAGAGGGCGGTTTCTACAAGTCTACAAGTGATTTTTGAAGCCGGCAACTAGTAATTTAGATCTGTTGTACCGTCAAGTTTTAAATGCTTCATGTTCATGCACACGGACCCGATAAGACGAGGTTGACCACTTCCTCCCGTTTGAGGTGTAGCACCAACGTCGGTTAACCCAATACCAATATCGAATTAAGTATTACGATTTTAGACACTCTATTTTATTGCCAACCTTTTATAATGGAGCCGTAAAAGTCACGGGGGGATACGTTCAAGTGCTCACCAACTTCTCTAAACGGGTGATTCGACTATTGGCCAATACTAATTTACTAATTTCGTCAATTTTTATGTCCCTTTTTGACGTGCTCGGGCGTCCGGCACGCCCTTCGCCCTTCACAACTTCTCCGGCCCTCCGAAAACATTCTGTAGCGCCGATAAACGTCTAAGGTAGCTCTTCACCACCATACGCCGTAGTCGACATTCGGGCACTTAATTCTGTTTTTCACGCGCAAAATTCGATACAGATTTTCCGATCCGTTTTTCCGAACGGCTAAAAATCGAAGACGAACCACAAAAAAAGCGGGTTTAGAAAAAGATCGACGGCTGAAATTGTCGGCATAACCGAGATACAAACACGAGGCTACAGAAAAACCCTAGATTGAATATATTTATTTCGCGGAAATTTAAAATTCGCGATACTTTTCGGTACAGACCTCGTATATTTTCGGAGGCTGCACAAACGATTGGAGCGTAGAGTAAACGTTTAATTTCACAAAGTAAAGTTCTCGAAGTGTTCAAAAAACCACATTTCCTCCAATCTCCCACTTCCTTCTGACACTTTTCACGAAGTTTTCCCGGGCCGGAAATTGAATTATCGCCGGGACGGTATCGCATCGGGAAAAACGACGGGAAAAATCCGGGAGTATTTTTCCGGGCCACGCGCTCTGGGTAATTTCAAGAATTACACAACTTTTGAAAAAATCAAATAATTAAACTCCGGATATATTAGGTGTACCCAAAAGTAATCGACAATTTGATAAGATGTATTTCGGTCTTGAGGAGTTCCTCAACAAGAGGGGAATAGAAAATTTGCCGGAAAAGTGGCGGCGGAGAGTTGTCGGTGATAATATCGGTGAATATACAGTAGATTAATAATTAAAGTTTCTTTTTTTTTAGCAAAATAAAATGAATTCCAAAGTCAAAATGTCGACTACTTTTGGGTACCCCCTAATAAGTCTCATATTTCTCATCCTATTATATGGGGTGTCCAAAAATTAAAGCAAAATTTGAATTTGCCACAGCATTCTTGCAGAGTAAAGTCGGCAAAACCCTATTAAAAGAAAAACCGTTCGACAGCCGATAGTTTAGGGTCAGTACGAATGGAGAGCGTTACACGAGGAGAACAACGCGTTTTCATTGTTGTGACAATATTTCAAAAATAATCAGAAATTTTGGCGGCCACAGTTCAAATTTAAATCTTGCGTTAATTTTGGGACCTAATATCGGTATATTTCGGCACTTAAACATAACGGACGTGGAATCCCCATAGCCGGCTGAAAAGAACAGATCTAAATCTTTTGAAAAGGACATCAAAACTGACTAATAGCCGACAAACTGACAATATATAAAGCTGTACTGAAACTATGCCGGGTTCCATCCAAGAATTCCAGTCAAAAGTCCTTATTAATGCTCCCCCCCTCCCCGGGGGTATGTTTCTAACCGAACAATCCATAATGACCTCAACATACCCCCGACAGTCCAGTTCCTTAAATTCCAAATCCACTCCTGTTCATCCAGTTTCCTTGAGACTTTCTGTAGGCCGGATACACGGGTCAAAAGTACCATCACTGGACGGCGTCTTTATCCAGTGAAACTAACCGTTCTGGGGCTCCGGGGTGGGGGGGGAGGGGGTTGAGGTCGGAGGAAATACAATACATACCGAGTATTATACAGGTGAGGGTGTCGACGTAATTGACGAGCTGTACGGTGGCCAGAGCTGAATAGCTGACGAGGAGGCTGGACACGTGAGAGATGACCGTCTTCCCGTGGAGGCTCCTCAGCTGGGGCAGTAGGGCGTAGACGAGCACTGTGGCCAGCATGAACGGCAGCGAGACGAGCATGCCGACCGGCAGGAAGACCAGTTCGGGTTCGGCCGGAGCCGATTCGAAGCAGACGACCGGCAGGAGGACGCCGTCGTCGCCGAAATTTTCCAGACAGAAATTGCCGAGGACCGGCTTGGCGGTGGGGAAATAGAGTGTGGCGTCCTCCAGCAGGTACCACTCGTCGGCCGGCTCGAGGACGTACCTTCGGCAGGCGGGTACTTGGTACGTGTAGGAGGAGGCGTTGAGCGGCGAGGGTACGGGGCCGTCCTCCAGCCGGTAGAGACGGGGCGAGAACTGGACGCCGGGAGTCGGCTGGCACCGGCTCGAATTGTAGAAGGACATGAGCGGCGGACAGCATTTGGGCACCGCCACTGACGACATTGTGCACTGGCCGACGGCCGCCACAACACTGATCACTTCACGGTTCCGGGCGCAGTACACCGCGCCCTCTCCACACCGAGGAAACGCACAGTCGAAAACTATTTTTAAAAATTATCTTTCGAAACCGATTTCAGTACGTACAGCGTTCCATTCGCCGGTTCGGTGCGGGTTTTTCGAAAATATTCGTCAAAAAACAAAAATAAAAAAATTGCGGAAAGGACCGTTGCGTCCAACACTGAATTTTAGGCGCAAAATCGGGACAAAAATTACGTTTTTAGACCCGAAAATGCAGTTTTAAGGAGTAAAATCGGCCCAAAAATGCGGTTCCTAGGCCAAAATATGCGGTTTTAAGGCGCAAAATCGGCCTTTAAATGGGGGTTTTTAGGCGCAAAATGGAACCAAAAATGCTCTTTTATGCCCCAAAATGAAGTTTTTAGGAGTAAAATCGGCACAAAAATGCGGTTTTCAGTCGCAAAACGGGCCCAAAAATGCGGTTCTCAGGCCAAATATGCGGTTTTAAGGCAAAAATCGGCCCAAAAATGGTTTTTAGGCGCAAAATGGACCCAAAAATGCTCTTTTTATGCCCCAAAATGAAGTTTTTAGGCTAAAAATCGGCCCAAAAGTGCGGTTTTTATACGCAAAATCAGCCCAGAAATGGGGTTTTTAGGAGCAAAATTGACCCAAAAGTGCGGTTTTTAAGCGCATAATCGGACCAAAATTCAGGTTTTTACGCAAAATCAGCCCAAAAATGGGGTTTTTAGGAGCAAAATTGACCCAAAAGTGCGGTTTTTAGGCGCATAATCGGACCAAAATTCAGGTTTTTTGGCCCAAAAATGCGGTTTTTAGACCATAAATGGTGTTTTTAGTCGCAAAATTGCCCAAAAATGCGGTGTTTGTGCCCAAATTCGGCCCAAAAATGCGGTTATTAGACTCAAAATGCGGTTTTTAAGCCCAAAAATACGGTATTTAGACGCAAAATCGGCCCATAAATGCGGTTTTTAAGCCCAAAAATACGGTTTTTAGACTCAAAAATGCGGTTTTTAGGCGCAAAATTCGACCAAAAATGCAGTTTTTAGGTGCAAAATCAGCCCAAAAATGAGGTTTTTTTGGCTCTAAAATGCTGTTTTTAGGCTCAAAAATGCGGTTTTTAGACGAAAAATAGGGCCAAAAATACGGTTTTTATGCCCAAATATCCGTTTTTTGGCACAAAATCAGTTCAAAAATGCGGTTTTTAGGCGCAAAATCGGACCATAAATCCGGTTTTTAAGCCCAAAAATGCGGTTTTTAGGCCCAAAAATACGGTTTTTAGACGCAAAATTGGCCCACAAATGAAGTTTTTTGGCTCAAAATGCCGTTTTTAGGCTCAAAAATGCGGTTTTTAGACGCAAAATTGGGCAATAACTCGGTTTTTATGCCCAAATATCCGTTTTTAGGCGCAAAATCAGTTAAAAAATGCGGTTTTTAGGCGCAAAATCGGCCCATAAATGCGCTTTTTAAGCCCAAAATGCGTTTTAGGCCCAAAAATGCGGTTTTTAAGCCCAAAAATACGGTTTTAGGCGCAAAATCAAAAATGCGGTTTTAGGCTCAAAAATGCAGTTTTAGGCAAAATGCGGTTTTAGACGCAAAATCAGCCCAAAAATGCGGTTTTTGGCTCAAGCAGTTTTAGGCCAAAATGCAGTTTTAGACGCAAATTGGCCCAAAAATGAGGTTTTAGGCTCAAAATGCGGTTTTAGGCGCAAAATTCGGTAAAAATGCGGTTTTAGGCGCAAATGATTAAAAAAATGGTTTTGGCTCAAAATGGTTTTAGGCGCAAAATCGGCCAAAATGCAGTTTTTAAGGCCCAAAATGCGGTTTTTAAGCCCAAAATGCGGTTTTAGGTTTTGAACGCAAAATTTAAAAATGAGGTTTTGGCTCAAAAATGCGGTTTTAGGCGCAAAATTTAGTAAAAATGCAGTTTTAGACGCAAAATTGGCCCAAAAATAAGGTTTTTGGCTCAAAATGCAGTTTTAGGCGCAAAATTGGGCCAAAAATGCGGTTTTATGCCCAAATATCCGTTTTAGGCGCAAAATCAAAAAATGCGGTTTTAGGCGCAAAAAAAATGCGTTTTTATTACCAAAATGCGTTTTGGCGCAAAATCAAAAATGCGGTTTTAGGCGCAAAATTTGGAAACAAAATGCAGGTTTTTAGGACGCAAATGGGGCAAATTAAAAAAATGCGGTTTTTAAGCCAAAAATGCGGTTTTTGCGCAAAATTGGGCCAAAAATGCGTTTTAGACGCAAAATCAGGTAAAAAATGCAGTTTTTTAAAGCCAAAAATTTAAAAATGCAGTTTTAGGCGCAAAATCGGAGAAAAATTCAGTTTTAGGCCAAAAATGCGGTTTTAGGCGCAAAATTCGACCAAAATGCGGTTTTTAGGCACGCAAAATACAGTGGCCCAAAAATACGGCTCAAAAGTTTTTTTCAGGCGCAAAATGCTACCAAAAATGTTTTAGACGCCCAAAATTTTCGATTTTCGATTTTCGACCGCCGTTTCAGGGGCAAGTGTAACTCACATTGGTACACTTGTGGGTGGAATATGGGATCGATCTGCGAAAATTTTCGAAAAACCTAAATTTTCGATTTTCAACCCGCCGTTTCAGGGGCAAGTGTAACTCACATTGGTACACTTGTGGGTGGAATATGGGATCGATCTGCGAAAATTTTCGAAAAACCTAAATTTTCGATTTTCAACCCGCCGTTTCAGGGGCAAGTGTAACTCACATTGGTACACTTGTGGGTGGAATATGGGATCGATCTGCGAAAATTTTCGAAAAACCTAAATTTTCGATTTTCAACCCGCCGTTTCAGGGGCAAGTGTAACTCACTTTGGTACACTTGTGGGTGGAATATGGGATCGATCTGCGAAAATTTTCGAAAAACCTAAATTTTCGATTTTCAACCCGCCGTTTCAGGGGCAAGTGTAACTCACTTTGGTACACTTGTGGGTGGAATATGGGATCGATCTGCGAAAATTTTCGAAAAACCTAAATTTTCCATTTTCGACCCGCCGTTTCAGGGGCAAGTGTAACTCACATTGGTACACTTGTGGGTGGAATATGGGATCGATCTGCGAAAATTTTCGAAAAACCTAAATTTTCGATTTTCGACCCGCCGTTTCAGGGGCAAGTGTAACTCACATTGGTACACTTGTGGGTGGAATATGGGATCGATCTGCGAAAATTTTCGAAAAACCTAAATTTTCGATTTTCAACCCGCCGTTTCAGGGGCAAGTGTAACTCACATTGGTACACTTGTGGGTGGAATATGGGATCGATCTGCGAAAATTTTCGAAAAACCTAAATTTTCGATTTTCAACCCGCCGTTTCAGGGGCAAGTGTAACTCACATTTGGTACACTTGTGGGTGGAATATGGGATCGATCTGCGAAAATTTTCGAAAAACCTAAATTTTCGATTTTCAACCCGCCGTTTCAGGGGCAAGTGTAACTCACATTGGTACACTTGTGGGTGGAATATGGGATCGATCTGCGAAAATTTTTGAAAACCTAAATTTTCGATTTTCAACCCGCCGTTTCAGGGGCAAGTGTAACTCACATTGGTACACTTGTGGGTGGAATATGGGATCGATCTGCGAAAATTTTCGAAAAACCTAAATTTTCGATTTTCAACCCGCCGTTTCAGGGGCAAGTGTAACTCACATTGGTACACTTGTGGGTGGAATATGGGATCGATCTGCGAAAATTTTCGAAAAACCTAAATTTTCGATTTTCAACCCGCCGTTTCAGGGGCAAGTGTAACTCACATTGGTACACTTGTGGGTGGAATATGGGATCGATCTGCGAAAATTTTCGAAAAACCTAAATTTTCGATTTTCAACCCGCCGTTTCAGGGGCAAGTGTAACTCACATTGGTACACTTGTGGGTGGAATATGGGATCGATCTGCGAAAATTTTCGAAAAACCTAAATTTTCGATTTTCAACCCGCCGTTTCAGGGGCAAGTGTAACTCACATTGGTACACTTGTGGGTGGAATATGGGATCGATCTGCGAAAATTTTCGAAAAACCTAAATTTTCGATTTTCAACCCGCCGTTTCAGGGGCAAGTGTAACTCACATTGGTACACTTGTGGGTGGAATATGGGATCGATCTGCGAAAATTTTCGAAAAACCTAAATTTTCGATTTTCAACCCGCCGTTTCAGGGGCAAGTGTAACTCACTTGGTACACTTGTGGGTGGAATATGGGATCGATCTGCGAAAATTTTCGAAAAACCTAAATTTTCGATTTTCAACCCGCCGTTTCAGGGGCAAGTGTAACTCACATTGGTACACTTGTGGGTGGAATATGGGATCGATCTGCGAAAATTTTCGAAAAACCTAAATTTTCGATTTTCAACCCGCCGTTTCAGGGGCAAGTGTAACTCACATTGGTACACTTGTGGGTGGAATATGGGATCGATCTGCGAAAATTTTCGAAAAACCTAAATTTTCGATTTTCAACCCGCCGTTTCAGGGGCAAGTGTAACTCACATTGGTACACTTGTGGGTGGAATATGGGATCGATCTGCGAAAATTTTCGAAAAACCTAAATTTTCGATTTTCAACCCGCCGTTTCAGGGGCAAGTGTAACTCACATTGGTACACTTGTGGGTGGAATATGGGATCGATCTGCGAAAATTTTCGAAAAACCTAAATTTTCGATTTTCAACCCGCCGTTTCAGGGGCAAGTGTAACTCACATTGGTACACTTGTGGGTGGAATATGGGATCGATCTGCGAAAATTTTCGAAAAACCTAAATTTTCGATTTTCCACCCGCCGTTTCAGGGGCAAGTGTAACTCACATTGGTACACTTGTGGGTGGAATATGGGATCGATCTGCGAAAATTTTCGAAAAACCTAAATTTTCGATTTTCAACCCGCCGTTTCAGGGGCAAGTGTAACTCACATTGGTACACTTGTGGGTGGAATATGGGATCGATCTGCGAAAATTTTCGAAAAACCTAAATTTTCGATTTTCAACCCGCCGTTTCAGGGCAAGTGTAACTCACTTGGTACACTTGTGGGTGGAATATGGGATCGATCTGCGAAAATTTTCGAAAAACCTAAATTTTCGATTTTCAACCCGCCGTTTCAGGGGCAAGTGTAACTCACATTGGTACACATGTGGGTGGAATATGGGATCGATCTGCGAAAATTTTCGAAAAACCTAAATTTTCGATTTTCAACCCGCCGTTTCAGGGGCAAGTGTAACTCACATTGGTACACTTGTGGGTGGAATATGGGATCGATCTGCGAAAATTTTCGAAAAACCTAAATTTTCGATTTTCAACCCGCCGTTTCAGGGGCAAGTGTAACTCACATTGGTACACTTGTGGGTGGAATATGGGATCGATCTGCGAAAATTTTCGAAAAACCTAAATTTTCGATTTTCAACCCGCCGTGTCAGGGGCAAGTGCAAATCGCATTTTTGGGCCGATTTTGGGTGTAAAAACCGCATGTATTGCCCGATATTGCGCAAAAAAGCCCAATTTTGGGCCTAAAAACCTCATTTTTAATCCGATTTTGCGGCTAAGAACCCCATTTTAGGGCATAAAAACAGCATTTTTGGCTGATTTTGGTCCTAAAAACCGCATTTTTAGGGTTATATTGCGCCCAAATACCGCATTTTTGCGCATAAAAACCTTATTTTTGGGCCGATTAGTTGTCTAAAATCTCCATTTTTGGGCCTAAAAATCGAATTTTTAGCCGATTTTGCGGCTACAAACCCCATTTTAGGGCATAAAAACTGCATTTTGGGGACGATTTTGCTCCTAAAAACCGCGTTTTTGGCCTGATTTTTCGCCTAAAACTCCATTTTTGGGCCTAAAAATCCCGTTTTTGGGCCCATTTTGCGCCTAAAAACCCCATTTTTGAACCGATTTTCGCCTAAAAACCCCTTTTTTGGCCCGATTTTGCGCCTAAAAACCCCATTTTTGAGTCGATTTTGCGCCGAAATACCGCATTTTTGTACCAAAACACCCCATTTTTGAGCAGATTTTGGGATAAAAAAACCGCATTTGAGGGATTTTGGGGACTAAAAACCGTCTTTTTGAGCCGATTTTGCACCTAAAAACCATATTTTATGGCCTAAAATGCGCATATTTGGGCCTAAAAACCGCATATTTGGGCTAATTTTCTGCCTAAAAACCGTATTTTAGGGCCCAAAAACCGTAATTTAGGGCCTAAAAACCGCAGATTTGGGCTAATTTATCCTCTAAAAACCGCACTTTTGAGACTAAAAACCGCATTTTTGGGCCGATTTTGCGTCTTAAAACCCCTTTTTTGGGCCTAAAAACAGCATTTTTGGGCCGATTTTGCGCCTAAAAACCGCAATATTTTTGGTCTAGACCCAATATTGTGTCTAAAGAACCCATTTTTGGGACTAAAAACCGAATTATTGAGCCGATTCTGCACCTAAAAACCTTATTTAAGGCCTATAGTATATCTATAGGTTAAAGATATTATTAACAAGGAGTGAAAAGAAAGTAAGACGGTAGATTTAAATAAAGTAAATGCAATTATTTGTCTCTAGTTCGATTACACTTAGAAAATTGAAACACTTCGCAGAGCATTATTCTTAGAGACCCTCAAGACATTGGGTCCATAGGGGATTGTGTTCAAAATGGGGTACAGGAAGCTAGAATTTTATGGGATACAAAACTGTATTTCGAGGGTATAAAACGACGGCCTACTCAATACGCGAGCAATAAACTGTAATTGTCAATTTATTCGGAGAATTGAATCAAAATAACCTTTCACAGTGTTACTTACAATAGATGCGTATAGTTAAAAAATACAAATTTATACAGAATGTACAGAGGGTTTGATTGGGGGGTTGGTCGCTTCAGGCGAAGAAATCTTCCCTGTCGGCGCCGACGCCTGTACCGTCCTCGAGCGACGAGAAGTTGAGGAAATGCGCCGGCCTGTGGATCTCGTGGTAGAACTCCTTCGGGTTGCCCAACATCAGTTCGTACTTCATGTTCGGATCGTGCCTAACGCCTACACACCGCAAATTCTTATATATATATGTATATACTATTATTATTTACAACTAGCTCTTATATACAATCGTGCATGCTCTTTCACATATTAGGTGGTGCTACGTGTTTTCATAGTTATTGTAGGTCTCCTCTCGCCGGTCGGGGTTTCGGCCGCTCGCCATCTTCAGTAGCGCTGTGTCAGTAGTCACTGTGGGCGGTGAGGACGCCCCCAAAAAACATCCAACTAACAGAGCGCTACCGAAGATGGCGAGCGGCCGAAACTCCGGTCTAGCGAAAGACCGAACCGGCGAGAGGAGACAGAAACATCACGAACCGACAGTATTCCTCCAACCCCTCGCAGACCACAAAACAGATATATCAAATTTTCTTAGTTATATTTCAGTGGGCAAAGTTCATCATTATACCGTAAATCGTTATACCGGTTAAACGATCTTCGATTACAAAGCTCACCGTCCTCAAATAAACAGTCGTTTACCGTTGCGTACAGTTTAGGGGTAGGTTAGAAATTTTACGCGCAATCAAAAGAATACCGGACACTCCAGTAGTCAAACGTTAATGTTAATGACTGACTGACGTTAATATTGCTGTTAGTTTGTAGCGCAACACCACCTTACCTTTTTTACAGTCGAAGGGAAAATTTCCGATAAACTTAGAGATGCTTTAGAGGTTGTATCGGAGAATAAATTACGGTTTTCTAAAATACTACAAATAACGATTACGGGCAGTTAGCCTGTAGCCTTCATCCGATTGTTCTTAATGTTCTAGAACGATAATATAGAATAATATTCCGTGGCAATATATCCGTTTAAAGCTTATCGAAATAACAATTTTGTGTTGGTATATTTACAGTGGTTTCTTTTTACGACCTAACGTAACCTACCTTAATCAGACTGTAAATTAATTGTCTTTTCAGTATTACTTATATTACTGCCACTGACTGTTATATCGGTTCTGTTTTTACTCCGTGTACAAATTCGGCTATTTATTTAATTTAACCTAATGTTCTTTGTTCGTTAGTGTTAAATTTTGCAGAATTTTCTTTTTATATTGCGGCAATATCCGTTTTAAAGATTCATACTGTAGTCTGTTTTATTGTGTTTATAAATTTTGAACAATTTATTTTTCACAAGTCTTTCTAATAGGCCAGTTAATTTCAATAATCGTTACCGAAATCTAATTGTCTCTTAATACAATCGGCGAAAGTGACAACATCTTATCGCTAAAAATATTTTTGTAATTTTAAATTCGTTACGAACCCATAAAATTGTAATTCCAAGAGCCTTGCGCCGGCACCATGAAGAAACCCAAAAATCTGTCGGATAACAGCATCTGAACTCTTTCGTAATGGCTGGGCAGATAGCCTTCGGGTTGTTGCCCTTGTCCGTATTCTGACGGCCCCATTCAAATCCGCTATCGTACGACAACAATAATAAAAAATTATAAATCGGAACAAAAATCGAAACAGTAAAATAATGTTCCGCGACAGGAATTTGAATTATAACGAACTTCCAGTCGGATTGTGTAATGCTGATGTGTGGGCAAATGCGTGAAACTCCGAAGAAGTTTCATCGAAAACCTTTCTTTTTTTTTGACCTTTCCCCTTTCTGACTCAGAGTCGGGCACCGATGATGAAAGCACGCGGTGTTAAGGGTTACGAAAGGTCAGGGCCCCATCCAACGGCGTCCACACTTTAGAGGGTTGGTCTCCAAACGTGGGGAAAAAACCCTTAATACGGCGGGGGGTTTACCACAGCATTGAGTATCAATCCCACCGGAAGTTATTATCTGGCAATGAGATTAAAATACACAAGCGTAACGGTGTTTATAAACGTACCTCGGCGTGAGCTTGTACGCGGTGAGCGAACAAGAGCCCGGAGTGAAACTGCAAGTGATGACCACAGTCTTTTCGCCGTCCCAAGAGGGATTGTCGGCCATCACTTTCGCGTGAGTCGTTATATCCTGCAAACGGAAATTGTTCAAATGGCACCTTCATTGAGTTCGATTAGTGGTCATCAGACCTTACTTACGATTAAATCGCAAACGTCCATTGTACACTGGACGGATTCAAACTGCCGATCTCTCTTGGTCGAGAAGAGGCAGACGGCGTGGGCCGTGGGGAGGAATAGGAGAGGGTATTATTTCGGGCGATATATACCTGGGGCGATAGCTGCGGCAACTCGTTGGGCTGGGTATGTATCCAGCCGAGGGGCTCCATGTCCTTGAGGAACTGGTGTTGGGGGAGCGACTGCGGGAGGTGGACGGTCTGATGGGTGCCCCACTGCGGAGGCATCACTATGCACCTGATCTCCTTCACCTGCGGGTTGTCCGGCGGGCTCACACCGTACAGGTAACCGCAGATCTGTCATTAAAAGCACAAATAGTTTAGCGAAAGCAATCTACAACATACTCAATTTTGTAGGTTCGTCATGTTTCTGTCTCCTCTCGCTGCTGTTTGGTCTTTTGCTAGACCGGTTTCGGCCGCTCGCCATCTTCAGTAGCGCTGTGTCAGTCACTGTTAGCACTTTGGATGTTTTTTGGGCATCCTCACTGCACTGTCACTTTCACATGTTTGTCAGTATGTCAGTCGTTTATATATATATATGTGTTCTGTTATTGTTATTGGGGCATTATGTTTGTCTTCGGATTTTGTTAATCCGTTTTCTAAGTGTGAGTCACAGATTGTCGGAAGGGGATGGTGTGGTGGTTGGGCTCCAATTTTGTTCCGCGAATGGAGCACTTATTTCTGGCTGATTTCGGCACTTATCCACTACTCAAGGAGACCGACGGTGGATTCAAACATCCAAGCCGCCGAATATACTTTAAATGAGTAAACGCTAAATTATCCGAACGACAGACCTGTGCTCTCAGATCGGAGATCGTGACAAACTTCTTCAGGACGTTCTTGGGCAGTATATACGTATAGCCGGTCTCCTTGATGTCGTCGGACGACACGTATATGTGGTTCGTTCGCAGGTGCAAATTGGTCGCCGATATAGCCCTCACCCGCCATTCCGTTTTGGAGCTAAACAAACAATCGTACCAATCTGATATAAATAAAATTATTTAGAATTCGGATCTTTAATTAACCCATCGGCATACAAATAAAATTGAATTTGATGAGTCCAAAAAATAATTTGGTTCATCACGAACAGAATTATCCGGAAGCTTAAAAACGGAATATTGTATTTTGAAATTTAAATCCAATAATCTAATATAATATACACCGGACTGTAGGACAGTTCTTGAAGTCTACAATGGCACACTACAATCGCTGCGATTCAATGAATCTCAAGGGGTTTAGTTAAATTTTACAGAACGAAACACATTTTTTCATACGATTCAGCTAAATATATAAATTGACAATTCAAAACTTATCATTTATGCCTATTTTATACCCAGTCATGAATAGTCGTAGCACCCGGATACCATTCAAACCAATCGATTTATGTGAGCATAGATACTGGATATGAAATAAATAATTCGGCGATGCGTATAAAACTTAAATGATGAGATACAATCGATGATACTGCGCTAGGGCACAACCTGAATGTCTGAGTTTCGTAATTGGACGTTGTGGCGGTGATGATTTCGTCGCCGTGTTTGTTGACCGTTCTTGTTGTGGTCGCCGTCAGCTGCGACTGTTCCTTGGTCTGTTTTTCGATCTCGGCGATCTGCTGACGCTGGGCCGACGGCGCGCTTATCTCCATTCCGAGGATGATGTCCCTGATTTCGGACTGGGTCAGCGAAGCCACGTTCACGCTGCAAACAACAATTTTTTTCGATATAACCGTTTTGCGGTCTGCGGCGGTCGGAATACTGTCGGGTTCGTGGTGTTTCTGTCTCCTCTAGACAGCGAAAGACCTCTAACCAGCGAGAGGAGACAGAAACATCACGAACCTACAATTTTTTATATACAGTGTTAACGGAAAAGAATATTAACCGAGACGCTAAGTTTATGGCGATGCGTCGAACAAATATATACTGATGTTTCGTAGGTTTGCGGTGTTTCTGTCTCTTCGGTCCGTCACTGTCGTCACTTGTACTGTTGTCCAAAGTGACTAACAACACGGAAAATTATATTATTTTCCAACAATTACAGTCGCGGCGTTACCAACTCACTTATTTTTCTTTCCATAATCGGCCAAGATAAGATCCTTAAGTTGTACTTCAACTTTGATCCACTCGTCGTCCGATAAAGTCGGCCAAATGTGGTGGGGTTCTGTGATCGTCGTCTTATCCGGTTTCAGCATGACTTTGGTCCTCTCGGTGTTCACGTGAAGCGCTCTCAATATCAATATCAGACGTGGGAAAATGCCTAAAAAAAAAAAAAAAAAAAAACCGTGTCTAGATATAGCGACAAGAAAAGAGAATAATAGTAATACGAATTAATTTTTAACACTCACGGTATAAGATGAAATAGTCTTGAGCCAGTCGTCGTATAAGTTGAAGAGAACCATCTGCGGTTCAGTAGCTTTCAGTATAAGATCGCCGAATTTTTCCACCTTCAGACACGCTTGGAACGGCAACTGAAGTTCTGAACCCTTGATGACGATATTGGGGAAGTCCAACAAGTGTACCTACCGAACAGAATTAAACGGATTTCGCTCGTAAAATGTGAATTTTACAAAACTAGACGATTGGTTCGATGCGGTAGAACACAAACACCGTATCACAAAACTAATATAAACAGTGAACTATTGCGCGAAATTGTGCTAACGATTTGCAGCCTACGCTGTTTCATAACACTGTCTCCTACTTACAGACAACGTCCGTGGCGCGGCATAATGCCGGATTTGAACCGCCTCCACGGAGCAGACTCAACGTCCTGAGCCGCTGTGGCTCCGGAATGATTATTTAAATGGAGTTTTATGCGAAAGAACACAATGAAATCGCAAAACTAATCCGTAACTAATGGAATATACATCGCGATGAATTTTATTATTTCAAATATAGCACTCACCTCGAGAGGATCAAGCATACCCTTCCTCGTGACAATGATCTGTTTCGGTTGTTCTTCAACCGGCAGAGACCTGATAAGAGCTGCAACTTCTTCGGCCGTTTTCCATTTGGCTAACTGGAATCGAATAATACACATTCGTCTATATGAGAAGATATAATAAATAAAAGTATAACCCGGTTTAGGTGAAATTATCGCTACATTTATATGGCATTTATCGCCGAAATAAATTAAACTTTAAAAGGCGCAAAAAAAAATTATCACCGATCAACTCCCGGTGGGATAACATAGTACTGTGGGAAGAAACTCGGTTAACAGGAGTTGACTCTGGCATTCTTCCCTGAGGTAAAAACCATCTACCGAGGTTCTTCCCACAGGATTACATAATTGTACCTGGTTAGTTAACGATAATTGAAGTTGTTCTTCCTAAATCTACTGGAACACATTTATTATAAATCGTGGGTGTAAAAGAAATTTATAGCCGGAGAATATATTATTGAATTGAATATATGTCTATTGACCTGTCCAAGACGTTTCTGTCCAGCCCAAACCGAAGTGTGGATGATCTTGAGGAAGAGCTGGCCTGTCCTTGGGTTGAAAATGAATATGGCGCCGTTTATAGGCTTCGTCGTCAAGTTGCCTTCAAACGTCTTGTGGATTGTCACACGATATACATTTGTATCATCGACAAACCTTTCGGACAGAATAGAAAAATTTAAATTAACGACTGTAATGATAAATTTTTCAATTATTTAATATAAAGTAACGTTTTATATATATATATCTCACCAGATAATCTGATTGGAGAACAGTTCGCCGTAGTTCTGAGACGAAAGATAAGGCTCCGTTGGTTCCGAAGAGTACAACTGAAGCGCCTTCCGTATACGTTCTCTCAGTACGTACAAAGCGGGATTCGCTTTCATGATCTTGGCCATCGCCTGCTGTATCAGCGGCTTGCATCCGGGAAACCAATTGCCGTAAGCGCTGAAATAATCGAATAAACAATTTATATAAACGCCCTAAAAGTTGGTATTCATACAATGCAGTACTACGAAAAAAATTTCGATCTGTAAATTATTAATTTTAGTTATATACGGAGGATTTCGGTAATACCTGTGCAAGTTGTACGCCAAATCGATGGCTATAAGAACGCCGGTCGGCGACGGATAGATGGACATGTTGTCCGTTGTGTAGTCCAAAAATTTGGCCCTCGCGTATCTTTCAATGTCGTGCGAATCGTAATCGCCCCATCTCAACTGGACGTCGATCCAATATTTCTGCGTGTTCGTGTTGTCCATCGTGTCCCTGAATAAAAAAACCCCCGTTACCGTTACTAAATCTCCGAACAGAATTTAAGAATATAATTAAGGAGAGGGCGCAAATTTAAAAAAAAAAATAAGAAAAAAGCCCACTTCGAATCGGCGAGGAGTGACGGTCGGATACGTTCCATTTGTAGGCGGCGAACAGCAAGATGTCTGCGCACGAAGAATTCATTTTGTACGATTTCCTCGGGTGAATTGTCTCCTTCTGTACAGTTTCTATTTCGAGAGCGTCCAGTTCTTGATCGAACACCTGAGTCGCGGCACAGAAATCGTTTTATATCAGGAAACAAATACATCAAACGTTCCGTAATCGAGATATTCGTTTGCCGGACACTAACCTGACACAGGTCCATAACGACGGATTCGTGCACTTTCTGCCACAAATGGGCGCGGAATATCTGGATCAGGGAAATCTTCAGGGTCGGAATTTTTCCGTGCATGAAAATACCAGTCAAGTCCAATTGTACCTGAAAACAGAAGGTTATAATGCATACGATTGAAGTCAAGCCGATGTAGTTAAGCCGCGGTAGAAATATTTATTATTATTTACCTGAAAACCGACGTAAACGTTGGCCCTGTTAATAGTCGGCGACCACCATAACGTAAACCGACGGTTGGGAATTTGATTCAGACCGGATCTCTGAGCGTTGGTCAGTTTTTTGTATTTCATCGATTCCTCAAAACCGGAAGCTTTTTCCCTGTCAAAAACATATTGTGCGTCCTCGTGTTAGAAAATAGATTTTACGCTCTAAAGTCTGAGGCAATGTGGCTCAGAAAAGTATTTCCAGAAGACGTGAATGTATAAAAAAAACTAAACCGAAAAGCGAATACTAACCAGAAAAGACCTTCCCAGGTCGGGAAGTATGTACCCTTGAAAAGAGTGTGTTCCAGTATTCCTTCGACACCGCCGAGGGCTTGAATCATATCGGTTCTGTAATTGTTCAAATTCCAGAGTTTACCGTCGTGACGCTGGTGAGTCCACCAGAAGGGATTCTGCTTCAAGACCTGAAAATAAAAAATCTATAATAACAAGACTGCATTCACGTAACAGTTGAATAACAGTTTTTTTTTTTCAATAATTAAACTGGTAATATTCGAGGAAAACGATATAATTACCTGATACTGTTTGAACTCCGTCCTTATCCTCCATCCTTTGTCGTAAGCCAATGTATGCCTGTCCTTCTGGAACAGGGTGTTGATACGCGGTATACCGCGATCCCAACTGTCTTCAAGATCTTCAAGAGTCAAACGCCTGTACGACATTACAAAATATTAATGAGTGAAGGTTTCCGCCGAACATGAATTATCATTGCCGGTGGAATCGTGTAATATACTGTGGAAAGGATTTCGGTTAACGGGTCGTGACCACCCCCCCCCCGGTATTACAGGGAGTTTTCCTTATCGGTTCCATCATCGTGGTCGGAATGAAGCGGAGGAGAGAGGGCCCCAGAAGGAAAGGGAAAACCGTTCCAGTGGAGGTCAATCAAATGGTTTCCAACTGGAATTACCACTTCTTTTGACAGTATTACACAATCCTACAGCAAATTAGTTACGGACAATTACAAATATTGATAAGTTAACTTGAACAGGTAATATGAATACTTCATAACCATATCTCACTGTTACACTAATTCTATTATCCCGGTAATAACCCGGATTATTATTGTATTATAATGTATAAAATATTACTTAGCAGAGTCCAGTCTTGGACAACAGCAAGTTTAGTCGACAGTCGTGCCGCAAAGCATATTTCTGTGTTATTATATATGTATGTATGTAAGTATAAATTGAAATAGAAATTACCTGTTTTGGGCGTTGGCTTCTTGTCTCTTCAACGCGTACTCGGCCCAAACTCTCTGCGAGTCAATGAACTCAGATTCCCAGGGCTGGATATACCTGTACAAGTTCGGTATTAGCTGATCCTCGTCGTGGCTCATACCGGATCTGAAATGAGTAATACCGACATCCGTCTGCTTCGACCATCTAAGATCGGACTGTAAAAGAGAGAATAAATGCAATGAAATAAATAAATAGAAGAATAAGGGGGATAACATACAGCTTAGTATATAGTGTTTGTTGGCTAGCGTCAATTTTTACGATATCCGTCTCGAGTAACGCCCCTAATAGTCCAAATTTAAGGTTTAAATATGTTATAAAATATAAATGAATCGGACTTACTTGCGGAATAAGTACGTGGCCCATCGAAAGCATTCCGAGACCGCCGAGTTCTTTCGGCGTGTAGAAGACGACAGGCGGAAACCTCGAGGGCATTTTTGAATTGAGACCGATCTTGATACGTGTCTGTATCTTATTTTCACATTTCACCAACAGATCCAGCAGTTCTTGAGTGTTTACAACAGCCTCACGGAAATAAGTCATCAATCCGATAAGGGCCGTGTTCCACTTGTTTACAATCTATATAAACAATAACAATAAAACTTCTATCAAACTCATAAATAATAAAGATTGTTCTTTAAATTTTTAATACGATAAAAAACAATTTTTTCAACAAAGTTTATTAGTGAATATTGTTTAAGTTTTTCACCTTTGTGAAAGTAGTAGAACCGGAAGCCATAAGGATTTGCCGAACACGATTGTGGAAACGCTGAAGACTTTCATCGTCCACTCTGAGGAAACACTGGGCCGTCCTCTCTTTGGTAACTTCGTTCTGAAGATTCCACACTCCGTCCCTGTGGGTGAACTCCTCGTGTGTCGTTCGGCACTATAAAAACAATAAACACTTATTATTTCCACAAATTTAATGTTGTATACTTTCCTGTATAGCGCGAATAGATTGTCACGAACTGCATAGCACTGTTTTTCATGCCCCCAGAAGGAATGGGCAAAAACCCATTAGCAAAAATTGCTAATATATGTCCAAAAATAATATATGTGCAAAAATATGTCCGTATATATATTTAGAAACAACAGCAATATGACAAAAGGTAAAATGTAACATCTTTAAAAAATAATGTATCAAAATGAACTTAATTTTTCTACTCTATTGCAAGAAAATATATCACAAGCTTAGACTATCAGGATAGACGTAGTTTTATTTGTTTATACGGCCAGCGCTCTTTTATTACAAACCTTAGGCAATATACGGCATTCAAAGCCGCCCATGTTGAACAACAGATTGGGATTGTCCTTGGAATACACGGATACAAAACTATTCTCCCACTGGACAGTTGTAGTCGATCTCGGAAGTCTGTTCTTAATATCCCAAAATACGGCACGACCACTGAAAACAAAATTGTACTTGATTTATTTAATTATATTTGACTTAGTTAGGTTAATAGAATTGGACATCTTCACTGAAAAAATTCTCTATCATCACAACCATATTAAATGCTAAGAATGAAGTATGGACAATGCATTCATCATAATCATGGATTTCAATTAATATAAAAAAAAATAACATTGTCATTCCTGAATATAAATTAAGTATAAAAATAATGTATAACCCCAAAAAATATCAATAAGCTCCACTATTTTATTACTATATTCTAATGTTCAGTTTGCGCGTAATCCAGTGCACTATGTGAGGCACACCCTCCAACATAAGAGCACTGCCAGCCCACATACCCGGCTGGCTTCAGGACCCCTGCGCTAATCATCATTACAACAATATTACTACCTAACATCAGATGTATCAAAACTAATCCTGAATAGACACTAATCCAGCATTATATAGAAAAGTATGTTCTCTGATGTTCAGTTTGCGCGTAATCCAGTGCACTATGTGAGGCACACCCTCCAACATAAGAGCACTGCCAGCCCACATACCGGCTGGCTTCAGGACCCCTGCTAATCATCATTACAACAATATTACTACCTAACATCAGATGTATCGAAAACTAATCCTGAATAGGCATTAATCCAGCATTATATACAAAAGTATGTTCTCTGATGTTCAGTTTATGCGTAATCCAGTGCACTATGTGAGGCACACCCTCCAACATAAGAGCACTGCCAGCCCACATAACCGGCTGGCTTCAGGACCCCCGCTAATCATCATTACAACAATATTACTACCTAACATCAGATGTATCGAAAACTAATCCTGAATAGACATTAATCCAGCATTATATATAAAAATATGTTCTCTGATGTTCAGTTTGCGTAATCCAGTGCACTATGTGAGGCACACCCTCCAACATAAGAGCACTGCCAGCCCACATACCGGCTGGCTTCAGGACCCCGCGCTAATCATCATTACAACAATATTACTACCTAACATCAGATGTATCAAAACTAATCCTGAATAGACATTAATCCAGCATTATATACAAAAGTATGTTCTCTGATGTTCAGTTTGCGCATCCAGTGCACTATGTGAGGCACACCCTCCAACATAAGAGCACTGCCAGCCCACATACCCGGCTGGCTTCAGGACCCTGCGCTAATCATCATTACAACAATATTACTACCTAACATCAGATGTATCGAAAACTAATCCTGAATAGACATTAATCCAGCATTATATATAAAAATATGTTCTCTGATGTTCAGTTTATGCGTAATCCAGTGCACTATGTGAGGCACACCCTCCAACATAAGAGCACTGCCAGCCCACATACCGGCTGGCTTCAGGACCCTGCGCTAATCATCATTACAACAATATTACTACCTAACATCAGATGTATCGAAAACTAATCCTGAATAGACATTAATCCAGCATTATATATAAAAGTATGTTCTCTGATGTTCAGTTTATGCGTAATCCAGTGCACTATGTGAGGCACACCCTCCAACATAAGAGCACTGCCAGCCCACATACCGGCTGGCTTCAGGACCCCTGCGCTAATCATCATTACAACAATATTACTACCTAACATCAGATGTATCGAAAACTAATCCTGAATAGACATTAATCCAGCATTATATATAAAAGTATGTTCTCTGATGTTCAGTTTGCGTAATCCAGTGCACTATGTGAGGCACACCCTCCAACATAAGAGCACTGCCAGCCCACATACCCGGCTGGCTTCAGGACCCCGCGCTAATCATCATTACAACAATATTACTACCTAACATCAGATGTATCGAAAACTAATCCTGAATAGACATTAATCCAGCATTATATATAAAAATATGTTCTCTGATGTTCAGTTTGCGTAATCCAGTGCACTATGTGAGGCACACCCTCCAACATAAGAGCACTGCCAGCCCACATACCCGCTGGCTTCAGGACCCCTAATCATCATTACAACAATATTACTACCTAACATCAGATGTATCGAAAACTAATCCTGAATAGACATTAATCCAGCATTATATATAAAAATATGTTCTCTGATGTTCAGTTTGCGTAATCCAGTGCACTATGTGAGGCACACCCTCCAACATAAGAGCACTGCCAGCCCACATACCCGGCTGGCTTCAGGACCCCTGCGCTAATCATCATTACAACAATATTACTACCTAACATCAGATGTATCGAAAACTAATCCTGAATAGACATTAATCCAGCATTATATATAAAAGTATGTTCTCTGATGTTCAGTTTGCGCGTAATCCAGTGCACTATGTGAGGCACACCCTCCAACATAAGAGCACTGCCAGCCCACATACCCGGCTGGCTTCAGGACCCCTGCGCTAATCATCATTACAACAATATTACTACCTAACATCAGATGTATCGAAAACTAATCCTGAATAGACATTAATCCAGCATTATATATAAAAGTATGTTCTCTGATGTTCAGTTTGCGTAATCCAGTGCACTATGTGAGGCACACCCTCCAACATAAGAGCACTGCCAGCCCACATACCCGGCTGGCTTCAGGACCCCTGCTAATCATCATTACAACAATATTACTACCTAACATCAGATGTATCGAAAACTAATCCTGAATAGACATTAATCCAGCATTATATAGAAAAGTATGTTCTCTGATGTTCAGTTTGCGCGTAATCCAGTGCACTATGTGAGGCACACCCTCCAACATAAGAGCACTGCCAGCCCACATACCCGGCTGGCTTCAGGACCCCTGCGCTAATCATCATTACAACAATATTACTACCTAACATCAGATGTATCGAAAACTGATCCTGAATAGCCATTAATCTTATATAAAATATGTTCTCTGATGTTCAAATCCAGTGCACTATGTGAGGCACATCCAACATTGTACCTAGGACATCATCATTACAACAATATTACTACCTAACATCAGATGTATCGAAAACTGATCCTGAATAGCCTGAAAAACCTTATATTATGTCAATTTATCCTCCTATTATCCCCTATTTTAGTTATTGTCTAACAAATTTATCGCTACGATATCGACTTACAGGTTTACGTCGTGTTTCATGAGTCGCATACGGGCGTCACGCGGCCAACACTTTTTATTGTTGTAGCCCACAATGTTTTCATTGTTGGGATCGGGATGTTCGGTCAGATAGCGCTGAATGAGTTCTCTGGCTTCTTCGGCGGAAAATCTAAAACGGAAAAACATTTTAATAATTACGCCGGATGGAATAAAAAAAAAGCTGTAATCCCCGGTGGATAATATATAGGAATGGGTACCTGAAAAATATGTGAATTCTATCGACATAACGGCAGAAAAGACGTATCGGATGGGCCCTTTCGGTCGGAGTGTCCTGATAGGTCAAGAAATCGTTGGGCATTTGTGGAGGTCCGGCCATTTCGGACGCCCTCTGAAGTCCAAGAACCAATAAATCAAGAACCAGTCCGTAATATTGAACTATGAACGAGGCGAACTGCAGGCCCCTTATAATGCCGTAACTGTTGGTGTGGTTCATGTCCTAGAAAATTACAATTTTAAAACATTAAAAGAAGAAATAATTCAGTAATATTTAGATAAATGAGCGAAAGTTTCTGCGAAAAGAACACGAATTATCGGCCACTTCCAGACTTTGTTGGAAAATATATTACAAAATAAATGTAAACGGTTGAACATTACTCACTTTATAGTTGATGACAACGTTGTTCTTGGCGGTCATGTAATCAGCGATGTTGTGGTCGACGATCAGCCGAAGTAATCTGTTGAGGAGGGTCAAATCGATCTTCTCGTATATCTTTTCAAATCTCGATTCCAAAAGGACATTGCACTCGCCTTCACTGACGTCCCAAACGTCCTGAAGGTTGTTGATACCTGGAACAGAATTTTCATTGTTGTAAATAACGAGACATAATTCTCGCAATCTAGACTTATTTTTTTTTTTTGTTCAACGTTGCTCAATTGGCAGTTTGTATGCTTCTCGAAGCGAGCTGACACCAATCACTATCCGCTTGGGCAGTTTAAGACATCGTTGGGAGATTCAAAGGAGACAAAGGAGAGGGATTCGATGAGTGAATTAGAACGAAGAGTGGCACGGGATTTTATATATTCATCAACTGTTGGAGGTTACAACGAATGGTGATGGCGATTTTGAAACATACCTCGGGGGAGAATTAAGGACGGTTCGAAGGACTTCTGGACGTTAGCGGTGTCGGATGTGTTAGCGGAACCCGATTGTTAAACACGATGAAGACATTTTTTTTGTAAAATCGGAATTTTCCGAGCCCCCACGTTATTTCACCGTCCCCACCGCGTATCGATATGAACCGTTTCATTTAATGCGAAAAACTCAATTCAATACCTTGACACCATTTGTAAACAAGTAGAGGAGGTGGTTCGGTATCACTGGGTTTGACCCACGGTGGGAAAAGTCGCCTTTTATCAGCCTCGTACCACAGATATTGGTCGAGATAGGCGTCGGTTATTTTTTCCAAAGGTTCGACATCGTAGACGGGCACCAGGTGGGAGTACAGGTCCATGAACTCGATGCCCACCTAAAAGCGACCGAGAATATTAACATTATTAAAAAGAACATGTACATGTATAAATAAATAACATAAATTTCACAACATTAATATCGATTTTCAATGTTCAGACTGCTTTTCGTTCAGTGTAAAGTGTGAGGCACACCCTCTAACAGATATACACTGCCGACCAACATATTCGGTCGGGTTCATCTGGTCCCTGCAGTTATCATCATTACAAAGGACAAGGTAAAACGATTAAGTTTCATAAGTAAATTGTAAAACAAAAAGGTTCGATAAATACGATAAAAACAGATTGTTTTTAATGGTTTTTTTGTAAAAACGGATGGTTTTTCGAACAATTTTCAACATACCCATCCAACTATTCACCCTATAAATTTATTTTACTTATCAAATATATTCTCATCCACCAATATTATGACCGTAAAAATGTTTACTGATTACGCAGTCGGCATCATCCCTTGAGATAGTTGAATGTACGTATATAAAAGAAAATATTTTTTACCTTAAAATATCATAAATTTAAACAAACCTCTGTCTCGGGAATATCCGAAAAAGTAAGGAAATTCTAAACGATCTTATTTATAATTTAGTAAATTCAAAAAAACTCATATACCTCCTTGAATGCTCTCTGAGTAAGAAGATGACGCTTAATTCTTGACAGAGCTTCGTGAGGATTGTCGTAAGCCTGTTCTATAAGACCCAATTCCTCCCTCTGACTCTGGTTTAGACGAGACTTGACGCTAAAAAAAAAAATTTTTTATATTCTTTTTATAAATACAATTTATCTGACGTCCTTCTTTCAGTCTTAATTCTAGGAAATTACGATTAAAATTTTAGAACATTATTGTGTACGGACAATTGTTGAGAATATTGTCGAACAAAACACTTTTTCCAATGGAAAAAACCCTCTGATGCTGTCAGAAATGAAAAGTTCGATTGGCGGAACAAACTTTGATGACGATGAAAACGGCAAATAATTTAATAATAATAATATTAGATCGGTATATAGTTTACTCCGACAGGTGCTTTACACCACTGGTTAACTGCAATCGCCGTAATGGTGTAACGGAATTTATCTCGATAACAATAACAGTTGATATTATTCAACGGCTTCCAACCTGTAGGCCTCTTTGAGTCGCTCGAGCGCCAAAATAAGCAGTTTGGTATCGTGCTTGTAGGAGAGGGGCGGAAACGGGGATGGGGCGAAACGCCTCGATTCCAACCAGTGAACAGTCGTCGTATAGATTGCGACCGCTTCCTCGGGCGAAATATACGGTCCGTCCTTGAAACAAAAACAGAAACTTCAATCGGTATAGAATAATTTGTGGTCTGCGGGGGTTGGAATACCGTAGATTTCGTGTTTTTCAGCTTCCTCTCACTGGTTTGTTATAACACCCCTAGTCATAGAGAACTCCTACGTTACAATTTAATATTTTCTAATATTATATCAAGAGAGTGACCTTCAGGTAATTGTGCTGTCTCTCTTGTTCGGCCTTCAAATAAAGACGGGTCAAACGACCCAAGTTCTTTTTGCAAACAGTTTTGTCGACAGTCGCTCCCCTGCGAATTCTCTCCCTGTTGTAATGGGCCGTGTTCGTCCACCAGTCCGCCTTCATTTTCACATAACGCAAGATCATGTTCTCTATCGGATTTGGCAATCCCGGCACCTGCGCAAACGGGAGGATAGACAAATTAACGAAATTATAGACTACAATTACGATAGTGAGCAATAACGTTAATTGTATATATTAAACGACACTCGTTACCTTCCAGGGAATGTTCGCTTTCCAGCACCTCCACGCCTCGGACAAATGCTGCAAAATTGTTCTGGCTTTGTTCTGTTTTATCCCTTCTGGCATCATATCGACTATATCGTGCATGACCTTTAAAAAATCAACAAACGAATAAACTATACGCCGTAATTTAGAATGATAATAAGAGATAACTTCAGAATACATCAGTTTGACAAGGTATTTAAATACAATTCAAATAAACTCATTGCTAGGCCAACTTTAATTATAAATCGTGTGTTCCCATCCTTTATTGAACCAATCAATACAGATCAACGGAATGAGCAAATGGGCGGATTTGAACCGCCGACCTCTGGGACCCAAGAAGCACGCTCAACGCCCCCAAACAGCATCTCTATGACGGTAACATGAATAAATGTACTTACGGAAGCCCTCAATTCGAGATCGAAGTGGCTCTCCACGCGCTGTTTGGTGACAGTCTTGGCGACGCCCTTGCTGTGCCTGCCTTCGAACTGTCGCGACAGAAGGTTGCCCAACCATCTCTCCAACAGCGGCGTTATGCCGCGCATAAAGAACAACCAGACTCGCCATCCGGGAGCCCAGAAGCCGCATCCGGGACCCTTACCGACCGGACCCTGGAAAAATAAATCGTTTATTATTATTTCACGGAACCCAAGGGGCTAGAACATAAGTCATAGTACAGGTAACCTCCAGCCTAACGAGTTTATAAAAATTTGTTACAAGAATGATAATAAATTCAATTTTTTTTGTGTATTCAACTGTTTTATTGTCACAACTGTAAAATACAATAGGCGATATCAACATTCGAGTAGCAGCAATAATTAGTAGGACCCATTAACAGAATAGGGGAAACCCACTGGCTTTCCCGCTTTTTCCAATATTTTATATTTCCGGCACATTTAGATCATCCGGCACAGATCCTTTTCAGGCGTCTGTAAGGAATATTCGGGATGTCTGAAGATAATAGAGGGTTTGGACCGTCGGATAACGGGTGATGGGTGTGATTCAGGAATGAAATTCGTTATATCGTTTTATGGGGCGAGGTCGGAGACATAGCGGTGGTGCATCGGTCATTTTCTCAAATATTTTCAACTGTACAGCTCCGGTTTCTGTTGATATTTGTGGGTTCGGGCGAAATAAATAAATAAACGTATCTAGTAATCATTGAAATAACGCTTTCACTCACCGTGTTGAATCTGTAATATATGAGATGTTTCAAATCTTTGCACATTCTGATCTGTCTCATCAGTTTGTATTTGTAACGGTACATGCCGGTCAGTTGTCCGACGTGGGCGAAAACGTACTGCAGGCCGTCGGCCAATTGGAAAGCGTCGACGTTGTTCAATCTGTACTGCACGTGAGAGTCGATCACAAGTTTGGTGAGGCGTAAAATTTCTCGGCACAAATGGAAAGCTGAAATTAATATAATTTACGATAGGTAAATAGAATTTCATAATCTCTTACAAAGCGATCGATAATAATTATATTCGTTTGAAAGTCAATTAAATATTTTTAAGTTTAAACGTATAATACTTGATACATCGACCCTTGACATACAATGATGTACAGCATTGTAGACTTTGATGCTACCGAGATGTCAAAAACTATCTCCAGTGCGATATATTATATTAGATTATTCGATTAAAAATTTAAAAATAAAATGTTCAGTTCCTAAACTCTCACATAACTGTTTGGCTGAACCGAATTAATATAATTTGGACCCACTGAGGCCCTGGACATAATTAGTATGTCAGGGTGTTGAAGAGTTCAGCACTAATTCTGTTAAACCCAATAATTAAGAATCAAATTATAAATCTAACAGAATAAAGGTAGGCTGAAATTTACGATTTTAATAGTAAAAAAAGAATTCATCAAATTGTTCAATATACGCACCATTGCCGAAACGCGACTTCTTTCTCTCTTTCGTCGTCAACGTTTTAACCGGTTTCAAGTTGAAATTGTAATCCAAATGAAGATAGTTGAGATTTTTACGATGTATCAACAAGTTGAGCATGTTGTAACCCTGCCGACACACCTGGAGACCGGCCTCAACCCAATCCAAAGTCGTCGTCTGGAAGAACTTTGTACCCTTGAACGATCTGAACAAGTACCTAAAACACACAATAATATTATAAACAATTTAATTGGCTGAAATACGTATAGTTGAGTCTATGAAGAATAGCACAGTTTCGAGTTTTATCGGACCGAAGGACTGCATTTGTACTTCTAAAGTTACTGTAGTGATAGCGGAGTATAGTTTTAAAATTTGTTCCATCAACTATTTTAACTAGTACACTTTTAATTAATTTAAAGCCGTAGCGGGGTTTGTCTGTCCATCTGTCCATGACAAAACTGAGTATATGTTGTAACTTTCTCGAAATAAAGACCTGGGCTACTTTACACGGGCGAATCCAAACAATTTTTTTTGGATATCTTGCAACAAGTGCGTTGAGAAATTGCAAAAAAGGTGATTTATTTCAAAATAAAACATCAAAGACAATTTCTGTCAATGTCCTGACCGTACAGTTTACAAGTATTAATCTTTCAAATTTATGTGCAACAAAAAATAAAGGGTGTACATATGTTACAAAATATGTAAATGGGCACCAATATAGTGGAAAAGAAAGCTGATTTCCAATTTATGCGCCCAGGCTTGGTTAGGTCCAGGTTACATAAAATATAAGTAATATTACAGTTATTTTTTACGTTTATTTGAATTTCCATTTCGCTTAGTGTAGGGTTTGTAGATGGGGAGGATTCTGGCGGTGGAGATTTATTAGGAGAACATGGATTATCAAAATTGGATGTAGAAGTGGGGGAGTCCTCGGGGGTGTGCTAACATTAATTTTACCACTGTATGTATATATATATATATATATATATATATATATATATAAATAGAGAGAGAAGTGTAAGAAATACATACCTCTTTTTCTGCGCCTTGGGAGGTCTATGTTTGAGAGCATTGAGGACGAAATATTTGAGGAGTTTCTGATAGGAGACTCGGACTTTGACTGGCTGTCCGGGCGGTACGTGCTCCCTGTACCACGACTTGACCAACGGTATGTCGATGGCCCGTCTGGCGCGACCGGAACGCAGATTGAACGGCCTCGGGGCCCACAACAGCGAGATTCCGTTGGCCGTGTTGTCAGTGTAGAGCGGAGTCTCCTGGAGGAACGGCTGGACTTCGAAGGGAAGTTCAAATTCCTCGTCATCGTCCGGCAGCTGTTCAAGAATCTTAAAATAACGAAATCAAACTAGATTAACAATCCGCGGTGATAAATTTCGAGATCACAGAGGTGAAGTACAGCGGTGATCATAAACTATGGAGTGTGGAATAGCTTGAATTGACGCAGAATTACTGGTTTAAAATTAATTAAACGCGTCAAAAGTGCCCACTCAACACCTGAGCTACAGGTGCACAAACTGTTAACAAATTGTGGTATCGGAGAAACATAGAAATGCCCTTACCTTAACAGAATGCCTGTGCGATATCGGATTTATAAGGGGATCGAAATAGAATGCCGGCAAGTCGGGATCTTCCGTTTTAATAAACACTACGTTCGGAGCGTGATACCTGAAACAGAAATTCAATATTCGCTTTAGTAACAAATAAAACACACGATAACGCACATTTTTTTGTTTTTTAAGCTAGTGTATTCGTTTTTTCATAGTATTTATAATCTGAAATCATATAACAGTACACAATGTGCGATCTTTTTTTTTCAAAATGGTTCATCTTAATAAAGCCGACAGCTTAAAAAAAATAGTTTCAACAAAATTATTTTTCAACATTTTTTTTTGTACAAATTTAGGCGAATGTAGTTGATATTAGCAATTGGATTCATAACTTTAAAACCAACCAACATCAGACAACATTAATGTTCTCACATTGTATACGACGGGTTTATCCTATGTCTGGAAAAAGGATAAACTTTCGTACATATGAGGATAGCGATACGTTCTAATATATCGTTTTTGGAGAACGCATTCTGTCAATTGATATAACAAAGTAAAATTTAAATTACCAAGAGAGTTGAACATAGTGCGGTAAATTGTTGTACAGGTACGGAAAAGCGATCCGGTACTCCGTCCTGATGGGCTGACGGATGATAATTTTATTGATGTCGTTGAATTCGTTCCAATCTTCATCGCTGCAACATAAACCGTCATAAAATCAATAAATTCAGTATCAAATTAGTGTATATACATAAACAGTTAGCGACGGTGGACAAAACGTTCATCTTTCATGCCAATATTGACAGGTTGGCAGACCGTCAAAGTCCAATTGACGCATTTCGAATTTCGGCAGGAAAATTACAACAGTTCGCATATTTGTTTTACCAGTCTTGCTAACTTTGGCAATATATATCGAAATATACGTACATACTGCCACTGTTCCTCACTGGTGTATTATTACGAAGGAACATTAAAATTGAAAATGATCTCATGCGGACTTTATTTAGTAATGGACACACTGGTTTGTTGGTCGGTTGGTAGGCCATCAAATGGTGTATTAACGGTTTTCCCTCTGGACACCTTGGTTTAGAGCCATCTGCCTCTCCCCTATCGCACCATGATGTATAACAAGGACAAGAACGCGCACTGGTTTAGATCCACGATCGTGCTCCCCAAGGTTTTATTTAAACCGTTCTTCGAGACTTTACACGTAAGAAATTTTTCACAAATTACTTACGCGGCGTTCGAATCTTTAATGAGCGGTTCGAATTTGGGGCCGCCCGGTATCGCCATGTTGAGGGCCTTGGCGGTGAAGAACGACTTGTGATCAAACAGATAGAAATAGTTGTCGTCGACAAGATCCGTGAGCAGCTGGTTGGCGAGACGGTAGAGCGTCGCCATTTGGGGCAAAGTCAGGTTCCACCTGCGATACGTCGGACCGTTTACGTGCCTGCAAAAATTACAAACAAAAATAAATTATTTCAAAAAAAAGTCGAAATATTGGGATACATTGGGATCACTGTTGACCGAGTTCATTAACACTAACTCCTGGTGGGCATAATACTGCGGTAAGAACTTCGCGTTTGACCCTCTGCCATTCCGATACTGAAGGGTCAAAAATTTTAACCCTCACGAGTAACAACCATTCTTCCCTTTTTTATTACAACACTCTCGACGATGAGTTTTTTTGCCAAAAAAAAAGTATTCATTTTAAATCGAAATGAAAACGAGTTTTGCAACATAAATTACCCGTACCTCGAACCGACCAGCGGTTTGTGGTCGTAAAACCACTTGTTGACCGAAATGTCCTCCTCCGGGTCGAGATCAATCTGTATGGCTTCGAGCGGTTCGACGTCCAATACGTTGTCGGCGTAATCCAACGGCGGTTCTTCGTCGTCGAACGGTGGAAAGCGCATTCTCTTGAAGTGGCGACGGTCGCGTTTCTCACGACGCATCATAATCCACATGGTACTGATTAGAATTAGAAAAGAAGGTATTAGTATTTTTTGTATATTCTCAGTATTTTATTTTTTATTGCGTGTATATAGTGCAGACATGCACTTTTCACGATTGGAACATGGACTTTCCTTTACTTACGACTAACTTATAACCCAGACTTATAACCCATCCCAACCCCCTCTGGCTCCACAGCCATCGATCTGTCATTTATTTCACTAGAATGTTCTAGAATAATGACAATTGATCAGGAAAATAAACCGCTCCTCGGTTAGCGGTTTGGTAGGAGTTCCTTTGGAAGCAGACAACACCCGAAATGGCCCCAGAAATGAAGGGCAAAAACCCAATTTTCTGTGTTTCTTAATTTTGTATAATTTATTGTTTGTTTGGCATTTTTTGTTTTTGTCTTCTCTTTTCATTGTTTTTATTCCATGTCTTCACATCTTTTATTACTAATGTTATACGATAATGTCATTGCTGTTTTTGCTAGCATATTATTATTGTTTTTATGTTGTATTCTCTCAATTATATTAAACAATATAAAATTGTCTATTTACAGAAATTTCTCAAGGATCAATGTTAATGCGGTATCCTCTTCTTTTTTTTGTTTCTCTCGCCTTTTCGCTTTAGAGTTTGGCTCCCACTATATATAAATATTATATTTAAAGTTGATACACGGGCATTGTTGAAAATTTAAATATAGAAACTAAATAAAACGTTCCAATTACCCCCACTGCGCGATGTACACCGGTTCTATAACCCAAGGTATTTCGTTGACAAAAGTTATGGCGCCGGTAATATGGTACAGCGCCTTGACATCTCTAATCTGCTCCCAAGGCATCGGCATGTTCTCCAACAGTTTCATCACGGCGTGTGGCATATATTTTAACGCTCTGGAAAATAAACAGAAATATATAAAAACGTATCTCGACGTAGCCGATACAAGATAGCACTGAGATCCGTAGGATTGTGTAATACTGAGGGAAGAACCTCGGTTAGCGGTTTGGTAGGAGTTACTCTGGAAGCACAGACAACACCCGAAATGGCCCCAGAAATGAAGGGCAAAAACCCAATTTTCTGTGTTTCTTAATTTTGTATAATTTATTGTTTGTTTGGTATTTTTTGTTTTTGTCATCTATTTTCATTGTTTTTATTCCATGTCTTCACATCTTTTATTTCTAATGTTATACGATAATGTCATTGCTGTTTTTGCTAGCATATTATTATGTTGTTTTTATGTTGTATTCTTTCAAAATATTATCTAATATGAACATTAATAATCATGTTGAATAAGTTAATATCGTCGGAAGAATAAATTAAAGCGTCGCCCTTAATTTCGATCTATTAATAAACAATATTGAAACACTTACCCTAAATATACTCTTTTGTCGTGTCTATATTTCCGACTGCTCATGTCTCCGTGGTCCCGTATTATTTTACGGATATGTTCCGGAGGCATGTCTTCTTTCTGCGCGTCGACGAAACCGAATTTCCTCTTTTCGGAAAACCTCTTCGACTGCAACTGCTGCCATTTCTGGGCTGTAAAAATAGTTTCAAGATTTTTCATTATATTCCGACACGACTTGAGTTTCGCAAGTCAGCTCAAGTATCAGGTACTGAAAATTCCAGGTTTAATTCCTCGGATAGCCATCGTAATGGACTGCACCTTTTTCTTGTAATTTATCATCCATAATAGCTTCGTGCTGTTTGGGCAGCGATACGACCGGCGTCGATATAATCTGCTGCTGTTGCTGTTGTTGCTGCTGCTGCTGCTGCTGCGCTGCTGCTGTTGCTGCTGCTGTTGTTGTACCTGCGCCTGCTGCTGGTGCAGGTGTTGTACGGCGACCATCTGCGCTTGAGCGGCGTGCGCGGCCGCCGCCTGCGCCTGAGCTGCGGCCATCTGCGCGTGGGCCTGCGCCTGCTGCTGTTGAGCCTGCACCATCATCGCCGACGCCCACGGGTGGGCGCCCAGCAGATAGGGGGGCAACGCCATGTCGCTCGACAGTAAACCACCTTGAAAAGTGGTGAAAAATTAATAGTATAATAGATATATATTTGGCGACTTTGTAAGTATGTTGATTTCGTGATGAATTGTGCGATTAGAAAAATACCAGGGAGCATTAAGGATGGTACAAAGGACTTTAGATTGGATTCTTTGGATGCGAGCGATGTTTATCAATATATAATTGGTCCTGTTGTTAAGGGGTTATTATTAAAGAGTGGAGCGGAAAATTATGCAACTAATATATCCTCAAAGAAAAGAACAAAAAAGTTTACACACCCAGGCCTAGATAGGCTATATAAAATATAACTATTATTACAATTATTTCTTGCATATATTCGAATTCCAACTTTCCTCACCTTCTCTCACACTTCCCTTATGGCTTTTAAGGGGCAGTGGGACTCGATTAGGAACACAATAGGGTCGTTAACTGCGATTTTACCCAATCAATAATTACAACATTATAAGTACATGTACATGCAGAAATGTATTCTTTGGACATTCATTCTATATATGTATATATATATATATATATATATATATATATATACATATAAATAATCGTAGCCTAATGGGAATATTTGCAGAGTATTTTAGAATGGTTTAAATTTAAAAAATGTCTTTCGGTCAAAAATTGTGAGACCGCAATTTTTGTATTCTGTTTAAATTCTCCCCTCATTTTCTATATATGTATATTTATATATTTATACATACATATAAATAATCGTAGCCTAATAGGGAATATTTGCATAGTATATTCGAATGGTTTAAATTTAAAAAAATGTCTTTCGGTCAAAAAATTGTTGGGACCGCAGCCATTTTCTGTAGAAATTCTCCCCTCATTTTCTATATATGTATATTTATATATTTATACATACATATAAATAATCATAGCCTAATGGGGAATATATGCATAGTATATTCGAATGGTTTAAATTTAAAAAAATGTCTTTCGGTCAAAAAATTGTTGAGACCGCACCGTATTTTCTGTTATTTATATATTTATACATACATATAAATAATCGAAATTATTTGCTCCCTCATTTTCTAAATTTATATGTATATTTATATATGTATATTTATATATTTATACATACATATAAATAATCATAGCCTAATGGGGAATATATGCATAGTATATTCGAATGGTTTAAATTTAAAAAATGTCTTTCGGTCAAAAAATTGTGGAGACCGCACCGTATTCTGTTGAAATTCTCCCCTCATTTTCTATATATGTATATTTATATATTTATACATACATATAAATAATCGTAGCCTAATAGGGAATATTTGCATAGTATATTCGAATGGTTTAAATTTAAAAAAATGTCTTTCGGTCAAAAAATTGTGGAGACCGCACCGTATTCTGTTGAAATTCTCCCCTCATTTTCTATATATGTATATTTATATATTTATACATACATATAAATAATCGTAGCCTAATAGGGAATATTTGCATAGTATATTCGAATGGTTTAAATTAAATAAAAAATGTCTTTCGGTCAAAAATTGTGGAGACCGCATATTCTGTTGAAATTCTCCCTCATTTTCTATATATGTATATTTATATATTTATACATACATATAAATAATCGTAGCCTAATGGGGAATATTTGCATAGTATATTCGAATGGTTTAAATTTAAAAAATGTCTTTCGGTCAAAAAATTGTGGAGACCGCACCCGTATTCTGTTGAAATTCTCCCCTCATTTTCTATATATGTATATTTATATATTTATACATACATATAAATAATCGTAGCCTAATAGGGAATATTTGCATAGTATATTCGAATGGTTTAAATTTAAAAAATGTCTTTCGGTCAAAAAATTGTGGAGACCGCACCCGTATTCTGTTGAAATTCTCCCCTCATTTTCTATATATGTATATTTATATATTTATACATACATATAAATAATCGTAGCCTAATAGGGAATATTTGCATAGTATATTCGAATGGTTTAAATTTAAAAAATGTCTTTCGGTCAAAAATTGTGGAGACCGCACCATATTCTGTTGAAATTCTCCCCTCATTTTCTATATATGTATATTTATATATTTATACATACATATAAATAATCGTAGCCTAATGGGGAATATTTGCATAGTATATTCGAATGGTTTAAATTTAAAAAAATGTCTTTCGGTCAAAAATTGTGGAGACCGCATATTCTGTTGAAATTCTCCTCATTTTCTATATATGTATATTTATATATTTATACATACATATAAATAATCGTAGCCTAATGGGGAATATTTGCATAGTATATTCGAATGGTTTAAATTTAAAAAATGTCTTTCGGTCAAAAATTGTGGAGACCGCATTATTCTGTTGAAATTCTCCCTCATTTTCTATATATGTATATTTATATATTTATACATACATATAAATAATCGTAGCCTAATAGGGAATATTTGCAGAGTATATTCGAATGGTTTAAATTTAAAAAAATGTCTTTCGGTCAAAAAATTGTGGAGACCGCACCGTATTCTTTGAAATTCTCCCTCATTTTCTATATATGTATATTTATATATTTATACATACATATAAATAATCGTAGCCTAATGGGGAATATTTGCATAGTATATTCGAATGGTTTAAATTTAAAAAATGTCTTTCGGTCAAAAATTGTGGAGACCGCACCCGTATTCTGTTGAAATTCTCCCCTCATTTTCTATATATGTATATTTATATATTTATACATACATATAAATAATCGTAGCCTAATGGGGAATATATGCATAGTATATTCGAATGGTTTAAATTTAAAAAAATGTCTTTCGGTCAAAAAATTGTGGAGACCGCACTATTCTGTTTAAATTCTCCCCTCATTTTCTATATATGTATATTTATATATTTATACATACATATAAATAATCGTAGCCTAATGGGGAATATTTGCAGAGTATTTTCAAATGGTTTAAATTTAAACAAATGTCTTTCGGTCAAAAAATTGTGGAGACCGCACACGTATTCTGTTTAAATTCTCCCCTCATTTTCTATATATGTATATTTATATATTTATACATACATATAAATAATCGTAGCCTAATAGGGAATATTTGCATAGTATATTCGAATGGTTTAAATTTAAAAAATGTCTTTCGGTCAAAAAATTGTGGAGACCGCACACGTATTCTGTTGAAATTCTCCCCTCATTTTCTATATATGTATATTTATATATTTATACATACATATAAATAATCGTAGCCTAATGGGGAATATTTGCATAGTATATTCGAATGGTTTAAATTTAAAAAAATGTCTTTCGGTCAAAAAATTGTGGAGACCGCACCCGTATTCTGTTGAAATTCTCCCCTCATTTTCTATATATGTATATTTATATATTTATACATACATATAAATAATCGTAGCCTAATAGGGAATATTTGCATAGTATATTCGAATGGTTTAAATTAAAAAAAATGTCTTTCGGTCAAAAAATTGTGGAGACCGCATATTCTGTTGAAATTCTCCTCCCATTTTCTATATATGTATATTTATATATTTATACATACATATAAATAATCGTAGCCTAATAGGGAATATTTGCAGAGTATATTCGAATGGTTTAAATTTAAAAAATGTCTTTCGGTCAAAAAATTGTGGAGACCGCACCCGTATTCTGTTGAAATTCTCCCCTCATTTTCTATATATGTATATTTATATATTTATACATACATATAAATAATCGTAGCCTAATGGGGAATATTTGCATAGTATATTCGAATGGTTTAAATTTAAAAAATGTCTTTCGGTCAAAAAATTGTTGAGACCGCAGCCATATTCTGTTGAAATTCTCCCCTCATTTTCTATATATGTATATTTATATATTTATACATACATATAAATAATCGTAGCCTAATAGGGAATATTTGCATAGTATATTCGAATGGTTTAAATTTAAAAAAATGTCTTTCGGTCAAAAAATTGTGGAGACCGCACCGTATTCTGTTGAAATTCTCCCCTCATTTTCTATATATGTATATTTATATATTTATACATACATATAAATAATCGTAGCCTAATAGGGAATATTTGCATAGTATATTCGAATGGTTTAAATTTAAAAAAATGTCTTTCGGTCAAAAAATTGTGGAGACCGCACCCGTATTCTGTTGAAATTCTCCCCTCATTTTCTATATATGTATATTTATATATTTATACATACATATAAATAATCGTAGCCTAATAGGGAATATTTGCATAGTATATTCGAATGGTTTAAATTTAAAAAAATGTCTTTCGGTCAAAAAATTGTGGAGACCGCACCCGTATTCCGTTGAAATTCTCCCTCATTTTCTATATATGTATATTTATATATTTATACATACATATAAATAATCGTAGCCTAATGGGGAATATATGCATAGTATATTCGAATGGTTTAAATTTAAAAAATGTCTTTCGGTCAAAAAATTGTGGAGACCGTATTCTGTTGAAATTCTCCCCTCATTTTCTATATATGTATATTTATATATTTATACATACATATAAATAATCGTAGCCTAATGGGGAATATTTGCATAGTATATTCGAATGGTTTAAATTTAAAAAAATGTCTTTCGGTCAAAAAATTGTTGAGACCGCAGCCATTTTCAGTAGAAATTCTCCCCTCATTTTCTATATATGTATATTTATATATTTATACATACATATAAATAATCGTAGCCTAATGGGGAATATTTGCATAGTATATTCGAATGGTTTAAATTTAAAAAATGTCTTTCGGTCAAAAAATTGTGGAGACCGCACCCGTATTCTGTTGAAATTCTCCCCTCATTTTCTATATATGTATATTTATATATTTATACATACATATAAATAATCGTAGCCTAATAGGGAATATTTGCATAGTATATTCGAATGGTTTAAATTTAAAAAAATGTCTTTCGGTCAAAAAATTGTGGAGACCGCAGCCATATTCTGTTGAAATTCTCCCCTCATTTTCTATATATGTATATTTATATATTTATACATACATATAAATAATCGTAGCCTAATGGGGAATATTTGCATAGTATATTCGAATGGTTTAAATTTAAAAAATGTCTTTCGGTCAAAAAATTGTGGAGACCGCACCGTATTCTGTTGAAATTCTCCCCTCATTTTCTATATATGTATATTTATATATTTATACATACATATAAATAATCGTAGCCTAATAGGGAATATTTGCATAGTATATTCGAATGGTTTAAATTTAAAAAAATGTCTTTCGGTCAAAAAATTGGTGCGACCGCAGCCATTTTCGGTAGAAATTTTCCCCTCATTTTCTATATATGTATATTTATATATTTATACATACATACAAATAATCGTAGCCTAATAGGGAATATTTGCATAGTATATTCGAATGGTTTAAATTTAAAAAAATGTCTTTCGGTCAAAAAATTGTGGAGACCGCACCCGTATTCTGTTGAAATTCTCCCCTCATTTTCTATATATGTATATTTATATATTTATACATACATATAAATAATCGTAGCCTAATGGGGAATATTTGCATAGTATATTCGAATGGTTTAAATTTAAAAATGTCTTTCGGTCAAAAAATTGTGGAGACCGCACCCGTATTCTGTTGAAATTCTCCCCTCATTTTCTATATATGTATCTTTATATGTTCATACATACATATAAATAATACTAGCATAATAAGGAATATTTGCATAGTATATTCGAATGGTTTAAATTTAAGAAAATGTCTTTCGGTCAAAAAATTGTTGGGACCGGAGCCATTTTCTGTAGAAATTCTTCCTCCATTTTCTATATATGTATATTTATATATTTATACATACATATAAATAATCGTAGCCTAATGGGGAATATTTGCAGAATATTTTAAAATGGTTTAAATTTAAACAAATGTCTTTCGGTCAAAAAATTGTTGAGACCGCAGCCATTTTCAGTAGAAATTATCCCCTCATTTTCTATATATGTATATTTATATATTTATACATACATATAAATTATCGTAGCCTAATGGGGAATATTTGCAGAGTATTTTCGAATGGTTTAAATTTAAAAAAATGTCTTTCGGTCAAAAAATTGTTGAGACCGGAGCTGTTTTCTGTAGAAATTCTCCTCCCATTTACTATATATGTATATTTATATATACATATAAATGATGGTAGCTTAATGGGGAATATTTGCAAAGTATTTTCGAATGATTTAAGGAACATTGCCAACATTATAGATAATAATACAAAACAACCGCTCCCGCTATTTTTCATATACTTGGAACCTAACAAAAACAACACCGAAATATTCAAATTATAAACATTAGTTTATACATAGAAGAACAATAGAAGAACTGTATAAACAAAACATTATTGTTCAGTGCCACCGCTGCCAAGAGTACGGGCACACAAAAAAATATTGCTACCACCAGTTTAGGTGCGTAAAATGTGGCAAAGAACATGCCACAAGTGACTGCACTAAGAGTTCCCAAGAAGCTGCCACATGTGCCCTCTGTAAGGGGCAACAGCCGGCCAATTATCGTGGATGCCAAGTACACAGAGACCTACAAGCAAAAATTAAAAAAACATCCTTAACGTCCGATCAGCAAACAAGAAATAACCCACTACCGTCAAAAATTCAACCCGGAATATCCTTCGCTGCTGCTTTACAGCAAACTATTGGAGACCTGCGACAGGAAGAATTCCCGCCCCTTCCACAAAACATGAGTATGGATGACAACCCAAACGAGAAATGGTCACAACCAATACCACCAATAGCACCAGCACCGGCACCGGCACCGCCACCAGCATCAGCACCAGCACCAGCATTAGCTCCAGCTCCAGTATCAGCACCAGCAACAACTCCATCACGCACAGAAGCAAGTAGTGCCAACCATCAACAACCTTCCACCAGCCAGCAACAACCATCGACACTCTCGTGTCAAAGGGCCACTTCCCGAGAAAGAGCACTCCCAGCCTATATCCCTCGTCCTCCTCCTCCTAACCATCAGGACATATCCTCGCTCCTAAGAAAACTTCCTTAATGACTTCAAAAATCTCATCACTCCTTTAATTACCGTCCTAACAACAGTAATGACCAACCTAATTCCTTTCCTAAGCCACAAACCATGAGTCTCGGGCAGGAGAACCTCACAGTTCTACTATGGAACGCCAACGGATTAAATCAACATAGGGACGAACTCGACCTAATAATTCACAACAAACGTATTGACGTCATACGGATTACTGAAACACATTTTACGCCGCGTTCCTACTTTAACATCGGGGACTACACGACCTATAGGACTGATCACCCGGACAATACGGGGGCACAGCGATACTTATCCGCAGCTCCTTGCCCCATTATCCTTTCTCCGACACAAAAACTGAGTCCCTAATGTCCACATCCATTAAAATATCCTCCTCGCGAGATGACCTTACCCTGGCCGCTGTCTACTGTCCTCCCAACAAGACCCTCACTAGACAACAACTTTTTTTTCCTTCTTCCAGTCCCTCGGACCCACCTTCCTATGCGGCGGTGACTACAATGCTGAACACCAGCAGTGGGGCTCAAGTCCTACCCAGGGTAACTCTACTCAAGTCCTTTCCCGGTTAGCCCATCCAACGCTACCTATTGGCCCACAGCACGCCTAAATTACCCGATATCCTAGACTTCTTTATATCATCCAATATCCCTCTTCCCCATGTTCCAGTCCAAACACTCGACCACCTTTCCTCCTATTGCTTTTAAACGCCAAACCTGTTCCTTCTTACACAAACCTTCCTCATCTTGGGACATGTCGACTGGGATTCCAAACTGACTTGACTCGACCTAATAGTCTCCCTGAATACACCTACAGGGATAGACTCTAGAACATACAACAGTCAATATGGAATAACACAATTTCTCGACAGAATATATCTTCCTCTCGACTAATACAGGTGAAGAGACAGGCCAGAGCAAGATGGCAGCGATCTAGACTTCTCTGATCGTTTCAACCGATTCAATAATAAACTAAAGACTTAGTTTATAGCTCAACAGATACAAACAATATACACTGTAATCCCACAAACAAACCAATTTTCCTCGTCTTCATAATAATGGTTCCTGGACTGATAAAGAAAAAGCAAACTCATCACCTAGGAGGATATAGATGTACCCCATTCTGATCAATCCACCTCGATTCGACACTGGTCATGATCTAATAACCTCTGAAATATTAAGACGACTACCTGACAAAGCCCTACACCTAAAGCACATTTATAATTCTGTCTTAAGAACCACATACTTCCCGGTATTATGGAAATATTCAATCATCGAAATGATACACAAACCATCTAGACCAGTACACGGGTCATCGCACCTTCTCCTTTGTTTTCTAAACTCCTGTTCAGAGCCCGACATTCGACCGTCCGACAATGTCATCGTAGATACGCGACCGCTTTTGAAAAAAAGCAATACCGTTCAGCGACCTTCCTGGACGAGGCGCAGGCCAGCCTTCGACCGGGTGTGGCGTGGAGGGCTACTCCGGAAACTGAAAAATCATTTACCTCCAACATATTACCTCATCCTAAAGTCCTATCTCTCCGATCGTTATTCCCGAGTTAGCCGAGGCTCCGAATTGTCATCCTACTTCCCGATCGGAGCCGGAGTCCCCCGCGGGGAGTATCCTCGCCCGATTCTATACTCTGTACATACGGCCGACATCCCACAACATCCCTCCAATCTGATCCAAACGCGGTTAAAAAGATGGAGAATAAAAATAAACCTCGACAAGTGTGTCCACGTCGCGTTCTCACTTACGACGAGGCACTTGTCGCCCAATATCCCTATTCGAAACGCCCCTACCCACGGCGGATAAGGTAAAATACCTGGGCCTCTATACGGACAATAGACTGACACGGAATCCACACATAAAACTAAAAAGACTGGAAGTTAACGGACGATACAAGTTACTATATAGATTACTAGACGATAGATCAAAAATTAAGCTTAAACGACAAATTATTATCGTACGACGCTATACTTAAACGGACTCGAACTGTGGTGTTCGGCCAAACCGACAAATATCCACAAAATCCAAACCTTACAGTCGAAAATATTAAGGAGAATAACCGATGCACCCTATTACGTCTCCGACCTTACCCTAAACGCAGTTCTTAAAGTCCCGTTTGTCCGTGACCTCGTCATAGAACGATACAGTAATTTCCACTCGCGACTCCACCATCATCCTAATCCACCAGTCCAAACCCTACTATCTCCCGACATCCCAAATGTTACTTACAGACGCCTGAAAAGGAAGTGGCCACGCGACCTAAATGATTAAATAAAATGTTAATAATAATAAATAAATAAATTAATTTAATTTAATTTAAAAAAGGGGGGGAAACTAGTGGGTTTCTCCTCTAATTGTTGACTATTGTAGCTAGCGATTTCATCAATGTCGCTTATTGTACAATTTTACAGTTGTAACAATAAAAGAGACCAAAAAAAAAATCTTGAGCCGTTTTCTGTAGAAATTCTCCCCCCATTTTCTATACATGTATATTTATATATACATGTACATAATCGTAGCGTAACGGGTAATATTTGCAGAGTGTTTTCGATTCGTTTAAATTATTAAAAAAATGTTTTCCGATCTAAAAATTGTACGATATGTAGATAGTAACGATAATATCAGTTATATTTTTATACAGCCTAACCCAATTGGAATATGAAATCGAAAACTAGTTACTTTGACTAAAATTATGCAATTTAACAGATTGATTAATTGAATTTCATTTGTATAACGCGATAGGTAAACTATTGACCTGTTGTGCGCTTTTATTGCTTTTTTTGCGTATCACTATATTTTATTGCTTAATTTTGCTTTTTTTTATAAATATATTTTGTAATTCTGTCATTGCGAGTTTTCGGAAAGTCTGTGTCTGGTGTTTTCTGTATTCGGGACAATCGTTTTAATATATGATCGAAAATAACGGGGAAATTCTGGAATAAATTTATTTCCTTATATACTTTTCCGATATATAAACATCGAAATAATGTTTATTGCCGTTAAATTTAAAATTGATTTAAATTTCAATGGAATTTTGGATCTTAACTCCATCATAGAACTGAAACAAGCCGCCATGACAGTACACAATATAATACTCTGGAAAATAATTTAATATTTAAATAAATTGTTAAATTCCCCAGAGTTAGACGATAAGGCCGGTCGATTATTTTTCGGATACCCAAATAATATGAAACAAAGTATTTATATTTTATACGAAATAGTCGAATACAAACTGAAAACAAGCCGCCATGATGGGGCACGGTAACAGTCGGGAAAATAAATTAATATGAAAAAAAAATAAAATAAAATATAAAATACCCGACGATCAGACGATTAGAGCCGGTCGGCCGGTCGGTCGTGTTCCAGGTACTCAGATAATAGTAAAATAGCGTATTCTAAGGAAATACAAAATACATCTTATTATACTAAATAGAAGACCGCGTGAACCAACACAAACTCAATGCACACAGCCAAACACTCACAGTGTCGCCAACTGTGTCCAACTCCTACGATCGATCCTTTCGTTATACAATTATAACGAAAATTACAGTTTAATAACTAATATATTCTGCGTAAATAAATTATCTGGTAGAGGAAAAAATATATTTTAGTAACTAATAATTGCCATTGAATGCAGTGGTACAAAATTAAGAAATTATATATTTGGCCGCGTTCGCATATTTATATCAACCACGTGGAAAAGCTGATATTGAAATGCGAATTATTATTTAATCTTTCCGATTAAATATAAAAATAAAAAAATCAGTTACGAAATAACGAAATTACATCTGACCGAGTTTCGGTAATTTGCACGAGAATTCGCCCGAACGAAGAGCGATGATTACGGAAAACGAGTAATTCGCGCGAAATTATTATTTTCCTATTGTCAACAGGCCATTTTTTTCGAACAATTTTTAAACTTTAATAAATTTGATAAAATATTTATGAACCGGTGAATATTCTTAATTACCGGATATTGGGGGGGGCGGGGAATGATTTAAAGAATTAATTACCGTCCCCATAGTATAAATCGTTCGTGTACTGTTCGAATTGTACAAAGTAAATAAAAATAATAGGCCAGAATTTTTTAAAACGTTATTTTTTTTTAAATATTTACGAGACGGAATTCATAGTTTTAGCCCGCCGGTATTAAGTTTTATTTCTAAAAGTCCCGTTAGTCCGGTAGTTTCACTACAATAGATAATGAGAAATAGGCGTATATTTTTAATTTATCGGCAAAATAATTCGTATTTTATCGCAGGAAAAATGAATGAAATACCGAGGAAAAGAAAAATTAACGTGGAAAACTAATAATTACAATAAAGCGCTACGCTTAATTTGCAGAAAATCTATAAGCGTATTCGAAGAATTTAAAAGAAAAATTTGAAGATATTAGTTTGTCTACAGTAGTTCGAAGTATTGAAAATATATCGACTATGTTCGATAAATTAAAAGAGAATTCATGGCAATTTGAGTATTTTTCCGTATCACTCGATGAAAGCAACGATTTAACTAGCACCGCTCAATTGTTGATTTTTATCCGCGGTATTTATTTTCAATATAATATATTAAAATTATACTCGTATATGATATAAAAGCGCTATTTTAAGTTATATTTGAGTGTGCGGCTCGCGTATAAAATTTTATTTTGAAAATGGCCCTTTGGTATTCAATCTTAAAAATTATTTCTCCCAAGTCCGGGAATTGAAAGTATTCACCGGTTCATAAATATTTTATCAAATGTGGATCCGTGATTTGTAGACGTACAAATCATTCGAAAACATGACCCGTTGACAATAGGAAAATTGAGAAAATATTAATTCTTCATTCGGGCGAATTCTCATGTAAATTACCGAAACTCGGTCGGTTTTTACATTCCAATCTAATTTCGTTATTTCGTAACTAATTTTTTATTTTTGTATTTAATCAGAAAGATACGCGAACTAAATATATAATTTCTTAATTTGGTATCACTGCGTTCGGTGACTGAAATATTTTTTTATCTCTACCGGATAATTTATTATGCGGAATATATTACTTAATAAAAATGCCGACCCTGCCCTAGAGTGTAAATAGATAATATTAAAATATCATGTAAATTACCATTTAAGAAAAAATTGTTGTTCTCGACATTATAAATCGTCGGTTTTACATTACAATGTAATTTCGTTATTTCGTAACTGATTTTTTTTTATTCTGTATTTAATCGGAAATATATATAAGATATGCGAACTAAATATACAATTTCTTAATTTGGTATCACTGCGTTCGGTGACAATTATTGAAATATTTTTTTTCCCCCTCTATCGGATAATTTATTTATGCGGAATATATTATCTTAGATAAGAAAGAAAAAAGGCCGACCCCTGCCCTAGAGTATAAAACGGTAATATTAAAATATCCTTTTAAGGCTGAATTTTTCAATTTGCGGCCCGCGTAAAAAATTTTATTTTGAAAATGGCCCTTTTCGTACTTCAATCTTAAAAATTATTCCCACCAATTATCGCCCTCCATTCGGGCGAATTCTCATGTAAATCACCGAAACTCGCTCGGTTTTACATTGCAATGTAATTTCGTTACCGATTTTTTTATTCTTGTATTCAATCGGAAATATATAAGATATGCGAACTAAATATATAATTTCTTAATTTGGTATCACTGCGTTCGGTGACAATTATTGAAATTTTTTTTTTCCCCCTCTATCGGATAATTTATTTATGCGGAATATATTATCTTAGATATGAAAAAAAAAGGCCTACCCTTGCTCTAGAGTATAAATCGATAATATTATTTTAAGGCTGAATTTATTAAGGATATTTAGGACATGGCGGCGTCGTGTACGCCGGTGGAAATGAAACGGATGTCGTGCGTAAATCAAATTTCGCACCGTACATTTTGGGGGCCTATAAATAGTATTTAACGTCAGAGGGTGGAGGGGGGTAGGGCGGCAGATTTTAAATCGGGCGATCGCGTTATACTCGGCTTATTGGTCGGTTCTGGAACAGGAACAAAAAAAAAGTTTGGAATATTTGGTACCGCCCACGGTCGGCGGAGGGCCCAGTCCAGGAGTGGCATTCAGACGGCGTATTTCTCCCGGTTGTTTTTCGCGTAAAAAGGGGAAAAGCCCCCTTTCGGTCAACAACAAGGGTTATATTCCTCCAACTCCACGTGTTCGGCCCCCGCCCCCATCAAAGGGTTCCGTTAATTGTCGAAGGGCGATGGACGCCTCAGGCCGCTCTGGATTCAACGCCGGATATCTGGTCTCGGCCCTCAGTTTCGCCCTTTTCTACGCCAACAACCGGTGCCTTCTGACCGCCCTCACGCCCAAAACTGTCACCGACGACGTCCACGAACAATGGAAGTGGAGGAACATAGCCAACTCTTTCATACACTCTTTCATCACCGGGTGCGGTGCCTGCCTCTGGTAAAAAATTTTTTCCCAACCAATTATCAACAATTTTCCTGTCGTATACTCTCATTTTTTCACGATTTCCCACTGACGCCCCCCCCCTTCTCGACTGTTTCCACAGTTTCTGGCAGACTCCCGGCATGCAGGAAGATCTGATATCGAAATTCAGCGATTCATCGCACTGTCTGATTTCGGTCTCGATAGGTGAGCACCATTCGGTCGATGACACCGATCATTCCCCCCCCCCAGAATTTTCCGTATAAAATTGGCAAATCCTCGACACCGATATTTTAATCGTCCGACAAAACCGCAGCCTCACCCTTGAGGGAGGGGGGGGATCGTCGGAATTCTAATGAGGATGCTTCGAATTTAGAGTTATCGTCGAATACGACCAACGATTATCGGGGATACGCCGACCTATTTTACAATTCGTAATACGACTAATTTCGTCCACCGACTATCGTTTCGATTTTTATTTATTTTATTTTTTTTTTTCCAGGCTATTTCATTTACGACCTGATCGATATGTCGTTGTACGATCGGAGTTCGAGAAAGTACGAATTGCTTCTACATCATTTCCTGGTACGTTAAATTGATATAAAGAATCGACTATTACTACAGAGAGGTATATATATATATTTTATTTGGAATAGATAATTCGTTTATAGTTGTATAAAAATGGTACAGAATATGTATGAATTATCTCGAAGGCAAATTTTTTATTCCCCCCCCAATATCAGATTAGTGATAAATTATCAATTGTTGACACGAAATTATTTTTATCTGTTTTCATTTGTAAGTCTCGATGATAAATCTTCTTTCGTTAATTTCCTATTCCAATAAGTAGTTTACATTATCATTTCATATAAAAAACAGGATTATATAACGTGTTATTTGTTATCACTTTTGTTGTGTATTATCGTATTATAGTTCAGAGAGAGAAAATGTCGAATTACCGGTATCGTTTTAAAAATATTTTTAGACTTAAAATGTCGAATTTCGTTTTAATTTTTATTATAATATATTTCGCCAATCGCAACTCAAATTCCTGTCAGAACGCCGAGCGAATTTATTCTTCGAACAGTTTATTAATTAGCGTAGGCCAGTGTATTCGATCGATCGATTTTATAAATTCAATTATTACGAACAGAATTCGATCGCAGGCAAACTTGAAATAGACGCGACTAAGTTTCGTCCGTTGTGTTGTTTATCAGATCGATATCGCGTCTCGTTTTGCCTTATCAGTCGCAGAAAACAAAAAAAAAAAAAAATGATGTTTCAGCGTATTTCTGGGGCGCGTATTAAAATCAGGCCGATTTTGTACGCTCGGAACGAATATACGTTTAAAAACCTATAAATACAAATATATATATATAATGTATATATTACGCTTAAAATGGTCTGAAATAAGGGTAGCGTATTGACGATTTGTCGTTTTTGATAACATATTCTCGTAAATTGATAGAATTATTTCGTTGTCGTAGCTGACAATTCTTGAATTGTTTACACGTCGTTATATATAATATTTTTTGGGACACAATATTCGTTATTGTTGTTGTGATTTGTCGGTCAATTAATGTTCTCTTATTCAATTCTATTCAATAGGTAATATTGTGCTTCTTCGTCGCGATGAGTCAGAAACTGTATATGGGATACGCTCTAATGGCTCTACTGTTGGAAGTCAACAGTATATTTCTTCATCTGAGACAATTGATGATATTTCAAAAATGGAGTAAAGCCAGCATTCTGTACCGCATCAACAACACTTTCAATTTAGGTAATATTATTGGATATTTTTACGGATTTTTAAAACGGCGTCAGTTCGAAATTTACGCTCCGCCGTATGGTTAATTGGTATTCATTAATTGACCGGTTTCGATTTTAAAATTAAAATCGCCGGCTCATCATGACCGGGCACGATAAACAAGGTTGTTTCAGTCCGGCAAATCTTTTTATCGGACTCTTTTCATCCTTTTAAATTTACGGTCAAAATGGCCGTATTATTTATTTACTTGTTGCCATAAAAAAAAAATCCGTAACATAAAATAATGTTCGGACACTATTGTTATTATAGCGTGTCGATAAAAAAAAAAATAACTTTTTTCCCATATTTATTTTTAATGATATTTATACTCGCGTCACATTTGAAAGTGTGCGCCAAAAATGGCACTTTGGTACTTAAATCGTAAAAATTATTCCCCCCCCCCCAAGTCCGAGAAATTGAGAGTATTCACCGGTTCGTTAATATTTTTCAATCAAATGTGGATCGGTTCGTTTAAAAAATTGTTCGAAAAAATGACCCGTTGACAATAGGTCAAAATTGAGAAAATATTAATTCTTCGTTCGGGCGAATTTTCATGTAAATTACCGAAACTCGGTCCGTTTTTACATTCCAATGTAATTTCGCTATTTCGTAACTGATTTTTTATTTCTGTATTTAATCGGAATGATATAAGAGATATGCGTTTACGGTCAAAATGGCCGTATTATTTATTTACTTGTTAGTTGGAAAAAAAAAAAATCCGTAACATAAAATAATGGTAGTTGGACGCTTCAGTCCCTGTTGTTATATTATTGTACCTAGACATAAATATCTCTAGTATATATATATATATATATATATATATATATATATATAAAACTGACAGAAACTACAGTACATGAAAGTGACAGTGGGCAGTGAGGATGGCCAAAAACATCCAAAGTGCTAACAGTGACTAACACAGCTACTGAAGACGTAAACCAAACATAGAGGAGACAGAAACATCATAACCTACAATAAATCATATATATATATATATATATATATATATATATATAAACGACTGACAAAATGACAGACACTACAGTACATGTGACACAGTGACAGTGGGCAGTGAGGATGGCCAAAAAACATCCAAAGTGCTAACAGTGACTACTGACACAGCGCTACTGAAGACGGCGAGCGGCCGAAACCGGTCTAGCAAAAGACCAAACAGCAGGCGAGAGGAGACGGAAACATCACGAACCTACAGTACCTCCTTATAGCATTATTCCTTTAACGTTATCATTGCAACGTTGTTGCAGGAACTTTCGTCGTATTCCGAATTCTGACGCTCGGCTGGATGACGAGATGGCTGTTGCAACATCGCGGAGACCTTTCGGCGTTGGCTTTCAATTTGGCAGGAGTCTGTGAGTAACTATCGTTACAATTATAGACGCGTTTACAGACCTATTTACGGACAATATATTATCGGACGTTAAACTCATTGTCATCGTGCGTATTAATTTATTGTTTCCCAATTCGATGACACTTTATTATTTTTTTTCGCGCACACGTCCATTTAATTGCTTTATAATACTACAATATATATATATTATTTTATATATTTTATAATTAAAAAATTTTTATTTTTCCAGCACTCGCAGTTATAATGTGCATGAACATAGTGTTATTGCAGCGCGTCTTGAATTCGGACTATTGGAAATGTCCGAAAACTGCGCCGACCGAAGAAAAAGCGAAAGTCAGATAAGGGAGGGGAATATTCGCGCGCATTTCATTTCGCGCCTCGTGAGTTCTAGTTGTTTTCATTTTATTTTTATTTTTTTTTATAATAATTTTTTTGGTTTCTCTTTCGAAGATCGAAGCGGCGTTTTCGCACGCAGTTCTGCGCCGACGCGACACAACCTCGTAACGCTTCCTTCACGTATATATATATATATATATATATATATATTTTATATATATATTGATGGCCCTTAATTATTTTTTTTTTGTCATTCGCTTGTGCCCTCTTCAGCGTCAATTACGCGTTAAAATTCTATCACTGCCATTCCATCGGTCGATATCTTCATTCGTACTTATATATGTGTCTAATAAGAAAGTTTCAAGCGTTACACTTTATCCGACAAAGTACTTTCATAATTAGTTTATATATAATACTGAAAGACTAGAAAAACTGTTTTTTTTTTTTTTTTTTAATTTTTCTTTCTTCTTGTCTAACGATGCGACATTAATTCCAATAGTCAGTAATAAAAAAGTGACATCTCGATTTCGATATCGGTAGTGATCTAAATAGTATTTTATTTATCGATTATATTATTGAAACAAATCAGGTATAAATGTATTTCATAATCTGTAAGAGTTTTTTTTTTTTTTTTTTAAATAATTCGACTAGAAAAGCTAGAGACGCTGTATTCTGTATTCCGACAATTCATGTCCAGCGGTGATGTACAAATTACACTTACAGATACGCACAAGAAATTTTCTGGGAAAGTCCGATTTTCGGCGCCCCGTCGTAAATAACGGCGTTTTATATAAAATAAGAAATTTATCACTCGAGAGAGATCTCTGAATTGATGAACGTACAAAGACATCTAAGGAAATTGTATTTTTTTAAGTATTATTGTCGATGAAAATTGAAGAAAAAAGCATTTTTTTTTTTTTTTCGCAATTTCAGTTCACCCGATTGTAAAACAATTCGGAAACGAAGATGATTATTTTTCAAATTATTTTCATACCGAGTAGATTTTTGTGCAATACAATTATAATGTATAAATATGGAGGAAATGTATTTTTTTAACGAAAAACAAACGTGTCTACGGCAAAATTATTTAGCGTTACCTCTAGAGATATTTCCGAGTTTCGAGTCTACTTACGCCCAGAATACTTTATATTGTACTTGTGATGTATAAATTTTTGAATAAAAAAAAAAAAAAAAAAAATTGCTTTTGCGGCGTCTATATTTTATTGCGCATGATAAAAAAAAAAAAAAAAAAGGATCATCCTTTCACGAAAACAATTGTGTGCTTTAAAAATTATATTTTTCGCGGCCGTATTAAAATAAATTAAGCAGTCGGTGTAAAAAAATTCGATGATATATTTTCACGTTTGTGTCAAATCGCATTAGGGTAAAATCGCAGTTAACACACCCCGTTTCTATGACTAATTTTCGTATTCAATATTCCCAATCGATCCCCACCATCCCCTAAAGGGAAGCGGGAAGATATATACGAAGAGCGGGAATTCTAATTATACGTAAAATATAACTGTAATATTACTTATATTTTATGTATGTATAGCCTGAAATAGGTCTGGGTGTGTAAACTGGGAATCGGCCGGAATATAAATTCTAGTCTGAAAATTAAATAATTCGTATATCGCATATTTTTTTTTTTTTTGTAACCCATCGTATTTTTATCTTAAGCGATATTTCAAAATTTTTCGAATTGTCTGTATATATAGCAGGTTATACATATAATTGGTTTTATATATTAGGGTTTTTTTTCAATTCTATATTGTTTCGTGGTACGAAATAAATGTCTGCATTTCGCACCATCGTAAATATTTTGTAATACGTGTATGAATGAATCGATACATTTATTTACCGATTGTTGTATCTGAAAATAATAGTACACTTTGCTTTCGGCTCTGTACGAATGCAACGTATTAATGTCGGTCTCCGTCATTTATTAATTGGCGAATGATTTATTTCTATGCGCTTATTTGTAGCACTTCGTAATCGCTGTTCAATTCGGACGACAAAGTAATATTTTTGTACAAATCATCCGTTGGAACTACGAAACGGAGAAAGTCTAACGAATGAATTGGTAACTTATTTAGAGATTGTTTTTCAGAATATTTTCAGTGATGTTACACCGGTTTGAAATTGTACATAATTGAGCAATAAAAAATATTTAACAGAAAACCGAAAATAAAACTCATATTAGCCCTTAAGAATCAGTAGGTTTGGTGAGTTATGTACGCATCGTGAAGTTATTTAAAATGCTTGCAATGATTCGATTTGACTCTAGTTTACGATAAACGGTAAAAATACTTTTCATATTTCACACAAACTAGCGGCTCGAGAGATATAGTCGGAAATAGCTAATGTAATTTCAATCACTTATCAAAGTGGTTATTACTTCAATCTACAAACCCCGAAGGGAATTACAAATATTGTAAAGCAGTAATTTTATGAGTTTTATGGTTAAATTGAAAAGTGGTTATAAAAAACAGTATGACGGCTTCCTACAAAAAGTATTTTTCTTTTATATTTTTTATGCGGCACAATTGTGCTTACAACCTATGACTCTCAATATATATTTACGGGTAAAAAGTAATTTCTAACTTTGTATAATTAAATTTTTTATTTCTTTTTCACCCTACAATATTTGTTTGAAGGCGTCATCCAGAAAAAAAATAAATATTTATTCAATGCCATTAGGGTCCATGTGTATTATATATATTTGGTCTATTGTTCAGATTTATTTTGTAATCAGAAATATTTTCATGCCTCGACAAATCTTAAAGATGTTCAATAATCTATATTAATAAATTAGGATTATTCAATTACTAGCGAATTTATAGTGACTATTCAGTGTGTTATATTGAGTACGTTCGCGTATACACAAGGTGCGTATATATGTACATATAAATATATTATTTTTAAAAAATAACTTTATAAAATAAGCAAATGATAAATAAAATGATGATGTAAAATTCTGTAAAGCATTTTTACTAATGTTACTTACTTTCATTATTTTACTTGTTAGTTTTACTTGGGGCTAAAAATGGCCTTTTTGGGGCTAAAAATGGCATTTATATGGCTAAAAATGGCATTTATAAGGCTAAAAATGGCCTTTTTTGGGGCTAAAATAGGCATTTTTTGGGGATAAAAACGGCATTATTGGGGCTAAAATAGGCCTTTTTAGGGATAAAAATGGCATTTATATGGCTAAGAATGGCATTTTTGGGGCTAAAATAGGCCTTTTGGGGATAAAATGGCATTTTTGGGGCTAAAATAGGCCTTTTTGGGGCTAAAATAGGCCTTTTTGGGGGGTTAAAATAGGTCTTTTTGGGGCTAAAATAGGCCTTTTTGGGACTAAAATAGGCCTTTTTGGGACTAAAATAGGCCTTTTTGGGACTAAAATAGGCCTTTTTGGGGCTAAAAATGACATCTTTCGGCCTAATAACGGTATTTTTGGGGGGCTAAAAATGGTGTTTTTCGGGGCCAAAAAATGCGTCGTACACAGCTTCGATATATCGTTAACATCTGTTGTCGTATTATAAAACATATTTTGTAATCAAAAATATTTTCACGCCTCGACAGATCTTAAAGATGTTCAAATACTCTGTGAACGTAAATCTATATTAATAAATTAGGATTATTCAATTAATAGCGAATTTATAGTGAGTGTTGTACTATTCAGTGTGCTATATTGATAGGCTCGCGTATACACACGGTCGTGTATATATATAAATATATTATTTTTAAAAATAACTTTTTATAAAATAAGTAAATGATAAATAATATTATACAATTCTGTGTAGCGTATTTTTATTTGATTGAAGCGAAATTTTTTTTTTTTTCTTTCACAGCCTACAGTTTGTTGTTGGGGGGCAATCGGAAGGTTATATTCACTGTTACAAGTTTCGATGAACCTTCTCCCAATTTTAAATTCTCTCCGGTTTCATATTAAAACCATGGATTCCAGTATTTCGGACGACGATATTGTCAGTAGCGAATGTTCGGCCTTCTACTATTCGGCGCCCTGTTCGCCAATCGACTGTTGTATTGTCGGCGGCGATAAGTCCAACGAAGATGACAAAGTAGCAAAGAGATTTGGGCCGAATCAAGTCCAACGGATGCGCCGGCGTCTCCGACAGAACTGCTATCGAAGACAGCAACATTTCCGAAATAATCGTCGACAATATCGGCGATTATTATCCGCGAACCGATTATTCGGGTATACAAAACCAGTATCGATGTACGATGATTTTTGATTTGGCTGTACGCCGCCTATTCACTCACTATATAGGCGACACTTTTATGATTTCTTTTTTAAGGCGGCGACAGACACATAGAGGCCGGCCTGAAACAGATCCTGCTTTACATGAAAAACCCGATTCTTGTCATGAGCGCCAGAATTAGACGAATCGAGCCGATAATCGAAGGTGAGCCAATCGAAATTATGCAAAAATTGTGTTTTCCGATAATGAGGTCGAGAGTCGGTAAGTATAACCTTTTTTTTTTTATCGGACATTTATTTCGCTCCCGCCGACTAACAAAATTATTTCAATATTCACTGTTTTGTGGTCTGCGAACGGTTGGAATATACCGTAGGTTCGTGATGTTTCCGTTTCCCTGTCGCCGGTTCGGTCTTTCGCCAGACCGGGGGGTTTCGGCCTCTCGCCGTCTTCAGTAGCGCTGTGTTACAGTCACTGTTTTTTTGGGCATCCTCACTGCACTGTCACTGTGTCACATGTACTGTAATGTTTGTCAGTATGTCAGTCATTTATATATATATATATATATATATATATATATATATATATTATGTGTAATGTGTTCTGTTATTTAATATACACTGTTTTGTGGTCTGCGAGCGGTTGGAATATACCGTAGGTTCGTGATGTTTCCGTTTCCTATGGCCGGTTCGGTCTTTCGCCAGACCGGGGTTTGACCTCTCGCCGTCTTCAGTAGCGCTGTGTCAGTAGTCACTGTTTTTGGGCATCCTCACTGCACTGTCACTGTGTCACATGTACCGTAGTTCTGTCAGTTTGTCGTCGTTTATATATATATATATATATATATATATATATATATATATATATATATATATATATGTGTTCTGTTATTTAATATACACTGTTTTGTGGTCTGCGATGGTTGGAATATACTGTAGGTTCGTGATGTTTCCGTGGGTTTTTCGCCAGTCTTCAGTAGCGCTGTGTCAGTAGTCACTGTTTTTTGGGCATCCTCACTGCCCACTGTCACTGTGTCACATGTACTGTAGTTTGTCAGTCGTTTATATATATATATATATATATATATATATATATATATATATATATATATATATATATATACGATTGGAGTCTCATTCAGGTTCGAGTTTATCTCGTTTTTCTATTTTTAATTCATATTTGTGCCCATAATTGTGAAACTGGTCCAAGTCATATATTTCTCTCGGTTTCGAGATCGTTAACGAATCCCGTTTCGAATAAATTAACAAATATTTTTATATTACGCGACATTTTTAAATTTAGAATTTTATTAGTCTCGATTAATGGAAATTTACTACGAATATGAAATTTTGTTCGAATTTCATACGAAAAATGTCGTATTTAAAGTTTGAATCGACTTAGACGACTTTCATAATTATGGGCACATCTATATCCCCGATATGGGAAATAAAATAAAAAATTTTGTGGAAATTATAGCGATATCGACAGTAGTAGCGATGAAGTAGAATTTGATATTTATATCAGCAAATTTATAAAGCAATCCTACGAGAAGTTAGCGATAATCTTGTAATCATATTATAAACGATAAAGATCTGCAAGGTTGAATATTTAGTCATTATATATTGGCCATTATATATATATATATATATATATATATATATATATATATATATATATATAAGTTTCTGCAAGATTTGAAATAGATTTTTTTTTTTTTAAATATCATTAAACCCTTGACATACAAATGAAACAGTAATGTATACGTGTTTGTTAATGCGACAGCCAATAATTGTAATGTATTCTATTTAAATTATATAAAATATTTAATTGAATGCGTAATATAATATAATTCACTGCAGACATCTCGGAATGAATGAATTTCTCCCAAACATTGTTTGTATATCGACGGGTTAATCGATGTCGGCGCTAAGTTCTTTTCAATATTCGATATCGCCGTTTCATTATATTTTTAAAAATTTTTATCCTATTAATCTAATTTGTTATATTTTAGACGGAGCCGAATGGGGTCTGTTAATATCGAAATGTCCGATTTGCGGCAACAGATTCCGTTGGGGAAATTTCAATTCAAATACGTCGGCTTCCGCGAAATCGTCGCCCTCTTGCCCCGTCGAAAAATGTTTGTATGAACCTTTTGTAAATTTTATTTGTCTATTTTTGCTTTCTTGAAAGAAAAAAAAAATAATAAATATGACGCCGTTCAACTGTTTGTACACCGTAAAACAGTGCGCGATTTTTTTTTTTTTACAATTTCGTCAAACTCGAACTTGAATTAATAATAACTGAAGGCAGGATTTCGCAATACCGTATCGAGCTATTCCGGAATTTTTCCCTGTATTCGTAAGTTCCATCGGGAAAGGTTTCTACCGTTTCCTTTGCTTCGGTATCGAGCGAACCGGGAATATTTACACAATATTAAAAATTCCTACTGAAAATTTATTTTTCGCATACAATTCCCCTCCATGTATATTACGGAGGAGTTATAAAATGAAATTTCGTCGAAAATTTCAATCGAAGTACAACTTACAAGTATCAGTACAAACTGTTGAAATGAATAAAATCATAAATAATACATTTACGATTGTACGCATTTGATTTTTTTGTTATTATTGTTAGGATGTTTTGAAAATTAATTTATTCATTTTAAGGTGGAGGAATCGCGTTGAAAAAACCGCACTTTTTGCTCAAGTTCTTTCTTTTGCACGGAGCAGGTTTAAGCGAAGCGCTTCTGTTAAAAGGACACGCTAGTTATTTTTCGGTACGTATAATTTCAATTCAACGTAATAACGCGTATTGTAATTCCGACGGTTATTGTAAATTCACTTCGCCCCCCCATCTCTCTCATATTTGATATTGTTGGTGATTAATATTAACGATTGCGGTACAAATTATAGTTATTAACAAATCAACCGTTTACGTCCGGTTTTGATTCCGAATCAATCCCGGACCGTACATTACACGGTTTTAGGGGTAGTTGGGGGGGAAACTAACCGAGAATTTAAATATACGTATAAAATAACAGCAATATTAGTTATTATAGTTCGTATTATCAAACCTAAACTAACCATGATTGGGGGAAAAACATTTTTTGCCCCACAAACTGTTGTATTTGGTAGTTATCCTTAATTTTTGTTCTTAAAATCTTGTTGTGTAGAAAAAAAATACCCGTTTTAATCGCTTCGAAGATTATTCTCCGATAGAGGAAGGAATTCTTCAGTTTTTCCCTTCCTCGGTGTAGTATACATTATCGCGTATTTACAGATTTTAATGCTTGCGATTGAACGAAAAATAAAATCGATAAAGGACGGAAAAATACAATTTTAGTTAAATTATTTACATTTCCCGAAACTTCTCCTACCGTTATATCTCGGAACTCTTACAAAAAATACTAGTTCAGTTAGAAAAAAAGCTAAAGAAACCAATGTTATATATAATCGTTAGTCAATTATAGTCGTCATCGTTGATTAGAGATTTTCTTTAAGTCGAGTTACGCATATATGCAGTTAGATTTTTCTTGTTAATTGTCGTTAGTTTTAATTATAGACGGTCAGAGCTGTAATTTTTGAATCGGTTTCGATTATTTCGAAAAAGTCCCACCGACCGAAAATGTAAATTAATTTAAACTAAAGTTTATATACACCGTCGAAAGTGTACAGAATTTGTAATTGGACGAATTTTTAGGTTGTACAGTGAACGAATTCTTGGAAAAACCTCAACTGAGATGCAGCCTTAGAAAAGCGCTCGATTTTATTTTAACTTCGGACAAAATCTATACATTTTGTTTGAGGCAAATAGACTTTAACAAACCTCATCGATACATTATTCAGAATACCAGGTTTTTGTACCCTTCCTCGAGTTGATTTATAAACGCGTTATATTTATTAAGAATATAAATATATATTATTATTATTATTATTATTAATATATTGATTTTTCTGTTTCATTGGTGTCGTGTCGTATATAAATGTAAAATGCAGTCTTTTTATATGTTGTGTGTGATGTTTGAAGAATGTTCTATTTGTCATTAAATATTTATTGTCGAAATTTTGGAAAACATTTTTGGCCTTTCCTTCAAATGTAAACTTATTTAAGGAAATAGGAATTTAAATTTAACCCGACCCGAGTGTTGTATCTAAATGTTTTGAATTAAAATTCGACGATTATTCGAGTTATTTTAACTTTCAGGAGGTGCCGGAAACTGTAAACATTTTCGGGCGTAAAATGAATCGCTTTCGTTCAATTTCGTTTTAATTTTTATATTATAGTTATCGTTTTATAAGAATTATTATAAGAAGTTCGTATACGCTCCAGGAGAGAGCTTAGGGGCAATTATTATGTGGAATATTATTTTACATTCCACGAATTCAAGAAAAATGAGCGCATGAAGCCCACGTGCAACTGAAGTGAACTTTATTAAGTTTCTATATTGACGATTGGTAATTTTATCGAATTATTACATTAATAATGATTAACGTGAGGAATGAAAGGAAACATCGAAAATTTACAAAGGTAGAGTCGAATGAAGGAAATTTTCTCGTTCTAATTTTAAACGATTTTATTAAAAATTCAAATTAGTACGCACATTATCTTCCGATTCAATGACAGGATATACAACTATTGAAATAAATAAAATCATAAATAATACATTTACGATTGTACGCATTTGATTTTTTGTTATTATTGGTAGGATTTTTTTTTAATTATTTATTCGTTTAAGGTGGAGGAATCGCATTGAAAAAAACCGCACTTTTTACTCAAGTTCTTTCTTTTACACGGAGCAGGTTTAAGCGAAGCGCTTCTATTAAAAGGACACGCTAGTTATTTCTAATTATAAATACGTTCTAATTGTAAACGATTTTATTAAAAATTCAAATTAGTACGCATATTATCTTCCGATTCAATGACAGATACTATTGGTCTGGAAATAAATTTTTTTCCAAATATCTACTGAAAACAGTTTTATCGACAGTGAGTTGCGAAGAAAATTTTTGTCCCATAAAAGTCTGTCTTTTTGCAACGTTGGAAAAAAAATTCCTTCCGTTAACTCCGTTACGCTTGCGAATTGTCGGTGAACTCCCGAAAGAAGTTTCACTTTGAAAAAATTATTCCGAATCGCATCCCGGGATAAATTACTGTGGCATAAGGACGGTGGGGAATCGACCGTTTGAAATCAATTTTTTTATTCCCTTAAAAATTTTTATCGAAAAATGAATGAATTACTATTTTAAATTCGAGTTTTACCGCGATCTATTGCATTGATAAGTAAATTAAATTAATATAATACTGTATTAATACAGTAATGTATTATTTTGCTTGAAATGAGGAGCAGGAGGTCCCCCCCCATTCTGTAGAAATATTTTCACGCTTCGACAAATCTTAAAGATGTTCAATGTGAATATAAATGTAATCAATATTAATAAATTAGGACGATTCAATTAATAGGAATTTTATAGTGACTATTCAGTGCGCTATATAGTGAGTACGCTCGCGTATACACACGGTGTACGTATAAATATATTATTTAAAAAAAAAATTATTATAAAATAATTAAACTATAAATAAAATGACGATATTATTAAAATTCTGCAAATCGTGTTTTATTAATATTATTTAATTTCGTTTATCGAAGCGTGACGCGTCGTACACAGCTTCGATATATATCGTAACTGGAGCTATCGATACTGTTACCCGCCCGCATTTTCACCGAATTTTTTTTTATTTACGGCGCACTTTTACAGTTTACCGTTCGAATTGCGTTAGGATTGTCGGTTCGATAATTTTAAAATGAAGCGCAATTACGCCGTATATTCTTTCTGTACAACCGGCGATAGATACATCCAGCCGGGTCTTGTTTTGTATAAGTTGTATAGATTCGGCGACGTGAAATATAACCGGGCTTTAGAAATAAAAATGTAGGTCCGAGTCGCGTTAATTGAATTATTTCAATTTTAGAAATATCGTAATGTGTCGACGATAATATAATTTGTATTTTATAGTTGGTTGGGGGAAATAATTTTTCAAGTTTCCAAGGTTGGCCATCGTGGTAAAAATGGCTCGTTAAAAGCGACGGTTATTCGGGCGCCGCTCTATGTCGGTTACGTTGGGCTTTATTTTTTGAAAATGTCGTTATTTCTCTTTTTTTTTTTCCCCTCGACCGAACGAACCCAAACCGAATACGGGCTTCGTTTCTCCGTTTCGGGGGCCGAACCGCCGCCGTTCAGTGTGCATTCGGGCCGGTGGAATTCGTCGTTTAAAAATCACCGTAGGTATTTAATTCAACGGTTTTTTTTTATTCTTTATCGCCCCATTCAACTAGTTAAACGCCTTTTTTAAATTGTTCGCGGTCGCAGCATCGATTTACATCGCGTTCGTTGTATTTTTCAATGTAAAAATACAGTGTAAAACCCCGATTTTGGAATTGTTAGCTTCTTAGAATTCTGATCTTTTTATCACTTTTCTATCAATATTTTAGCGAATTTTTTAATAGTTACTGAAGCTTTAATTACCGATATTAATATAATTTAAGAATGTGACGCGAAATTGGAAATATTTATAAAATTATTTTAGATTTGTATGACAGTAATGTGCGAGTTTGTGCACAATGAGTACAATTCCTTAATTGATAATTTACAATATTTCGACTAAATATTGTGGTAGTTTATGGATAAAAGTAAGTACTTAATAGTAGAGCAATTTCATTTGAAAAAAATGCTTTCATTAGTGATAATAGTATAATTTATAAAAGTATATCTCTTTTCATTTAGCTGTATTAATTTGTATATCTATACATTTTAACGCACATTTTCCTGGATTTTCTTTATTTTTTGATGTTATCGATGATACATTCTTTCATTATTCGCCAAAAAAATTGCACTATAAAAAAAGCTTTCATTTGTGATAAATTTAAAAAAGTATATCTCTTTTTATTTAGCAGTATTAATTTGTATATCTATACATTTAAACGCATATTTTCCTGGATTTTCTCTATTTTTTGATGTTATCGATGATATATTCTTTCATTATTCGCCCTCATTTATTTTTTACCTTATAATAAAATAGATTGATTTTTTACAGTTTGCCGTGTTACATTAATTATTATGGAATAATTTCAGTTTTGTGCGACATTAATATTTCTGCTCAATTTCCAAAAAAAATTCACTATAAAAAAAGCTTTCATTGGTGATAAATTTAAAAAAGTATATCTCTTTTTATTTAGCAGTATTAATTTGTATATCTATACATTTTAACGCATATTTTCCTGGATTTTCTTCCGATTTTTTGATGTTATCGATGATATATTCTTTCATTATCAGCCCTCATTCATTTTTTACCTTATACTAATATAGATTGATTTTTTACAGTTCTGCCGTGTTACATCATTATGCGATAATTTCAATTCTGCCGTGACATTAATATTTCTGCTCATGTCCTATAATGGGTGAGTATGTGCGAGTGAGTATATTCTAGTAATCGATAATTTATCTTTTCTACTTTAAAATACCTGTTTTGTGGTGTGCGAGGCGTCGATGAATACCGCACGTTTGTGGTGTTTCTGTCGACACTCGCCGCCGGTTTTATCTTCTACTGGACCGCTACTGAAGACGGCGAGCGGCGGCCGAAACCCGTCTGGCGAAAGACCAGACCAGCGAGAGGAGACAGAAACACCACAAATATACGATAATTTATCTTTTCTACATTTCGGGAATCGCCCATTTCTGTTTTGGATAATTGAACACGATGAAACATATACACTTTTACTGGGAAAATTCGTTATTAAAATTTTTTTTTTTTTCGCTACCTTCCTTCGTTACAATCTATGTTTGTCTGTTGCGGTTTCCGTCTAATCTTGAATCTGTGCCAGAATTATCACGTAAGTTATTAACGTCCCCAACAGCTGTAAAATACAATAGAGTCGTCTATTTAACGATTCGCCGTACAATAAAATTATTGAAACGAATTAATTACATGAGTTCTGACATTTTTCGCAACTCTTACCGGTTCTTCGGCGTCTGAGAAATACAGGAAATAATGGAAGTTTTTTCCATAGTATTTCACTGTCCTACCTGAAGTTAGTTATAATTAGGGGTAGTAATCAACACTTTGACTTTAAAAAAAGGGACTGAACTTGGGAGTGGATTTGGATGTGGGGTATGTTGAGGTCAATTATGGATCGTTCGGTTAGAAATAATACCAACTTACGTTTGAACTTATTGCCAGGTCTATGTCGAACATTGAACAGGGGGAGAATTTCGTTTTGTGCCGCTTCATCTGGATTATGAAATTTCCGATCTGCAATTTGCAAAATGAAAAAAAAACCAGGTTATTCCTTTTTTTTTTTTTTATTAATCGCTTAATATTATAATACAGGAATAATGCAGGATTTATCCCACCGGCAAATGGAAGTATTGATTTCTTCAAGTATTTATGTAACTTGTCACCGACCTAATATTTAAACTTTAACTATTTTCATTGACACCTCGATTTATAGAAATAAAATTGTATTTGATGCGTCCTAAAAATAATAATTTAATTTGGCTAGCCGGACTAATTAGTCCGAGCTTAGAAATAGAACATTTTGTTACGGGTATACCCAAAAGTAATCGACATTTTGATTTTGGAATTAATTTTATTTTGCTAAAAACAAGAAATTTTAATTATTAATCTACTATATATATTCACCGATATTATCGATACAACTCTCCGCCGAAACTTTTCCGGCAAATTTTCGATTTCCCCCCCCCTCTTGTTGAGGAACTCCTCAAGACCAGAATACATCTTATCAAATTGTCGATTATCTTCGGGGTTAATAATAATCCTTTTTCTGTCTGAATGAGTTCTTATTAACGCATTACCTGGTTTTTGAGCTCCTTGTCGGACGTCCTCGAGAAATGTTTTCTCATTATGTGCACAGTTTCTTCGGCCTGAGACAATAAAAAAAAAATGGATAATATTCTAGATTTCTGTTTTTCAGCTCGATTTCATTTCATTTGTCCAGCAAACTCCCGATGACACAATTCCTGTTTTTCGAACCTGCAACTCTACACTGGTTCTATTGGGGTTCCCGAGGTTAACGCAAGATTTGAATTTGCCACAATTCTTTACAGTGAAACTAAAAAAAAAAAACAGTTTGACAGCCGATAGTTTAGGGGTCAGTGCACGATAGAGAACAACATTTTTTTTGTTGTCGGACAATATTTAAAAAATAATGAAAGTTTGGCGGCCACAGTTCAAATTTAAATCTTGCGTTAATTTCGGGACACCCCTATATATAATAATATATTGAAAATTTTGTCTGTTCCATGTCGTTGGTCTGTACTCGCTCTCTCTCTCTCTGCGCAAATTCATCGGGATGGTAGTCATTTGTAGTTCTTCTGTGTTCGAATCAAAGGAACTTGAAATGGCTACTAGTCAGATGAATTAAGTCTCCGGTGTCGCTGAGGGCGGAAAATATTTCTAATTCAAATAACCGCCGAACTGGATATCGAAGACAACCGCATTGTACTCACCGTCATGGATGGCAGCAGGAAATATAAGATTAATTATAATTGTATGTATTTCGTATATCGAAACCACCCTCTGTAGCCATTGGGTGGGAGGGTTTTTGTCCTCTACTTGATAATATTGTATTTACAATTATATATAGGGGTGTCCCAAAATTAATGTCAAAATTTAGAATTTGCCACAATTCTTGCAGTAAAGTAGGAGCAACCCTATTAAAAAAAAAAAAAATTATTTGACAGCCGATAGTTTAGGGTCAGTATACAAATGGGGGGGCGTTACACGATAGAACAACGTGTTTTAATTGTTGTGAAAATATTTAAAAAATAATCAGAAAGTTTGGCGGCCACAGTTCAAATTTAAATTTTGCGTCAATTTCGGGACACCCCTATATTTACGCATTATACAATGTGCATATAAACCCCTTCTCGTTTCCTATTTATTTATTACAGGATTTACTGTCGTTTTGAGTTTATAACGAGAGAATAATTTAAAAAAAAAATGGATTCAACTTTCTGAGAAAAAATATGAAGATCTGTATCTCTCAACCAGTGAGCTGGCAATGACAGCGCTGTCCGAAGAAATGTTTGTATTAATATAAATTGATTTTATACTTTAATCGCCATTTTACGAAATTTCAAATGCACGGTTGTCATTTGTAGTTTCTTTGTTTCAATTTAACGTCATAGGAACTAAAAATGGCTACCATGTAGTTGAAAAATTTTTTCCCGAAACAGGTCAACGTTCAAATTGTAACCCGCCAATTGTATATATATATATATTAGGTGTAGCCAAAAGTAATCGACAATTTCATAGGATCTATTTCGGTCTTGAGGAGTTCCTCGAGAGAGAGGAGGGTAATCGAAAATTTGCCGGAAAAGTGGCGGCGGAGAGTTGTCGGCGAATATATAGTTTTTTTTTTAACCTTTTTTATTTTTGTACAATCAACCGCATAAAGTTATTGGTACAAATGTTGAGTATTCTCTTTTCAAGTGAATGTCTCGATAAAAGAGACTTTTTTTTCACACAAGAGCAGTTTACCGGCTTCGTACCGAGAAGATCTCCGGAATGGAATTTAAGGACTCCGTCGACTGTCGGGGGTATGTTGAGGTCATTATGGATATGGTTCGGTTAGAAACATACCCCCGGGGGGATAGCATTAAGGATGGTACTGGAAGGACTTTCGACTGGAATCTCTGGATGCGGGGCGATGTTGGATTTCTTGGCGGAACCCAGCATAGTTCCAGTCCGTAAGTCGGTGCCGGTTTTAAAATTGATTTGTATACTGTCAGTTTTGTATGTCCTTTTTCTCACAACTGACGACGTCGACGTTGGGGAGCGGCGTCTGAGGGACGTTCTGAATCTCGGAAGGGAGTACGGTTCGGATTCGGTTAACGTATTTGGTTCGGGGAGTGAAATTTATCGTTATACTCGTGAGGGCGGACAGAAGGTACTTTTAAGACTTTGTTGTCCATTGTCCTTTTCAAAAGTGGTCCCAGCGGTCCAGTTTGAAAGGGCAAAATGTCGGATTACTTTTGGTTACCCCTAACACTTCACCTCTTGTCAATTGGACCCAGTTCCACTGTGTATGCGTGTATAAAATACCTTGTACGTGGTGGAAGAACAGGACCAGAGGAGAAGGGCGAATCTGAAGAGGAGGAGGGACAGCTGGGCGAGCTCTCTGAGTATCCGGCCGGTGGTGGACGGTCGTCTGTTCAGCGCGACGCGGACAAGGAGGAGGTAGGTGAAGAGGACGAGGTCGATGAACATTGCCACGACGACGGCCACCAGTTGAACGCCGAAGACGCCGTCGGTTCTGTGGATGAGGCGGCACAATCGGCCGTGCTCATTGTACAGCTCCTGCGCCCTCCGACATTCTGGTACATCTTCAAATCCTGCCAACCGACCAAATATACATATATATATATATATATATATATATATATATATATATATATATAAGTTACTTAGGTTTTATGTACAGTGTTCCCTCGCCACTTGAGCGCTTCACGTTTCACGGCTTCGGTGAGCGGCTTATTCAAAAATATTCGTCGAAAAATAAAAATGAAAAAAAAAGCCGCGTCGATGAAGAGTGAGAGAGAGAGAGAAGGATCCCTGTGCGTGTCAAAGAAATGAGTTGACTCGGAGTTGAATTTATTACGCGTAAATAAATTGTCTGGTAGAGGGAAAAAAAAATATTTTAGCAACTAATAATTGTCACTGAATTTAGTGATACAAAATCTCCCTCCCTTCCGCATATTCTCCCTCTCTTCCGCATATTCTCCCTCCCTTCCGCATATTCTCCCTCTCTTCCGTATATTCTCCCTCCCTTCCGCATATTCTCCCTCCTTCCGCATATTCTCCCTCCCTTCCCTATATTCTCCTCTCCTTCCTATATTCTCCCTCCCTTTATTCTCCTCTCCCTTCCCATATTCTCCCTTTCCATATTCTCCCTCTCCTTCCGATTTCTCCCTCCCTTCCCCATTTCCCCCTTCCCTTCCCCATATTCTCCCTCCCTTCCCATATTCTCCCTCCTTCCCTCTCCTAGCAGCACTGCAAGGAGAATGTTGATAAGGGTTATAGTAGATTGTTTGAATGGTGTTTAACACAAGCGCCACTCAAGGCAGACCCTTCGTTCTTGATTGCTATTGCGCTCCATATATATTTGTTAGATCGCTTATCTCCTGAAGCATTTCTTCCGTAGCAATTTTGTAACGTGATATTGTATATGTCGACCCCACGTTCGCCTGTAAAAGCTCTAATATCAGGTTGATTTCCTCGCGGGGGTCAAACCATTCTCGATTGCCCGTCGCCGTATTGGTATATTTGACGGGCTCATTTTCTGATAAAAATGTTCATCGTTGGACGAGCCATAAGATTTATTCTAAAATCATATACCCAATATAATGTGTTGGGGGAGAGAGTGAGAATGAGGGGGGGTGTGGAGACGAAGTATTGGAAAGTATATAATTACAAGCCAGCAAAGTATTGGAAAGAGTGCGAAAATTGAGTACAATGAAATATGGAATACCGTAGGTTTGTGGTGTTTGCCGTCTTCAGTAGCGTCGGGTGTGTCAGTCGCTGTCGGCACTGTGGACATATTTTCGTGTATTACCCACTACAACACCGCTACTGAAGGTGGCGAGCGGCCGAAAACCCCCGGTCTCTGGCAAAAGACCGAATCGGCGAGAGGAGACAGAAACCTCTACGGTATTCCAACCGCTCGCAGACCACAAAACAGGTATGTTAAAATAAAAGAAATAGGATGTTTCACATACAATGAAATATATATATATATATATATATACATATACTGTATTTGGAAAGAGTATGATTTCCAATACTTTGCCATACATTATCCCCAATCCCATGTCCCTGTTTACTGCAATACCTCATTGACCTGTCTAAAGACAGTTCGTGACCCTTCCTGTCTACTGCAATACCTCATTGACCTGTCTGTCTACTGCAATACCTCATTGACCTGTCTGTCTACTGCAATACCTCATTGACCTGTCTGTCTACTGCAATACCTCATTGACCTGTCTGTCTACTGCAATACCTCATTGACCTGTCTGTCTACTGCAATAGACCTTCTGTCTACCTCTTGTCCTGTCTACTGCACTGCATACCTCATTGACCTGTCTGTCTACTGCAATACCTCATTGACCTGTCTGTCTACTGCAATACCTCATTGACCTGTCTAAAGACAGTTCGTGACCCTTCCTGTCTACTGCAATACCTCATTGACCTGTCTGTCTACTGCAATACCTCATTGACCTGTCTGTCTACTGCAATACCTCATTGACCTGTCTGTCTACTGCAATACCTCATTGACCTGTCTGTCTACTGCAATACCTCATTGACCTGTCTGTCTACTGCAATACCTCATTGACCTGTCTGTCTACTGCAATACCTCATTGACCTGTCTGTCTACTGCAATACCTCATTGACCTGTCTGTCTACTGCAATACCTCATTGACCTGTCTAAAGACAGTTCGTGACCCTTCCTGTCTACTGCAATACCTCATTGACCTGTCTAAAGACAGTTCGTGCCCCTTCCTGTCTACTGCAATACCTCATTGACCTGTCTGTCTACTGCAATACCTCATTGACCTGTCTGTCTACTGTACCTCTGTCTACTGCATACCATTGACCTGTCTGTCTACTGCAATACCTCATTGACCTGTCTGTCTACTGCAATACCATCCTGCCTGTCTACTGCAATACCTCATTGACCTGTCTGTCTACTGCAATACCTCATTGACCTGTCTGTCTACTGCAATACCTCATTGACCTGTCTGTCTACTGCAATACCTCATTGACCTCTGTCTACTGCACTTACTGACCTGTCTGTCTACTGCAATACCTCATTGACCTGTCTGTCTACTGCAATACCTCACTGACCTGTCTGTCTACTGCACACCTCATTGACCTGTCTGTCTACTGTACCTCATTGACCTGTCTGTCTACTGTGTCTACTGCAAGACCTGTCTGGCTGTCTACTGCAGACCTGTTCTGTCTACTGCAATACCTCATTGACCTGTCTGTCTACTGCCCTCATTGACTGTCTGTCTACTGCAATACCTGTCTGTTTACTGCAATGACCTCTGTCTACTGCAATACCTCATTGACCTGTCTGTCTACTGCAATACCTCATTGACCTGTCTGTCTACTGCAATTGACCTGTCTGTCTACTGCAATACCTCATTGACCTGTCTGTCTACTGCAATACCTCATTGACCTCTGTCTATTGACCTGTCTACTGCAATACTCATTGACCTGTCTACTGGACCTGTCTGTCTACTGCAATACCTCATTGACCTGTCTGCAAAATTCCTCATTGACCTGTCTGTCTACTGCAATACCTCATTGACCTGTCTGTCTACTGCAATACCTCATTGACCTGTCTGTCTACTGCAATACCTCATTGACCTGTCTGTCTACTGCAATACCTCATTGACCTGTCTGTCTACTGCAATACCTCATTGACCTGTCTGTCTACTGCAATACCTCATTGACCTGTCTGTCTACTGCAATACTCATTGACACTGTACCTCATTGACCTGTCTGTCTACTGCAATACCTCATTGACCTGTCTGTCTACTGCAATACCTGTCTGTCTACTGCAATACCCTCATTGACCTGTCTGTCTACTGCAATACCTCTGACTGCTGACCTGTCTGTCTACTGCAATACCTCATTGACCTGTCTGTCTACTGCAATACCTCACTGACCTGTCTGTCTACTGCAATACCTCATTGACCTGTCTGTCTACTGCAATACCTCATTGACCTGTCTGTCTACTTAGTCGTGACCTTCTGTCTACTGCAATACCTCATTGACCTGTCTGTCTACTGCAATACCTCATTGACCTGTCTGTCTACTGCAATACCTCATTGACCTGTCTGTCTACTGTACCTCATTGACCTGTCTGTCTACTGCAATACTTCATTGACCTGTCTGTCTACTGCAATACCTCATTGACCTGTCTACTGCCCTCCCTGTCTGTCTACTGCAATACCTCATTGACCTGTCTGTCTACTGCAATACCTCATTGACCTGTCTGTCTACTGCAATACCTCATTGACCTGTCTGTCTACTGCACAGGTCTACTGTATTCTCATTATGTCTGTCTAGTGGTGCACAGCTAAATCTTCCCTAACTACTAGCACCTCTAGAGTCTTCACCCATCGGTTTGTGACAATTCCTGAAATTTCGTCCAAAACTTCGTATTGAAAATCGTACCCGGTACTCGGTGGAGACTTTACCTGCCAATTCTCGAGCGTAGACAATGCCGTCTTTCCGAATGTCGAGGGCGCGATCGAGCTTTTGGTTGATGCGCCCGAGCAGCGCCCTGATCCTGAAGACGAGATTCGAAAAGTGGACGACGAAACCGACGTAGACGAAATCGAGGAAGCGGTAGGCCAGGTCGCCGTCGGAGAGCACCAGCCAGAGGAGGGCGTGTACGGCCATCAGCGTCCAACTCCTCGCCTCTTCAGCGCGTCCGAATATCACTCCCAGCCGGCCGGCACTGTTCTTCAGCCTGTCGGCCAGCTCCAGCCACCGGGGACAGTTGAGGCAGCAGAAGAGGACGACGACCATCGACGCCGTATTGACCGATAGCGCGTCCACCGCCTCCAGAACGAAGTCCTTCTTCTGGCGGCGCCGTCCTCCTCCCGCCGACAGGTAACTGTACAGGTGGTAAACGGTAATGGCCGACGGCAAAACGACGCTGTAGGCGGCGGCCGCCGGCCAAAAAGTGCCGCCGGCCGTTTCTCTCAATCCTTATCGGCGCCAGACACAAAAATCTCCACAGGTAGACCAGCCTGTCGTCGGCCATCGCCTCCGCCATTATTATTATTATTATTGACACCGGGACCTGAGCCCAATCGATAATTCATAAAGCCGTAATTGAAAATAGATTATACCCTTTATACGAGGTCGTTGGAGCGATTTCAATCGATGCTATACGGGAAAATATCCGTGGTAATTTAGGCGGTTTACAAATGTCTGACGGACGATATTGCGCGGTCTGGAATATTGGAATTACCTGAAGATTATTTATTAGATTTACCAAACGCCCCCCCCCCCAAATTTTGACCGACAAAACCTATATAGGGTGTCCCAAAATTAACATTTAAGCATTTTTGCAATAAAGTCGACAACCCTATTAAAAAAAACTATTCGACAGCCGATAGTTTAGGTTTCAGTAGAAATGGGTCGTTACACGATGGAACAACGCGTTTTCGTTGTTGAACAATATTTCAAAAATAATCAATAAGTTTCAAATCTTAAGCGTTAATTTTGGAACACCCTCTAACAAGAATCGCACCCTTCGCGCCTTGAACAAGACAAAAAATAAAATTCTCCCCCCCCTGCTCCTCCCTAAAACCACCACAGTACAAGTGGACACAGTGACAGTGAATTGGGGATGGTACAGAAAACATCCCCAGAGTGACTTGACACCGCACTACTGAAGCGGGAGCGAAACCGGTCTAGCGAAAGACCGAATCGGTCGAAACTGAAATCTACGATTATTGTTTATTATCGAAAATATATTCGATATGTATCGCCAGAGAGAGAGAGAGAGAGAGATAGGCTCGATAGAGAGGTGAACAATCCTGACTATGTTGAGCATGTTACATAATAAACAAGCTGGGTCTGGCCTATAATAAGAAAATGAGGATAAAGAATAAATAGACTATATAAAAGAATAATAAGTTTTTCGTAAAATTTTCCCAGATCGATCCCATATTGCCACCCACAAGTGTACCAAAGTGAGTTACACTTGCAGATTTTAGGCCCCAAATTGGCCAAAAAATGCGGTTTTTAAGCCCCTAATTCGGCTCAAAAAATGAGGTTTTTAGGAGCAAAATCGAGCCAAGCATGCGATTTTTAGGCGCAAAATGGTACCAAACATGCAGATTATAGGCCCCATATCGGCCAAAAATGCGGTTTTTCGGTTCTTCGAAAATCTTCCCAGATCGATCCCATATTCCACCCGCATTTGCCGAAATGGCCCATTCTAAAATGCGAATTTTAGCCTCCAAATAGGCCCAATAGAGCGGTTCTAGGTGCCAAAATGCTGTTTTAGTTTTAGGCCCAGAAATGCGCCATTCGGCACAAAATCGGCCCAGAAATGTGGTTTTAAGGCGCAAAAATGAAGTTTTCAACATAAATACAGCTCTAAAATGCCTAAATTGAAACTACGATGTTGTTTGAAACTTTGAATATTAAAAGAGAGAATGCGATAATCTGTAGGGCCACATATTTTTCAGAATTTCGTACTTTTATAGCCGTGGGGTTCTTTTGACGCAATCAGGTGCAATTAGTCGGGCAAAGTATTTTGGAACCTCACGAATATCATCAATATTAACAGAGAGTATTAGCGGAATATTATATATTAATAATTTATTATTCAGCCCTTGTTTCAATCTATTGTCCAGTAGTAAAGTATGTAGTAATCTGTATCGTCCTTCGACACGTCACTGTCCTGTAACTTCTTACATTCCCTCATTTTGGGGCACGTCAACTGGGAAAAATTTCAGAGAATCAACTGAAGAATAAACCAACGCCATTTCGGCTTTTTTTTATTTCGTTTATATTATACAAACTAAAAGTAAAAAGGAGTAATAGAAACCAAACAAAAAACCTAAAACCAAGGTTTAGGCCCATTTATAATACAGGCAAATGGGCGATACAGGGCACGGCTTTTCTGTAATATTCTTTGGGAGTGAAACTGCGAACGAAACTGAAATAGGAGACGGTGTCGGTGCAGAGGTTCAGGCGGTACAGCTCCTCCCTGACCAGCTCGACGTGGGTTTCGTAAATGGGTTCGTTTATGACGGGCGTGACCATCGCGTGCAGGAACTTGACGAACTCTTCGCTGCGCAAACGCGTCTCCAGCCCGTACCGGGGCGAGAGCTTCCGCTGGAGGAAGTCGTACAGTTTCCGGGTGACCCACTTGGCCGGGCGGTACATGGGAAGTTTCCTGCGAGCGGCGATCTCTGAACACAGCCGGGGGTCGTCATTCTCCTCCTCCTTCTTCTTCCTCCTCTTGTTGTTGGTCTTCTGCTTGACGGTGACCAGAAAGGAGGTGTTGGTGCCGGCCTGCCTCGTGCCGCGGCGCGGGGCCGGCACCCGGAAGACTCTCACCTCCCCTCTAGTCGGCCTCGGCTCGGGACCGGACACGGTCTCGGCCAGGGCCGCCATAGAGAACCGCTCTGCGGACAGGTCGGTGGCGGTAAGGCCGGAGCGCTGTTGGCGGCTGGGCCCTTTCACCACCCTCACCCTGCCGCCCATCATAGCCGCCTCCGCCTCGGGGCCGGACAGGGTGTCGGCCTGCGCCGCCGTAGAGACCCCGTCCTCGGAGAGGTAGGACAGATCGGGGGCGGTGAGGCCGGAGCGTTCCTGCCGGCTGGGCCCCTTCACCACCCCCACCCTGCCGCCCATCATCGCCGCCTCCGCTTCGGGGCCGGACGGGGTGTCGGCCAGCGCCGCCGTAGAGGCCCGCTCGTCGGACAGGTAGGACTGGTCGGCGGCGGTAAGGCCCGAGGGCCCCTTCACCCTGCCCGAAGTGGAGGACTCGGCGTCGGCCAGTTCCCCGAATTGGCGGTCGCTGTGCCGCGTCGTCGGCGGCCCCTCCCCCTGCTATTCTCCCCGCCCAGCAGTTCCGTCACCGTATTGCTGCAGTCGTCGGCGGCGTACGACATTCCGGAGACCGTGGTCGGGCGGGAGGTGCTCCGCGGCGAGACGGACGTCTCGTCGGGGCCTCCATAGCGAGTGGTGTCCTCCGATCGTCGGGGCGCCGTCCTGGCGCTCTCCGACTTCTTGCTCGACGTTTGGGCGACGGTGGATCGGGTCGACTTCCTCTTTGGCTCCCGCAACTGCGCGTTGCCGTTCCTCGTGTAGGGCGTGCTGTGGAACACTTTCCCCTTCTCGACCCCCGAGGCCGCCAATCTCTCGGCCGGTATGCGGCTGATCTCGATGGACTGGTCGAACAGTGTCCTCGACGCGGCCGACCCGCTCGACGCTCGGCTCTCCCTCACACTTTTCCTAACGACGGCGGCCCCCTCCGCCACATCTGTCTGCACTGCGGCTATCGAAGACTCGTCGATTGAGTGTCGGCGTACGGCGCCCGGTTTCCTGAAGACGGGCGGGTTGGGCGCCGCCGAATTTTGACGGGAACCCTCGACTCGGACCTGTTCTCCCCGTTCGGCGGTTCCGGTTTCCTGAAGACGGGCAGGCTGGGCGCCACCGAGTTGCCGAGCGAATCCTCACCCGAAGAGTAGCGCAATTCCTCGAACGAGACAGAACTGCCGGCCGCCACTTCGGTGCAGTTTCTCTCCTCCGAACAGCTGGTCTCACCTGTCAACAGGCATAAATAAGTATAGGCGTTTCTAAGTTCCAATTCTTCTAACCGAAGTGAAACGAATAAGCTTCCGGTAAGATGGGGGAAGAACGTCGCTTTGGGGCGGGGGTCGGCCTCCTGGTGTTCCGGGGGAAAAAAACAGCGGAGACATAGGATATCATTTTTGTGAAAATTAATAAGAAAAAGGGCAAAATTGAACGCTATACAGAATAAAGGGAGGGACCGAGGACGCCACCTACAAGTATAGGATAGGAACCTGACAGGAATGCACCTGTCTTACTCAAGTATAAGTGGAGTATTAGGTAGTAGGTAGGAGGAACCGATTCTCTTGAATTTCACCAGTAGTAGGCCAAGAAACCAATGAAATTGAATAATTGTTAGGCAACTTTTTATATCAAAATTCCTGTCAGTGTTATTTAGACTCGTTTGAATAATACTATTTTGCTAGACCGGTTTCGGCCGCCTGCCATCTTCAGTACAAGTGACAGTGCAGTGAGGATGCGCGAAAAACATCCAAAGCGACTAAAGACACCGCTCTACTGAAGATGGCGAGCGGCCCGAAACCGGTCTAGCAAAATACCAAACCGGTGGGAGGAGACAGAAGAAACACACGAAATCTATTTCTCCGATATCTTTCATAACTTACATGTATATATATATATATCGATATTAATTTTTTTTTTTCATAAAACTGTATACCTGGATCACAGTCTGGGACTATGCCAATACGGCCACCCGCTTCTAGTGTCACTGTTTCATTCATTGTACGATCACCAGTCACCTGTAAATAGACATATCGTATTTATTTATATTGTCGATACTGTCCGTTTTAATTTATTACCTTGAACATTTTATGACATAAAAGTTATACAGATTATAAAGTAAAATTTTTCCCCTTTAAATTTTATAATGCGCAGATTATTTTCAGATACGTAACAGTTCCTGACTGGCATTCATTCACCTGTATGCAGTAAATAAGAAAATCCCTACATACAAGATATTTATATATGGCCAAGTCCAAATATGACGGGAAGAAAATCACAACAAGCGTTGAACCGCTAGCACCATCCACCAGTGGTTTATATATATTCATATCCACAATATTTTGCAGTATGAAAGGCTTTATTATTCAATAATACTGAAGAGTTGCTCAAGATTTTTGAGTTTTGAAACACAAGAGTGTTTCTCGTTTCGACTGGAAAATAAAACATTTTTTGGCCGAGCTGTTTTTACATGTACTATTAACTATTAACGGTATTGTTTTCTACACTTCCTTATCGAACTATTTGCTATTCGCCAATGGCCAAAAATCGTGGGTATTCCACGATTTGTTAAGCTTCAAATATAACTCACCCGATTTGTTTTTTTTCAGAGAACAATCTGTGGCTAATGCCGGACTCCGCTATCCGGCTTCTTACGCCAACCTCCACATCCTCCTCCCGTCCGAGATACGGAATCTGACCTGCGACATTAGAGTCGATCAGTGTTAAAAATCAGTAACAATTTAAGTCAAACAAAATACAACATTTCCCGAATTTTATATGCAATGTCGGGATGTGAATCTGTAGCTACATCTTCACACACACACATACAGCACAGGGTCAACCTGCCAACTGATATTCTTCCCCGCCGCATTTTACTGGATGACACCCGTGACAATTCAAGTTTCGTGGTCTCGGAAACCTTTGTTCAGTGTAACACAGTTATTTATTGCGCCGGGAGCAAACAACGGGTTTTATTTCATCTGTTGGTCGATTATCAAATATTACATTTGAAAACGGGGAACACAATTCCAGTTCAGTACCCCGGGGGTAGTTTTATTCGAATATCGTTATATAATTTTCATAACCTGTTTGCCAGGAGTATGTCGGTTATCATACTGTATATGAGAATAGACACAAGCGAATGAATACGCATAATCCGGATAAATAATCGTGTGAGAATAGGATATAAAAAGTACCTCGTGTCCAAGTGAGAACATGACATGGACACGCTTATTGAGGTTTATTTTTATTCTCTATCTTTTTAACGGTGTCTGGATCGGGTTCAAGTGATTCTGTAGGTTGTAGGAAGCGGTACTAGGTGATGCTTGAGATCCCTCCACTAGGATGTTATATACAGAGTATAGGATCAGACCAAGAATACTCCCCCCCGGGGGACTCCGGCTCCGATCAGGAAGTAGGATGACAATTCGGAGCCCTGGCTAACTTGGCAATAACGATAGGGAAAGATAGGACTTTAGGATGAGGTAATACGTCGCGAAGGTAAATAATATTTCAATTTCCAGAGTAGTCCTTCACGCCACACCCGGTCGTCAAAGCCTCGTCCAGTACTGCTTTTTTTCAGAAGCGATCTGGACGGCGTCTACAACGCGATGACATTGTTGGACGGTCGAATGTCGGGCTCTGAATCCAAACCGGTGGTCAGGGAGAATGTCAGGGGAGTTCGGGACGGGGTGAATACGAACGGAAGGAGTTTCTCTAAAGATTTCCCTAGGACCGGGTGCAGGCTTAGAGGATGACGCTACGTGTACCGGTCTAAATGGTTTTTTGTACCGTCTTGATGATTGAATATTTCCGTAGTGCCGGGAAGTATGCGGTTCTCGAGACAGAATTATAAATGTCCGTTAAGTGTAGTGAGGCTCTGTCAGCTAGTTGTATTTAGGTAGTTTAGTATTTCATAGTAGTTATTAGATCATAACCGGGTGCTCTTTGTGCACTCTTTGCCACATTTTACGCACCTGAACCGGCTGTTGCAGTATTTCTCTGTGTGCCCGTACTCTTGTCGGCAGCGGTGGCACTGGACAATAATGCTTTTTTATGCGGTTCTTCCGTAGTTATTTTGGTAGTTTGTAATTTAAATATTTCAGTATTGTTTTCGCTCGGTTACAGACCTAGGAAGGTATAGCGAGAGTGGTTTTTTTTGTTCTGTTGTCTATAATATCGGATATGTTCCTTATTTCGAAGCAGTGTTCTTCGAAATTCTCTTTTATCATAAGTTTTGGTGTTGAGGAATGTAAGCTTCTTACTACTAGCTGAAAAGGCTTCTCATCCTTCGGTGGTCGATATGTGTAAAAAGGATTCCTTCTTATCTTAAAGCCTTAATAGCCTTAAGGGTCTGTATGGATGTTGAAAACGGACTAGAATTGCATGAAAATAACGAAAGTAACTGAGAACAATAGGAACGCTTCCACTTTGTGTGCAGGCCAAGACCGGACTCCCCGAACAACTTATAGCGGAATAAAAGCGCGATCGGACTCACCTTATCGAGGCGCGGACTGCGAAAAAATTTCTCCGATTGAGAAGTGAAAAAACGACGGGCAAAATTAAAAGGCGCCCAATAACTGAGAGAGAATGCAGCAGAGTCAGTTTCAAACCGGCCAACGGTCACCGACAACCGCCCGAACAGCTGTATCGAATCGCGCCACAGCCTGCTGGATTATGAACACGAGGTAAAAAACATCTTTCAAATTTCGCAAATATAATAGATACAAATATTTAACGGATGCTGATCTATTCGGAAAATCTGAATTTAATTTTTTTTTTAAATGTTTCCATTCGATGTTTACAACATCGTATATACGTCGGGCTCGTACCCAAAATATACGGCATTACTAGAATGAGTACAACATTAATTTTCTCCCCATACGGCATTTTCTCCATTTTTTTAAGTATTTATTTTCAAATTTTTATTTTTACGATCGTTTCCAATTTCTCAATACGTTAGTACAGTAATTTGGCGGACGCGGCCGTTCGTTTACTAAGGTTGTCGTTCCACTGCTTACAGGCTTATTAGAAGTTGGACGGGCCGAATTTTTTTCCGTCATATTTCTAAACGAAAATAGAAAAAATAATATTTTAATTCAGTTTCGGGTAAAAAACAGTTCGTTCGGCCCGTAATCCGTATCAACCCCGCTCCGTCAAAGTCCCGCCCCCCGCCGCCACCATTACGGAGAGGAGAATACAAATATATATAAAAAGTATGTTATCTTAATTACATTTTATACGTTTGTTATTTATCCTAACGTAAAATGGTGTTCAGCCCAGTCGTCCACTAAAGAGATTACATTTTTCGTAACGTAAATAACTGATGATTGTTGTGCACTGATGATTGGCGATCATGTAGCTCTATATTGTTATATTCAGTAATAATAATAATAATAATATAGCTATATTTTGAAAAAAATACATATTTTGCTTTGCAGTATATTTTTTTAAGACGGATTAAAGCTTCTGGGTACTGGTTATTAAAAACCATCCAATGTATATATGCATGTGTGTGTATATATATTTATATATATATATATATATATATATATATATATATATATACCTAGATTGTGATAATGGAATTAAAAATGTACCAATCTCAATGCTCAAGAATTGTTTAAAAATTTTTAAAAATGATATACCAAATATATATAAATTAATATGTAGAGGTAAAAAACTTACATTATCCTACTAAGAGCCCTGTAATATATTTGTAAACATCGAGGGCGTAGAAAATTTTATTCGAAATGAGATTCAAATACACGTAATAACAATAGTCTGAAAGTTAAATATCGGGAGGAATATTGGCTTTTTTTTTTTTTTAAATCAGAATAAACAACGAATAAAGTGTGCCTATACATATTTATTGTCTGTGTTCATAACGAGGGCTCGAACCATAAATGGTTAGACAAGCTGAGCCGCAATTCAGAAGTTTAATGGCCCATTTTAAAATTTATAATAAAATAAAATTATTTAATCCCGATATCGAATAGAGTACACGCTCACGAACAAAGAATACTAGGCTATTTTATTTGCGTTGGCAACAAACTTGCAAAGATAGCTTGAACAGTGCTATAGAATCGACTGTTATTCGACAACAAACTATTTTATAATTTTCCGATAGTTTATCAATTCGTGCTTTTAACACTCGGTTTTACAATACGCTATTTTCGGAGTCGGATTGTTTCGAAATTAATTAATCGAAATTATTCGAAATTAATCATAAAATTTAGGTTTTCTATTACTCTTCAGTCCAGCCCTGATCATAGTAAGTAGGAGTTCCAAAACTTCAGAAACAGACGACCCCACGAGAGGGTCCCAGAAGTTAAATTATATCCTACTAATAAAAAAAAAATCATATGTGTATAATTATATATGTATTATTTACAGTACTTCAATTGTAATTGTTGAACATTATCAGTTATTTATCTTCCCACAGTATTACGCGATCCCGATATCAGTTACAACGCTAAATATAATTATTTCTGTGGGTTGTATTTTAGAATTGAACATTCAATTAATTCGCAATATATATATTTGTCAGATATAACACAGTGAAGCATAATAGAAACATTCTATGCGCCTAACAAATTGTTTTAAAAATCCTTCATCGTAATACGGCATTATTAATAATATAATATAGTGGGGTTAGAACTTAAAAATTAAACGTTAAACGTAATAATTAAATTTCGTACACATTTACTATATTTTATATATTTCATTGCACAATCAACAGATTCATTATTATTACGACGTTTATAGACAATAAGAAAGGAACAATCTTTATCTCGTAAACATAATCAATCTTTCACAGCCTAATGCTTTCACTTTTAATCAACAGTCGTAAAATTTATCCATTTCCTTATTGCCATTAAATTGTGCTAATCGTTTATAAAATCCATTAACAACAATAAATACATATATATATTTTTTTTTATCGATACTCCCGATAGGACAAACGAGATTAGAAGTGAATTTATTTCAACCAGGATAATTACCAGTTTTAAACGATTCTTTCGTTCTACGAAAAAGAAACTTACGAATTTACAGAATTTGGCACAATTTTAAAAAATGAAAATATCAAAATTCGTCGTCGTACAAGTATACAAATCATGATAAGGATAGATATATATTTATATATATATATAAAAAATAACTATAAACTATAGGTTAATGGAATTTCCTATTTATATAAACTATTTTTTCCCGTACTGCGGAAATTCAGGACTTTATTCGTCGTGTTGATATTAGTAGTTCGTTCTGGAAGACTTCTTATATGTCAGGAACGTTGTGGCTCATCAGGTTCTTGATCAAATTGTTGGACATCCTTGAACACACGGAAACGTTCACCGTATATAATATACATATACGAAAAATATATATTTCAATTACACGGTATCAAAATAATCGATTTATTTATCTGATTTCTCTCTATATTATACGTTTCCTTAAACTGGGCGGATTTGAACTGCTGACACCGTATAGGACAAATCCAATTGTATTTTTGAAAATTCGAACATTTTCAATTTTTATGGCATGCGTAACTCACATTGGATTCACTGTTGACCGAGTATGGGAAAATCCAAGAACATATACATAAATAATTTGATATCACTGTTTTGTGGTCTGCGAGGGTTTGGAATATACTGTAGGTTCGTGATGTTTCTGTCTCCTCTCGCCGCTGTTCGGTCTTTTGCTAGACCGGTTTTGGGGCCGCTCGCCATCTTCAGTAGCGCTGTGCAGTAGTCATGCTGTTAAAAACACTTTGATGTTTTGGGCTTCCTGACTGCACAGCGCTACTGAAGATGGCGAAGCGGCGAAACCCCGGTCTAGCGAAAGACCGAACCGCGGCGAGAGGAGACAGAAACATCACGAACCTGCATATACATAAATGTTATATTTACATAAGCAGTCAAGGCAAGGTCCTGAACATTTGTTTGAAGTGTACGGAATCAGTTGTTGAGATTGTGTAATTCGGTAACGCGAACTCTTGTTTGTCATAGTTATTACAAACAACAACGGTTACCAATAACGGTTTACTGTCATGTTATTGAAGTCGTACCCTTTTGTATTTGTATTTATCGTGTTGACTGCCGGCGTACTTTTCTAAGCCAAATTGTCTAATTATTATTTCCCGAAAGTCACGTTTTTTGGTCCGCGAGGCGGGGTTGGAATACCGTAGATTTCGGTCTTTCGCTCGAAAACCGGTTTCGGCCTGCCGCCTTCACTTTGGACGTTTTTTGGGCATACTCACTGCACTGTATCACTTGTACTCTGTATATATATACACACACACACGATAAACGGACAACCACCGCACACGGTATACACAAGTGATGCAGTGACAGTGCAGTCAGGATGCTGAAAAAACGCGCAAAGTGAAGGTGGCGACTGACAAGGCCGAAACCGGTCTAACGAAACATCAAACCGGTGAGAGGAGACGGAAACACAGGAAATCTAAAATTAAACGTACGAAATTTACATAACTGAAACGAAATTTGGGAACCCACTTGCTGATAATGTGTTCGTAGATGAACGTCGGTATAACGGTGACGGTGAGCGGAGATTGGGCTTTGTCGATGATCGCGCTGATCTCTTTGTCCTTGAGTCCGACTACGTTCTGACCGTCGACTTCCAAAAGCTGGTGTTGGGTCAGCAGGCCGTTCCTAGTCGCCGACGAATCCTTAACCAGAGTCGTTATTTCGCCCTTTTTGAACTGGAAGCCGACCCTGCCGTCGCTGTCCTTGTGAAGCGTAACGGTCCTTTCGAAAGGCCTGAAAACAATTTTTCGTTATATCGACTATTGTTGAACGATTATATCGATAATTGACAATATTCCTCGTCGATGAATGAAAAAAAAATTGTATTGTACACCGACGACTTGTACTTTAAACGCTCGCCATCTTCAGTAGCGGTGGCTACCCTTTCCTAAATACCGATATTTAAAAAATTCCAACGCGTAATACGGCTATAATTTCAAGCGAAGACGCAGAAAAAAATCTCTTCAACCGCAGTTAGGTTCGTGAAAACTCGATCCGGTTATAGGATGTAGTGCGTAATTTTTATTGTCGACGGAATCATCCGATACGCTAGGAATTGTTACTGTCAATCTAGGCATTTTACTTTTACGCTATACTGCCAATCCGATTCGGAAGAGTTACCTGTCTCTGATCACGACGGATATTCCGTTGACGACTGCTTTGCGGAACAGCTTGTGCACCTGGTCCATTGTATAGCCGGCGACGACGACGCCGTTAATCTGCAGTATCTGGTCGCCAAAACGGACGCCGGCCATCTCGGCCGGCGACCCTTTAGCGACGAGGCAGACGAATATCCCGCTGTTCACGGAGGCCACCCTCAGGCCGATCTTCCCGTCCTTGTCCTTGCACAGTATTAACTGGAACGAATTGAACGCGACATTTTATATACCGGTCGAACCGATTAACCGGTTCGAGCTCGAACCTACGGGCCCCTTCTGGAGAAAACATCGGCCGTAGCGCAAAATTTTTGTGTAAAATAAGTATTATTTAAACCGACACAAATATGTGACGCCGGCTATAGATAAAAATTAAACGCTGTGTAGCCAACGTGTCACGTATATGTGTCAAATTATAAATGAGAAGAAACTGATTATAAGACAAAAAAAAAATATAAATACAATTTATAGAGATACGAAATTCATTTCATATTAAGTTTGTAAAAGAAAAATTATCAGTCGGATCTGGTACTAGTATATCCTTATCACATTCCATATCCTCATCACTGGAATATATTACGCATCTGTTCATTTTGTTGAGAGATATATTTCTGTTGAGAAATAATTTTTATAGCTTACTTATTTCTAGCTGCTTACGCAACGATTTTAATTATTTTAATTTCGCAAAATCTTTTCCACTTTAAATTTAACTTATTGCCCGTTAATTTCACCGCTAAACCGATCTATTCAACGTCTATATATATATATATATATATATATATATATATATATATATATATATATATATTATAAAGAAAAAATAATCTAATGCGAGAGCGGACCGAGTACAGACTTTGTACATTTTACAGTTTTAGAACTTAACAATTTTGTTCAATAATGTTGAGTATTGTTCAACATGAGTTGTAGTTTCATTGGGTTCAAACATGCCATTGTAAATTGCGCAAAAATATATGTGTGACGTTGGGCTGTAATAAAAAAGTATTAGGTATGTAGCTGTCATATGTATGTGACATTATGACGGTTGGTAACGAACAAATTAATCATATTATAAATGCCACGTTAATATATTCAATGTATTCACTCTACACAGATGAATTCTAATATTTCAAAACTACGCAAAATCAGTAATGAATAGATTGTACGAACAGAGATTGAAGCGTAGAATCATTTCACGATAGTAAACATTGCGATAGTGACTTTATATCATATCTTTATTATCTGGTTTGAACTAAAACATTTTCCAGTAGATAATGCGAAATTGATTTTTTTAATAATAACATTCCGTCTTAACACATCATTTAATTCAGCGCATTTTGAATTTTGAGTACCCGGATAATTGACAGAATGAATACAAAAAAAATATGTATAACTGCTTAAAGACATTATTACATATTAGGGGTAACCGAAAGTAATGAACATTTTGACTTTGGAATTAATTTTATTTCGCTAAAAAAAAAAAGAAACTTTAATTATTAATCTACTGTATATTTTCACCAATATTCCGGCAAATTTTCGATCCCCCTTGAAGAACTCCTAACGATCAAAATCGTCTTATCAAATTGTTACGTTACTTTAGTGCGCCTGATACAATTTGACCGTTCAACTTATAATTCCGTTGTGGCCGCTAAACAATACAAAAAATGCGATCTACGCTAAACCAGGGAAAAAGGCAGAAGGAACTTTCAAAATTTAATAAGAAACAATAAATTAATACAACACTTTGTTCGTCGTTTGTTCGTGTCGAGTGTATAATTTTTATTACGTAACTAGTAGACGGTAGAAAGGGAAAAAAAAAGGGAGATCGACTTACCTCTCGTATTCCATTTGTAACTTGAGCGATTTTCAATCCGACAGACTGGCACGATATCGGCGCTACCATATTGTTCAATGTGGGCCTCGCGTGTTCAAACTGGATACGACAGATAGGTTTGAAATTGTTAAAATTAGTTATTGTAAAAATTACAGTCTCAACCACTTATAATAACAGGCTCGACACTCGGACGTAACGCGATCGAAACAAGAAATCCAAATTTCATATGACGATTCATACGGCGGAATGTATATCGAGGATAAAATTGCAGTTGATGCACTTCTAAATTGAGTTTCCCCGTATTCCTAATTGTATACTCTTATACCGGCCCTCGTTATTTCACACGGTCGCCTTATAAACTCTGACTAAGGATTTTCCGGCGGACGCACTTACCTTGGGCTGAACGGTGAGAGCCATAGAATAATCGGGCATGTTCATCGCCAGCGTTTTCGGCGATATGTCGAGTCCCATATAGTTCGAAAGCGACGGATAGACGGCGACTGCGTTGTTCGGATTCGGCATCGGCGGCGCGCTGGCGCCGACCAGCGACGGGTACGCCGGAGGAGGCTGGTCGTGGTGATCGGTCGGAAAGTACTGGGCGTCGGTTAACTGCGCCTGAACAACGGCCGGGAAACGGTTAAAACTGCGCGATCCACGCAATTCGATACAGGATGTCTTGACAAGGGGAGTAATTTCGAACGGAAGGATTTATACCGGAAGCCGATGATTCTCGAATGAACGGGGACTTTTAGGTCATCGCGGATTATTCCATTAGAGACATCTGATTGCGGCGGATTAGGATTGGAGTCTATAGGAGTTATGACGGCTCGGTGGATCCCCGCAGTCAGTTCGATCTACGTAGGCCCGAATCGGTTTCGGTAAGCCGTTTGTAAATTAATAATTTGGTCCGTTAGGGAGTACCGCACTTGATTTTCAATAGGAAGTCGGGAGGACAAGTCGCCCTTCTCAGAGTGACAGGAAGACCCTGTTTTTGCAGGGAATGTGATTCTAAGTAACGATCTGACTTTGTAGAGAGTACAGTTTTGTCGTACGCATGCAACACCGTCTGTTTAGTATTTTTACCTTGTTTGAATCCCTCCCGTCCTATTCAACTGTACTCCTATACCCACCCGACGGCATATAACGTGGAAATCCCCCGTAGCCGGCTAAAAAGGGACAGATCTAAATCGTAAATTTGGACCGCTTTTGAAAAGGGTCATCGAAACTGACAATAATATATAAAGCCGTACTAAAAACCGGCCAGCGGACGGGGCTGGAACTATGTCCTTCCGGTACCGTCGTTTTCATCGTTCTAACCGAAAAATCCGCAATGACTGCAACGTACCCGACAATCGACCAAAATCCCTTTCCCGTTTGACGCCGCCCGGCCAAGAGACTCGTTTAGGCCGTAGACGGGTCAAAAAATGTACGGTCACAGTTCTAGAGTTGGAGAAAATAATGAAAAAAAAAACCTTGTTGGAAACCTTCATCATCTGGTCGACTTTCATGTCCTCCAAGGATGGGTAGAGTGACATCTTGGGGGGGCGGCTGCTGCTGGTGGTGGATCAACTCTGAAATCAGGAGAAATTTAACCGTTAACAAATTTTCACCCCCGTCCTTTTTGTTGTTAAAAAAAAACCCAGTCGAATACAGGGGAGGAAAATACCCACTTGGAGACTGGGCGTCTCGACTATTTTCCTCGATGTGACGCACTCTCTATCGACAAACAACTTTGAACTATACAAAATATCCCCCCCCCCCCTGATGACTAATAGTCACGGCGTATTAAATATCTCCTATATATATATATATATATATATATAAAATGTAATATAATATACCTTTAGTCGCTGCGGCTGCTCCTTCTCCTCCTGCTCCACTACAGAGTGGTCGGATCGAATATTCTGTAAGCGGCCAAAGAAACCGGTCAAACCGGATTATATTATATAACTTTTGGCCGATATAAATTCAACGACACGTCCAATTCTCGCACCCTTTCGCGTACTCCATACGGTAAAAATCGAGACTGGATGACCGACGTCCCCTCCCCCCCACCGAACAGGCGGAAAAATAGAAAAAACCGTAATTATATCGATCAATTGTGTTCAGCCTTCGTCATGTGGGGGGGTAGGGGGGGGAGGAGAAAAGAAGCATGCAGTAGTGGCCGTGCGTCATGTCGCTCTTATCGCCGCGGGGATATTTTCAAAAAACGAAAGATTAAAAATCAATCAAAATCGTACTGATAACAATGGATCGTCCTTCGATGGGAGATATCTCCCATTATTCACTCAACGAAACCCAATATTCAAAACTTAACCAATAGTGAATTGGAATTTTTTTTTTTATAACGTTCCAGATTTCTGTTAAAGAAAAAACAATAAATAATAGATAAATTACCTGTCCATTTATTTAAAATAGCAACCGAACAGTAGGTCCAGGCGTTAACCTATCAACGACCAAATTATTTTTTTTTCCGGAAAATTTTGCATAAAATTTATTTCTGAATAATTATCATAATTACCAGTATCCTGTACCCGATGGGTTAATATTATTATGTTGATATTAAATAGGGTTATAAATGAATGAATTGGTATTAAAAAAAATTATCTTGTACTCGAGGAAAAGGGTTGGATCCTCGAGTAGAATTTTCAAAACTTAACCAATAGTGAATTGGAATTTTTTTAATTTCGTGAGAAAAATCAACCTATTTCAACAATAAATAATCCTGTCCATTTATTTAAAATACAACCGAACAGTAGAGGTGTTAACCTATCAAGACCAAATTTTTTTCGGAAAATTTTGCATAAAATTTATTTCTGAATAATTATCATGATTACCAGTATCCTGTACCCGATGGGTTAATATTATTATGTTGATATTAAATAGGGTTATAGATGAATGAATTGGTATTAAAAAAAATTATCTTGTACTCGAGGAAAAGGGATGGATCCTCGAGTAGAATTTTCAAAATTTAACTAATAGTGAATTGGAATTTTTTACGCCTAATTTCGAGAAAAATCAACCTTCCGGATTTCTGTTAAAGAAAAATACAATAAATAATAGATAAATTACCTGTCCATTTATTTAAAATAGCAACCGAACAGTAGGTCAAGGTGTTAACCTATCAAGTACAATTATTTTTTTCTGAAAATTATAAAATTTATTTCTGAATAATTATTGGTACCCGATAATATTATTATGCTTGTACTCGAGGAAAAGGGATGGATCCTCGAGTAGAATTTTCAAAACTTAACCAATAGTGAATTGGAATTTTTTTTAATAACGTTCCGGATTTCTGTTAAAGAAAAAGACAATAAATAATAGATAAATTACCTGTCCATTTATTTAAAATAGCAACCGAACAGTAGGTCCAGGCGTTAACCTATCAAGTACCGAATTATTTTTTTTTCCGGAAAATTTTGCATAAAATTTATTTCGGAATAATTATCATAATTACCAGTATCCTCTACCCGATGGGTTAATATTATTATGTTGATATTAAATAGGGTTATAAATGAATGAATTGGTATTAAAAAAAATTATCTTGTACTCGAGGAAAAGGGATGGATCCTCGAGTAGAATTTTCAAAACTTAACCAATAGTGAATTGGAATTTTTTTCCTAATTTCGAGAAAAATCAACCTTCCGGATTTCTGTTAAAGAAAAAGACAATAAATAATAGATAAATTACCTGTCCATTTATTTAAAATAGCAACCGAACAGTAGGTCCAGGTGTTAACCTATCAAGTACCGAATTATTTTTTTTTTCTGAAAATTTTGCATAAAATTTATTTCGGAATAATTATCATAATTACCAGTATCCTGTACCCGATGGGTTAATGTTATATTGCTACATATTATTGCTGTCTTAATATTATTATGTTAAAATTAAATAGGGTTATAAATGAATGAATTGGTATTAAAAAAATTATCTTGTACTCGAGGAAAAGGGTTGGATTCTCGAGTAGAATTTTCAAAACTTAACCAATAGTGAATTGGAATTTTTTACGCCTAATTTCGAGAAAAATCAACATTCGGGATTTCTGTTAAAAAAAAAAAGATAATAAATAGTAGATAAATTACTTGTCGCTTTATTTAAAATAACAACTAAACACTAGGTCAGGTGTTAACCTATTAGGTACTGAAATTTTTTTTTCTGAAAATTTTTCCATAAAATTCGCTCATTACGATGCATTATTATCGAATATGTTTTAAAACCAATTTTGTCAAATATTTTGTTTTTAAATTGACTCCAATTCGTTGTCTGAAAATTTTGCATAAAATTTATTTCGGATAATAATCATAATTACGAGTATTCTAACAGGATCTAGTATTTATAATGTGAAATATACTGACAGTAATAAAAAACACATATGTCATATCGGACAAAATTAAAAAAAATTAACTGATCCGGTACCCAATGGGTTAATGTTATATTACTACATTCCTGGGTGCGTTTATACCCATGTTCTGAATCATAAATAATGCAAATTTAAAATGATCCGTTAAACTCTGACCCCTGAATAAAAATTAAAAAAAAATTTAGGGAGAATGCAATTTTGAAATAGACAGTAAAGATAAGTCACAAGGTATTGTGTGCAAAATTAGTAAGAACAGGGTAAAGAATAATTTTATAACAATGCCTGTAAATAAATTTAGTGCGCCTGTTTAAATGTCCGACAATTTATTTTGTTTTAAAATAAATAATCAATCCAGAAATTAAAAAAAAAATATGGAACCACATCGATACATTTATCCGACATTAATCCAATTTATAGGTCATAGTGAGTATTTTGTTGTCATTATATGTTAAATAAATAAATAAACTTGGTAATTGAATCTGACTGTATTTTTTAAAATAATTTAAAAAAATAAAAATAAATTTTAAAATTTTAACAAATTGCAGTCATTCCTCATTTTGAGGCATTGATAAGTGCCTTGTAAGCATATTTATTTCTATCGAATCATCTATTAAGATTATTTCATGCGGATAATAAAAGGATAAATTATTTTTATCTAACCGATTCAAATAATTTGTTTACTTAAAATAGCTTCATTTCATTACTGTATAATATTTTTATTTTAAGAATATATATATATATATATATATATATATATATATGGTTCAAATAATCACACAAAAATGTTATACAAAAATTTTTAATATTCCTTATATTACAAATTTTATTTGACCCATATCTACATCGGATCGAAAACATTGAATATTAAAACTGCACTTTGTCTTGGCCTGCTCTAACAACCTGTAATTGGTAAAAGTTTGTATCTAATAATACGCGTAGGTAAACTGAAGCAGTCGATCTCGATTATTTTAATTGTTTCAAATCGAACAAATTGATTGCAAGTGAATAATTGACATACGTCAACCGGTATATATAACAGGGGGCGAAACTTTCAAAGTTTCACACATAAGTCTGCGGTTCTCTCCAAATGTTTACCATTATATAAAGGGGTTCATAACTGAGATTTACCAATACGACCAGGAAAAATGGTAATTATTTTTTTTTAACGCTGATTAATTGAACTATTTCGATACCTTATTTTTAAGGCTACAAAGGGACTTTGTATCTTAATATATGAATGGAAAATTGAATTCAATTTCAATTTGAGAGTATGTAATTTAATTTCATGTTAGTACAATTTAAAATGTAGGACTTATTGAATCAAATTTTAGGTACTTTATTCTAAACGAAGCGCATTTTCCTTTTTTTTTCTTCGATCTTAATTTATGTAAAAAAAAAATGATGTAAATTTGGGATTCAGCTAGGACTGAAAAAAAGATGCAGTCTCTTTTTTTCAAGAGAAACATGAAATGAAATTGAAAATGTCTTTTTTGTGACATTTGCGCCCGGCAAAATGGAAAAGTACCAAATTTTATTTGACATTATGTGACCTAATGCTCTATATTTGGAATTGAAAATCTCAGAACTCCTATTGATATCTCTCGTCTCGATATATTATTTTATAGTTTAAAGTGAAATAAATTATACCTAATATATATAAATGAAAAATGGAGTTCAATATTTCTCTTATATTATGCTACTTACATTTTCAGCCCAGTCGAATAATAAGAAAAGAAAAAAATAATGTTCCTGCCGTTATGTTTCTTTTGCAAGTATCCGGCCTGCTCTATAATGGAACATGGATTTCTCTTCTACATTCGACGACAATTCTACTGTTTCTGTCGTTGGGCGCAGTTCACTTCGGAGTAAAAGTAAAATTACTTTAACATACCCGATTTTCATAACATGACCCCAAGTAACAAACTGACAATAGACAAAGAAGATACTTAAACCGACACTGACATCCAGAGATTTCAATCAAAAGTCCTTCGTACCATCCACAATCCACGATGATGACCTCAACATACGCAGACAGTCGAAGAGGTCGCTGAAATACCGGTTCCTGAGGGTTCCACTCCCGCCTTTCTTCCTCGTCCCAATCCACTCCTTCAGTCCCTTTCCTCTCTTACCAATGGGGTTCCACCACAAGACATCCAGAAATTTCAATCAAAAGTCCTTCGCACCATCCTTAATGCTCCCCCTCACGGTATGTTTCTAACCAGACAATCCACCATGACCTCAACATAGTCGACGAAATCGCAAAATCCCGGTTCCTGAAGTTCCACTCCCGCCTTTCTCCTCGTCCCAATCCACTCCTTCAGTCCCTTTCCTCTCTTACCAATGACCACCACAAGACATCCAGAAATTTCAATCAAAAGTCCTTCGCAACATCCTTAATGCTCCCCCTCACGGTATGTTTCTAACCAGACAATCCACCATGACCCCAACATAGTCGATGAAATCGCAAAATCCCGGTTCCTGAGGTTCCACTCCCGCCTTTATCCTCGTCCCAATCCACTCCTTCAGTCCCTTTCCTCTCTTACCAATGGGGTTCCACCACAAGACATCCAGAAATTTCAATCAAAAGTCCTTCGCAACATCCTTAATGCTCCCCCTCACGGTATGTTTCTAACCAGACAATCCACCATGACCTCAACATAGTCGACGAAATCGCAAAATGCCAGTTCTGCCACCACAAGACATCTTTCAATCAAAGTCCCCTCCATGTTTCTCCTGCCTTTATCCTCGTCCCAATCCACTCCTTCAGTCCCTTTCCTCTCTTACCAATGGGGTTCCACCACAAGACATCCAGAAATTTCAATCAAATCCCCCCCCCCGCCGGTTATGTTTCCAACCAGACAATCCACCCCACGACCCCACAACATACCCCGACAGTCGACGAAGTCACAAAATCCCGGTTCCTCAACAGGTTCCACTCCCGCCTTTCTCCGAGTGGTTAAATCGTACGTTCTCTTTTTATTCGGAGGTCGCCGATTTCGGAGAGCTCGGCCTACTTGGAGTGATAGAAAATTTGCACTACACGATACTGTTCACCAATTGGACGGCGTGCGGCTGCCTATTTATGTCCAGGAGTCGACAGTTGGCTCTTCTGTTTGAGGCGATGAAACGTGGATTCTTCGCCGATTACGGCCGTCCTCCGACCCGCGGGAAGCTCTGATTGGGGCCGTAATGGAGAAAAATATACGCGCCGCTTACGTCACTCTGGTCGCCTCCTGCGCATTCGGCTTCCTGGCGATGCAGCTGAGAATCTTCCTCGTCGGGGACGACCGGGCGCCCGCCTGGAGCCTGCTCATCAACGGTTGGGTACCGTTCCAAATCGACTCCTGGACGACCTACCTGGCGACCGTCTCTTTTCAGCTGACCAACGCGTTGTTGATCCCCCTCGTCGGAATCGCCGTCGTCCTCTCCTACGTCACTTTCGTCGCCCAGATCTGCGCCCAATTTCAGCGGCTTCAGCTCGTCGTCGCCGCCGAAACGTCCCCCGTGTCCAAAGTCCCCCACGTGACCTACGACCGCGTCAAGTTAATTATTCGCCACCACAATATTGTACTCAGGTATAACACTCCTGGACGTTGCTTATTTATCAATCTTTACAGTAGACAGACGCCGTACAGGAAGTTTCAACGTCCCCAAAACTTTTTCAAAGGACAATAAACTTCGATTTATCGGGTTGACGACTAAGTAATTGGGCAATCCACCGACGACAAGCGGCGTTGTACATATTTTTAAGTTCGATACATTCGGCTTCTCTCCAATGTCCCTTTTATTGAACTACGAATCGATAACGGCCCTTTTATTCGGTCATCGTCGACCCACAACATGACGGCTCCGGAGCGCTCCCCTCGTCTTTTCTCTTAAGGCGTTTCATCAACAGCGTACATCAACTTTTTATGAACATTTTTTTTTTTTCTTACACACCTGGACACAATTGGACCTGTCGACGTAATTTCGATGACGAATACTGTCAGAAAGGACCACAAATAATCGTATCGACGTATCGAAGAATCTTATATATTTAAGTGTTCACTTAAAAATATGTGTACAACGCCACACTTTGTCGTCGGTGAAATTCCCCAATTTTAATCAGTTGTCGGCCCGATATTAACCCGCAAAAGTTCGCTAAAAAAAAAAACAAATATACAACACAAATTAGGTGTAACAGAAAGTAATCGACAATTTGATAAGATGTCTCGAGGAGTTCCTCAACAAAGGGGGGAGGGGGGGGGGGAATCGAAAATTTGCCGGAAAAGTGGAGAATTGTTGATATAATATCGGTGAATATACAGTAGATTAATAATTAAAGTTTCACTTTTTTTTTAGCGAAATTGAACCCCTAATACATATATATATATATTGTACCTTCGTTGAATAATTCGCATTTACTGTTCTGTTGCAGTTTTTTCAAATCGTTTCAAGAGGTTTATTCACCGATACTGTTTTGCCTTTCCGTCTCTACAGGAATAATGCTCTGTACAATCGGATACGTGATTACGGTAATTACGGGTCTGGCGATTAAAATTACGTCCTATATATATATATATATATATATATATATATATATATATAATTTGATTGATATAAAATTTATAACAGTCGATGTATATATATCGGGTTGGCAACTAAATAATTGCGGATTCCCCTTTCATCGTCGGCCTTATGCATTTTTTGCACGACGAATAGTCGGCACGTAATAAACGTTTCAGAATACTCTATTATAGGTTTGAAGATGTGAATATGCGTGAAAATACAAAAAAAAAACGCCATTTCAGTCTGGCGACGAAACCACGCCCCCGCCCCTCAATGACTTAGTTGCCGACCCGATATAATTGCGTTTTATATTCTTACATTATTATTTTTACTATATTATACAGCGGTAATACCTTTCTGAAATGCCCTCAGAATTCATCGGTCGAAGAATAACCGTCTCTGCTGTAATACGATGCAAATTCACTTAGCGGAAATTCGATCTCGTTTTAGCTCGTGTTCTCTGTATGGGCGTTGCGGGATTTTCTCGTTTTTTAATTTTCGAAATGAAAACTCTTTCGACGCACCAGCGCCAAAAACATACCGGTACCTATATCTTTAAGACTCTAATACTTATTTTCATATTTTGGCCACCGCGCACCAACAGTCTCCGTCATTTGGATCAGAAGATTTCAGATTCAGAAGATTGAATTTTACAATAAATTCGTTTGAAATTCAGAAGGTATTTCGATAATTCTGTGACTCTTCATTTCCATTGTTAACTGTTATTAATGCGATGATTCTCTGGAAATTTCTCTCTCTCTCTCTCTCTCTCTCTCTCTCTCTCTCTCTCTCTCTCTCTCTCTCTCTCTCTCTCTCTCTCTCTCTCTCTCTCTCTCTCTCTCTCTCTCTCTCTCTCTCTCTCTCTCTCTCTCTCTCTCTCTCTTTCTCTCTCTCTCTCTCTCTCTCTCTCTCTCTCTCTCTCTCTCTCTCTCTCTCTCTCTCTCTCTCTCTCTCTCTCTCTCTCTCTCTCTCTCTCTCTCTCTCTCTCTCTCTCTCTCTCTCTCTCTCTCTCTCTCTCTCTCTCTCTCTCTCTCTCTCTCTCTCTCCTCTCTCTCTCTTCTCTCTCTCTCTCTCTCTCTCTCTCTCTCTCTCTCTCTCTCTCTCTCTCTCTCTCTCTCTCTCCTCTCTCTCTCCACTCTCTCTCTCTCTCTCTCTCTCTCTCTCTCTCTCTCTCTCTCTCTCTCTCTCTCTCTCTCTCTCTCTCTCTCTCTCTCTCTCTCTGTCCTCCAGGATCCGAGGACCAGTATTCCTGTGGCTGTCAATTTCCTGGCGCTCTCCTGTATCGAGACCAGCGCCACTGTTATGTTCTGTTGGTTCGGCGAGATGGTATCAACTGAGGTGAGTAGAAATTTTATTTTCCCATTTACAGTTTTAGCTGTACGCCCCCCAATTGTTATCCCGTCTTCTTATTATATCGGGTTGGCAACTAAGTAATTGCGGATTTCACCGCAGGTGTTTGGTGAACACCTTTGCACGGAGATAAGCCCGAAGATGGTTTCGAATGCAGGTATAAGAATCGATAACGGCCTTTATTCGGTCGTCGTCGACCTCCACCGGACGTCCGGAGCGCTCCTCGTCTTTTAATGAAAAATCTCCCGACCGGAATTAAATGATGAATTTCAAGGCTTCATCACCGTACACAGCGTACAACTTTTTATACACGCGGTCGATGTAATTTTGATACAGAAGATTCTTATCCGTGCAAAGATGTTGAGGAATCCCACCGTTTTATGGCCAACCCCAAGACCCCAATGTCCGTTCGGTTTTGCGCCGGTTTTACTTCACTTTTTGAGATTGATTATAACGAATTTTGAACCGTCGTTTTCCCCGACAGGCGAGCAGACTGAGGAATTGCCTCTATCTGACCGATTGGCACCGTCATCCGATCGGCTTGCAAAAAGTGTGGCTGGTCATGATGATCAGATGCGAACGGGAGACGGTACTGGCCGGCGGCCTACAGCAGTTCAATCTGAAGGGGCTCAGCGAGGTTGTACAGAAATACGATAAAAAAAAAACTGATTAATAACGCAAGAAAGAAGTACTGTATAGTGTATACTGGGATCACAGTGTGCGGTCCCGGCCTGCCGATTCCGTGACGTCACAACATGTCGAACCCTAATCGCAACTACCGGAACGCACTCACTCCACGGAATTGCTCCGACAATTGACCCGAAGAAATTGACTCGTTTAACGATAAAGAATTTAAATATCCGTACAAAAAAACTCGATAATCCGGTAATTCGCGTAGAGCAAACGAAACAGTAAATCCGAAATTAATGACCGGCGAAAGCGGTCGATATTGAGGTGGGGCCGCAAACTGCGATTTAATAAGTTGTATATATATTTTTTTCTATACGTTAGAAATCGCCGACTGTATGATTTCCGTACGATTGATTGCAGATGCTTCAAGTGACCTACTCCTATTTCAACATGTTGGCGGCCCTGCGCGGCAACGAGAGTAAATACCAGTCGGTCGAAAGCGGCCGCTAATATATCTGTATATTTATATTATACGTCAATATATATGGTATAATGGCAATTTTCCTATCGTAGGTCTGTTGTGTTACTGTGTCTCCTGTCTCGCAGCCGGTTCGGTCTTTCGCCAGAGACCGGTTTCGGCCGCTCGCCACTGTCGTCAGTAGTCACTGTCTGACAGTACAAGTGATACGGTGACAGTGCAGTGCAGTGCAGTGCAGTGATGACGCCCGCGAGAGTCACAACCGAAGTGCCGACATTGATTACCGACGCGCAGCGCTACTGAAGACGGCGAGCGGCCGAGAACGACCGAACCGGCAGCGAGACAGGAGAATAATTCCAACCGTTCGCCGACAGCAAAACAGGTACGTCAAACTAATTTTTCCTATATTGAATGTCCCCGTCGTCGGGATCCGACTGAAGAATGAATCAACCCGAAATCAACGCGAGATTTGAATTTTGCCACAGCATTCTTTGCAGTAAAGTACGGACAAAAAAAAGAAAAAACCGTTCGACAGCCGATAGTTTTAGGGTCAGTACAAATGGTGGGGCGTTACACGATAGAACAACGCGTTTTCATTGTTGAAAAATATTTCAGAAAATAAAGAAAGTTCGGCGGCCAAAGTCGCGGATTTTTGACTTCGTCAACTGTCAAGAGAATAATTGAAAAATTCGGGCGGACCCGATCAATAAAATAATTTTTAGCGACGAAGCAGAACACTTTCACCTCGATGGTGATGACGACTCCATTCATTTTTCGTTTTTTTTTCTTAATTTGTACAATAAATTATAACATAATTATATGTGTACAAGTGTTGTACACCATCCAATGGGGGCAGTTTTCACAATGCGTGAAATAATTTATGGCTCGGTAAAACAATTCTACGGGGTTGAGAAGATCTCTGGGCCGGCGGCGTTTAAGCCCCCGCGCAGGGGCGATAATGGATGGGCGGGAGAGGAGAGGGACTTGAAGGGTGGATTGGGACGAGGAGAGAGGCGGGAGTGGAACCTTCAGGAACCGGGATTTCAGCGACCTCTCCGACTGTCGTCGGTGTATGTCGAGAGGTCATTGTGTATTGTGTTCGGTTAGAAACATACCCCAGGGGGGAGATCATTAAGGATGGTACGAAAAGGACTTTTGCCTGGAATCTCTGGATGTCTCGGGTTTAAGGGGCTGAACGAGATTGGATCGGGAAGAGGATAAAGGCGGGATTGGAACCTTCAGAAACGGATTTCAGCGACCTCTCGACTGTCGTCGTATTGTCGAGAGGTCATCGTGGATTGTGTTCGGTTAGAAACGGGGAGATTGCAAGGACTTTTGCCTGGAATCTCTGGATGTCTCGGGTTTAAGGGGCTGAACGAGATTGGATCGGGAAGAGGATAAAGGCGGGATTGGAACCTTCAGGAACCGGGATTTCAGCGACCTCTTCGACTGTCGTCGGTGTATGTTGAGAGGTCATTGTGTATTGTGTTCGGTTAGAAACATACCCCAGGGGGGAGATCATTAAGGATGGTACGAAAAGGACTTTTGCCTGGAATCTCTGGATGTCTCGGGTTTAAGGGGCTGAACGAGATTGGATCGGGAAGAGGATAAAGGCGGGATTGGAACCTTCAGGAACCGGGATTTCAGCGACCTCTTCGACTGTCGTCGGTGTATGTCGAGAGGTCATTATGGATTTTGTGGAATCGGATGTCTCGGGTTTAAAATCGGGAAGAGGATAAAGGCGGGATGGAACGGGATTTCAGCGACCTCCGAAAAGGACTTTTGACTGGAATCTCTGGATGTCTCGGGTTTAAGGGGCTGAACGAGATTGGATCGGGAAGAGGATAAAGGCGGGATTGGAACCTTCAGTAACCGGATTTCAGCGACCTCTCCGACTGTCGGTGTATTGTCGAGAGGTCGTCGTGGATTGTGGACGTCGCGAAGGACTTTCGACTGGAATCTCCGTATGTCTTGTGGCGGAACCCAGCGCATAGCTCTCTATACCTATATGTCCGTGTTAAGTATCTTCATTGTATACTGTGTCAGTCTGTTACTTAAGGTCAATTTCGATGTCCGTCCCAGTAGCGGCCCTAGGGAGTCCGGCCGATGGAGCCCATAAGATGGGCGATATACATTTGAATAGAGAATTTGGGAAATATTTAATTTGTTTACCTCGCATGAATCGAATCCTCCTTTCTTCCAGCCGGCGCATATGAATATGTGCGGTATGTGCTCTATGTAGCCGGCCGCTCTGTACATAATCTCGCACACCGTGTTAAGTATCTTCTTTGTATACTGTGTCAGTCTGTTACTTAAGGTCAATTTCGACGTCCGTCCCAGTAGTGGCCCTGGGGAGTCCATTGTGGATTGTCCGGTTAGAAACATACCAGGGAGCATTAAGGGTGGTCTGGAAGGACTTTCGATTGGAATCTCCGGATGGGAGCGATGTTGGATGTCTTGGTGGAAATCCCATAATATCTCAATTCCGTATGTCAGTGGTCGGTTTCACTATCGCTTTGTCAGTTCGTCACTTGAGGCCGATTTCGATGTCCGTTTCAGTAACGGCCTTAAGAGTCCAAATTTTCTGTTTAAGTCGGGGGGGGGGCGTCTTTCTGAATATTATAAAGGGCGCAGATTAATCATATCAAATGATATGACGCGATTTAACATTTGGTTTACGTTATCCCTACCAGATGACAAAACCGTTCGTACTGACCCTAAACTATCGGCCGTCGAACGGTATTTTTTTTAATAGGGTCGCCCCTACTTTACTGCAAGAATTGTGTGGCAAATGGCGTTAATTTCGGTACACCCTTTATATACGAGGATTAAAATGCCCTTTTGGCATTGAAAGAAGACGTTTCCGTTTCCCAATTGCCTGGAAACAACCTCGGCACGGTATCATAAGCTATGTCACTGTTGATGTCCGGTGAAATGATAAAACTGTAGTTGGATAATAAAAAAGCGATGTATTGCGACGTCGTCGTTTCCTTCACGGCCGTCGGGCGAGGACGCCGGCGTCGGCGTCGGCGTCGGCGTCCGCCAGCAGCCTGACCTTGCAGTTCCTCCTGTACCACCGGTACCAGCGGCCGACGTGGTGCTGTAGTCTGACCGCCAGCCAGGAGGCGTAGGCCAGGTCCAGTGTCGTCACCAGGCTGACGACGCTGACGGTTGCCAAACGGCCGCTCAGATTGCCAACAGCCTGCCGAATACGGATACACAACAAGCTTTCAAAGTGCGACAGTGATAGAGTCCAGGTGAGGATGTCTCTGCCCCCCTCCAGTGGGGAGAAAATCTGCGGTACAAGTGAAAGTGATACAGTGAAGTGGAGGAAAAACATGTGCCGACAGTGACTACCGGCGCAGCGCTACTGAAGACGGCGAGCGGCCGCCGCAAAACCCCGTCCTAGCGAAAGACCAAACCGCAGCGAGAGGAGACAGAAACACCACGAATACCTAAGGTATTGAATACTTTTATTACTTTCCAAGGTACTATATCACTACTCTAACCGGGATGACTCGGTTTGGGCTTGAACTCTCAAGGGCTTGGTCTTATTTTTTATGTATTATCGGGTTAACCAAAATTAATCGATATTTTGACCTTCGAATTCATTTCACTTCACCGATATTATCGACAACTCTCCGCCGAGCCAATTTTACGGCCAATTTTCGGTTCCTCTCGTTGAGGAACTCCTCAAGACCGAAATCAAATTGTCGATTTTGGCTAATGTCTTCGGTGGTATTAGCGGTTTTTTATTTATGCGGGTTGTACATATTCTTAAGTACGGTCTTGCCATAGAGATAGGCCGTAGATGGTTTCGAATGCGCGTATATTCTTCTTCAATTAACGGCCTTTATTAAAGGGGCCATCGTCGACCTCCTCTCCTCTCCTCTCCGCCGGAAGTCCTCCGAGCGCCCTTCGCCTTTAGCGAAAATTCTCCCCCCCCGACCGGGGAATTTCGCCAACCGGTGCCGCTCCTTTCAAGGTTACACCAGTGTAATTTTCATACAGAATATTTCAGAAAGGGCCCAATAATAGCGTATAGAAAAATTCCGCAATCACCAGTCGCCAACCCAATATACGTCCTGTCGCCGTTTTGGCACTTCGGGAGTGTCACCGATGCATGAAAACCGTGTGCATTTTCTTTACCGTGTCCAATTCGATTTCGTTGACGTATAGCGTTTGGCCCATGAGGAGGCCGAGGTACGTGCCGAATATTGCCAACGGGCTGAAGACGCAGCCGACGACCAAATCGAACGCCAGCTCGCGCCTCTCGCGGCTGGTGTCAGAACTTACCGAAGCCATGCCCACACCGAAGGCAACATCCTGTACCTGCAACACAACATATATATATATATATATATATATATATATATATATATTTTTTTTTTGAAAGTGGCCCAACTCCTTTTTCAATTTTTTCCGGTTGTCACGGCTAAATGCAGCACAAATTGACGCCATTCACCAGTGGGAAGCATTTCAGTTTTTGCTTACAATCCGAGCGAAGACGACAATTACTTGACACTCAAAATTGACCGTTCTTGGCAAGAAAACGAATATTATTCGCCCGATAATTGCCCGCTATTTATAATAGGAACTATAGAACTACGGAGCCGTGCCCACACCGAAGCCAACATTCGTACCCGCAAAACAACAGACACTATATATATATATATATATATATATATATATATCGGCTCCAAAAGCGGTTCCCATCGCTTTTAAAATGCCAATAGGCTCCAAAATGCCAATTTTCATCGCAAAATAGGCTCTGAAATGCGGATTCCATCGCTAAATTGACTCCAAAATGCGGTTTCTGGTCGCATAATCGGCTCTAAAACCGGTTTCATCGCTAAATTGACTCCAAAATACGGGTATTACATCGCGAAATCGGCTCCAAAAAGCGGTTCCCATCGCAAAATAGGCTCTAAAATGCGGATTCCATCGCTAAATTGACTCCAAAATGCGGTTTCTGGTCGCATAATCGGCTCTAAAAACCGTGTTTCATCGCTAAATTGACTCCAAAATACGGGTATTACATCGCGAAATCGGCTCCAAAAAGCGGTTCCCATCGCAAAATAGGCTCTAAAATGCGGATTCCATCGCTAAATGACAAAATGATAATCGGCTCTAAAAATCGCTAAACTCACTCCAAAATACTGGTTTTACATCGCGAAATCGGCTCCAAAAAGCGGTTCCCATCGCAAAATAGGCTCTAAAATGCCAATTTTCATCGCAAAATAGGCTCTGAAATGCGGATTCCATCGCTAAATTGACTCCAAAATGCGGTTTCTGGTCGCATAATCGGCTCTAAAAACCGGGTTTCATCGCTAAATCGACTCCAAAATACGGGTATTACATCGCGAAATCGGCTCCAAAAAGCGGTTCCCATCGCAAAATAGGCTCTAAAATGCCAATTTTCATCGCAAAATAGGCTCTGAAATGCGGATTCCATCGCTAAATTGACTCCAAAATGCGGTTTCTGGTCGCATAATCGGCTCTAAAAACCGGGTTTCATCGCTAAATCGACTCCAAAATACGGGTATTACATCGCGAAATCGGCTCCAAAAAGCGGTTCCCATCGCAAAATAGGCTCTAAAATGCCAATTTTCATCGCAAAATAGGCTCTGAAATGCGGATTCCATCGCTAAATTGACTTGCCAAATGCGCTGGTCGCATAATCGGCTCTAAAACTTTCATCGCTAAATTGACTCCAAAATACGGTTTTACATCGCGAAATCGGCTCCAAAAAGCGGTTCCCATCGCAAAATAGGCTCTAAAATGCCAATTTTCATCGCAAAATAGGCTCTGAAATGCGGATTCCATCGTTAATTCGATTCCAAAATGCGTGGGTTTCTGGTCGCATAATCGGCTCTAAAACCGGGTTTCATCGCCTAAATTGAAAAATACGGTTTACATCGCGGAAATCGGCTAAAAAGCGGTTTCCAAAAATCTCTTAAAATGCCAATTTTCGCAAAATAGCTCTGAAATGCGGATTCCGCTAAATTGACTCCAAAATGCGGTTTCTGGTCGCATAATCGGCTCTAAAAACCGGGTTTCATCGCTAAAATGACTCCAAAATACGGTTTTACATCGCGAAATCGGCTCCAAAAAGCGGTTCCCATCGCAAAATAGGCTCTAAAATGCCAATTTTCATCGCAAAATAGGCTCTGAAATGCGGATTCCATCGCTAAACTGACTCCACAATGCGGTCTCTGGACGCATAATCGGCTCTAAAACCGGGTTTCATCGCTAAATTGACTCCAAAATACGGTTTTTTCACATCGCGAAATCGGCTAAAGCGGTTCCCATCGCAAAATAGGCCTCTAAAAAGCCAATTTCTCATCGCAAAATAGGCTCTGAAATGCGGATTTCATCGCAAAATAAAATGCGGATTTTGGCGGTAATTCTAAAACCGCATTTTTGCGCCTAAAATAATTTTTCCAAATGCATTTTTACACCTAATTTTTAGGGTTTGGGGTATAAAAATCACAATGCATGTTTTTCGCCTGATTTTAAAAATGCAAAACCTGGTTTCATCAAATTTTTAAAGCGCTAAATATTTTCAAACTGCAGATTTTAATCGGCCTAAAACCTTTTCATAGCAAAATTTTTTGGGCGGTCTAAAACCCTGCATTTTTGCGGTCTCTGGACGCATAATCGGCCTAAAAATCCGGGTATTCATCGCTAAATTTTACTCCGAATGTGGTTTTTTTATTCGATTTTGGGGCTAAAACCGCATTTTAAGAATCCAGTTTTTACACCTAAATACCTAATTTTGGGCGGTTTTAGAAACTGGCCAAATATGCATGTTTTAGGCAAAAATTCCTAAATTAGGTTTTTGCCTAAATCCGCAAATTTTTAGCCCAAAAATCCGCAGATTTAGGGCCTGATTTTGGGGCTAAAAACCGCATTTTGGGCCAATTTTTAACCTAAATACCTAATTTTTGGGCTTAAAACAGCATGGCATTTTTATGCGCCTAAAACCGAATTTTTGGGACTAAACAGCATTTTTGGGCCTAAAAATCTTATTTTGGCCGATTTTCGGCCTAAAACCGCATTTTGGGCCGATTTGGGGCTTTAAAAACAGCATTTTTGGGGCCTGATTTTGGGGCTAAATCCGCATTTTAGGGGCCTGATTTTGGGGCTAAAACCGCATTTTTGGGGCTAAAAACGCATTTTGGGCCAATTTTTACCTAAATACCTAATTTTTGGCCTTAGAAACTGCACATTTTTTGGGCTGATTTGGGGCCCTTAAAAACAGCATTTTTTAGGCCGATTTAGCCTAAAATCCGCATTTTGGCTGATTTGGGGCATAAAACCGCATTTTGCCTGATTTTGGGGCTAAAACCGCATTTTTGGGGCCAATTTTTACCTAAATACCTAATTTTGGACTTAGAAACCGTTTTGGGCACTTTTTCGCCTAAAACCTCATTTTGGGCCAAACCACATTTTTCGCCTAAAACCGCATTTTGGGCCAAAGAAAAACTCATTTAATTTGGCCTAAAATCCGCATTTTGAAAACTGCATTTTGGCCTGATTTTGGGGCATAAAAACCGCATTTTGGCATAATTTTGGGGCAAAACCTTTAAACCCTAAAACTAATTTTCGATTAGAAACTACATTTTTGGGCAGTTTTCGCCTAAAAACTCATTTTTGGGCCTAAAACCGCAAATTATTTTCAACCCGCGCCTAAAACTCATTTTTGGGTAATAGCCGATCTGCGAAAATTTTCGAAAAACCTAAATTTTCGATTTTCAACCCGCCTGTTTCAGGGGCAAGTGTAACTGCACCTGATTTAGTAAAACCGCATCTTTGGCCTGATTTTAAAAACCGCATTTTTGCCTGATTTGGGGTACAAAACCGCATTTTTGGCCCAAGTATTTTTTGGCGAAACCCGCCGTTTCAGGGGCAAGTGTAACTCACATTGGTACACTTGTGGGTGGAATATGGGACCGATCTGCGAAAATTTTCGAAAAACCTAAATTTTCATTTTCAAGCCCGCCCTTTCAGGGGCAAGGTAACCTCACTTTGGTACACTTGTGGGTGGAATATGGACCGATCTGCGAAAATTTTCGAAAACCTAAATTTTCGATTTTCAACCCGCCGTTTCAGGGGCAAGTGTAACTCACATTGGTACACTTGTGGGTGGAATATGGGACCGATCTGCGAAAATTTTCGAAAAACCTAAATTTTCGATTTTCAACCCGCCGTTTCAGGGGCAAGTGTAACTCACATTGGTACACTTGTGGGTGGAATATGGGACCGATCTGCGAAAATTTTCGAAAAACCTAAATTTTCGATTTTCAACCCGCCGTTTCAGGGGCAAGTGTAACTCACATTGGTACACTTGTGGGTGGAATATGGGATCGATCTGCGAAAATTTTCGAAAAACCTAAATTTTCGATTTTCAACCCGCCGTTTCAGGGGCAAGTGTAACTCACATTGGTACACTTGTGGGTGGAATATGGGACCGATCTGCGAAAATTTTCGAAAAACCTAAATTTTCGATTTTCAACCCGCCGTTTCAGGGGCAAGTGTAACTCACATTGGTACACTTGTGGGTGGAATATGGGACCGATCTGCGAAAATTTTCGAAAAACCTAAATTTTCGATTTTCAACCCGCCGTTTCAGGGGCAAGTGTAACTCACATTGGTACACTTGTGGGTGGAATATGGGACCGATCTGCGAAAATTTTCGAAAAACCTAAATTTTCGATTTTCAACCAGCCCTTTCAGGGGCAAGTGTAACTCACATTGGTACACTTGTGGGTGGAATATGGGACCGATCTGCGAAAATTTTCGAAAAACCTAAATTTTCGATTTTCAACCCGCCGTTTCAGGGGCAAGTGTAACTCACATTGGTACACTTGTGGGTGGAATATGGGACCGATCTGCGAAAATTTTCGAAAAACCTAAATTTTCGATTTTCAACCCGCCGTTTCAGGGGCAAGTGTAACTCACATTGGTACACTTGTGGGTGGAATATGGGACCGATCTGCGAAAATTTTCGAAAAACCTAAATTTTCGATTTTCGCCGTTTCAGGGGCAAGTGTAACCCGCTCACATTGTACACTTGTGGGTGGAATATGGGGACCGATCTGCGAAAATTTTCGAAAAACCTAAATTTTCGATTTTCAAGTGTAACTCACATTGGTACACTTGTGGGTGGAATATGGGACCGATCTGCGAAAATTTTCGAAAACCTAAATTTTCTCGATTTTCAACCGGCCGGCCATTTCAGGGGCAAGTGTAACTCACATTGGTACACTTGTGGGTGGAATATGGGACCGATCTGCGAAAATTTTCGAAAACCTAAATTTTCGATTTTCAACCCGCCGTTTCAGGGGCAAGTGTAACTCACATTGGTACACTTGTGGGTGGAATATGGGACCGATCTGCGAAAATTTTCGAAAAACCTAAATTTTCGATTTTCAACCCGCCGTTTCAGGGGCAAGTGTAACTCACATTGGTACACTTGTGGGTGGAATATGGGATCGATCTGCGAAAATTTTCGAAAAACCTAAATTTTCGATTTTCGGCCCGCCGTTTCAGGGGCAAGTGTAACTCACATTGGTACACTTGTGGGTGGAATATGGGACCGATCTGCGAAAATTTTCGAAAAACCTAAATTTTCGATTTTCGCCCGTTGTTTCAGGGGGGCAAGTGTAACTCACATTGGTACACTTGTGGGTGGAATATGGGACCGATCTGCGAAAATTTTCGAAAAACCTAAATTTTCGATTTTCGACCCGCCGTTTCAGGGGCAAGTGTAACTCACATTGGTACACTTGTGGGTGGAATATGGGACCGATCTGCGAAAATTTTCGAAAAACCTAAATTTTCGATTTTCAACCCGCCCGCCGTTCAGGGGCAAGTGTAACTCACATTGGTACACTTGTGGGTGGAATATGGGACCGATCTGCGAAAATTTTCGAAAAACCTAAATTTTCGATTTTCGGCCCGCCGTTTCAGGGGCAAGTGTAACTCACATTGGTACACTTGTGGGTGGAATATGGGACCGATCTGCGAAAATTTTCGAAAAACCTAAATTTTCGATTTTCGGCCCGCCGTTTCAGGGGCAAGTGTAACTCACATTGGTACACTTGTGGGTGGAATATGGGACCGATCTGCGAAAATTTTCGAAAAACCTAAATTTTCGATTTTCAACCCGCCCGCCGTTTCAGGGGCAAGTGTAACTCACATTGGTACACTTGTGGGTGGAATATGGGACCGATCTGCGAAAATTTTCGAAAAACCTAAATTTTCGATTTTCAACCCGCCGTTTCAGGGGCAAGTGTAACTCACATTGGTACACTTGTGGGTGGAATATGGGACCGATCTGCGAAAATTTTCGAAAAACCTAAATTTTCGATTTTCAACCCGCCGTTTCAGGGGCAAGTGTAACTCACATTGGTACACTTGTGGGTGGAATATGGGACCGATCTGCGAAAATTTTCGAAAAACCTAAATTTTCGATTTTCAACCCGCCGTTTCAGGGGCAAGTGTAACTCACATTGGTACACTTGTGGGTGGAATATGGGACCGATCTGCGAAAATTTTCGAAAAACCTAAATTTTCGATTTTCGTAGGGGCAAGTGTAACTCACATTGGTACACTTGTGGGTGGAATATGGGACCGATCTGCGAAAATTTTCGAAAACCTAAATTTTCGATTTTCAACCCGCCTTTCAGGGGCAAGTGTAACACATTGGTACACTTGTGGGTGGAATATGGGATCGAGTTTTCGAAAACCTAAATTTTCGCCTAAAGATTTTCCAAGTGTAACACATTGGTACACTTGTGGGTGGAATATGGGATCGAGTTTTCGAAAACCTAAATTTTCGCCTAAAGATTTTCCAAGTGTAACTCACATTGGTACACTTGTGGGTGGAATATGGGACCGATAAAATTTTCGAAAACCTAAATTTTCGCATTTTCGGCCGATTTCAAAGTGTAACTCACATTTTGGGCCTCTGCGAAAATTGCATTTAAAATTTTCGAAAACCTAAATTTTCGATCCACATGATTTTGGGCCGATAAAAACCGTATTTTGGTCAGATTTTGAGGCTAAAAACCGCATTTTGGGCCAATTTTTAACCTAAATACCTAATTTTGGGCTTAGAAACCGCATTCTTGGGCCTAAAACCGAATGTTTGGGACTAAAACACGTTTTGGGCCAAAATCCAGGTTTTCCTATTTTCGGCCTAAAACCGCATTTTTGGGCCGATTTGGGCATAAAGACCGCATTTTTGGCCTGATTTTGGGGCTAAAAACCGCATTTTTGGGCACTTTTTGGCCTAAAAACAGCATTTTTGGGCTTAGAAACCGCATTTTTGGGCAGTTTTCTGCCTAAAAACCTCATTTTTGGTCCTAAAAACCTAAAAAGGCGCATTTTTGCGCCTAAAAACCGAATTTTTGGGCCAATTTTGCACCTAAAAACTCCATTTTTGGGCCAATTTTGTGCCTAATAACCACATTTTTGGTCCGATCTGGGGCATAAAAATCGCATTTTTGGCCCGATTTTTGGGGCTAAAAACCGCATTTTTGGGCCAATTTTCAGCCTAAATACCTAATTTCTGGCCCTGAAACCGCATTTTTGCGCCTGATTTTGGGGCTAAAACCGCATTTTTGGGCGGCCTAAAACAGCATTTTGGGACTAAAACCGTCCGATTTTTGCCTAAAAAGTGCATTTTTCGGCCTGAAAACCTCATTTTTGGGCCAATTTTGCACCTAAAAACCTCATTTTCGGGACTAAAAACCGTATATTTGGTCCGATTATTTGCCTAAAAAGTGCATTTTTCGGCCTGAAAACCTCATTTTTGGGCCAATTTTGCACCTAAAAACCTCATTTTCGGGACTAAAAACCGTATATTTGGTCCGATTATTTGCCTAAAAAGTGCATTTTTCGGCCTGACAACCGTCCGTCGGCCAATATTGGTAAAAAACGATCATTCTCTGAGCAATACAGAACTTTTGTAATCAGTTCTTTAACTTCACTTACTGTTTATTGTTGGGAATTGATTACGATATGAAACTGGTTGGGGGATGGTGGGGGGTGGAGATGGGGGCTCGTTAACTCTAATTATACTGCTAAAATGGTATATATATAAAGTTATACTTTGGCATTCGCCTCGTGTTGTACACGTGTCCGCAAAGTTCGCAGTGCGTCGAATCAGCCTCGGCCAACCAACGCTCAAGGCAGGACCTGTATCGAAAATATATTCTACAATGGACAATATATTTCCATATATTCTATACATAGAATATATATATATATATATATATATATATATATATTGTGGGCATTTAACGTAAATTGTCGGTGATCTGAGACGGTAGGATGGCGTGATTGTGCGGAAAGACCCTGATGATGGTGTAACAGTTACGAAACGTCAGAGAAGCGGGCCTCTAACGGCCAGGAGAGGGCCCCGGAAACCAATTAATTAATAACCCGGTAATTATTTCCACCTTGAGAAGGGCTTTTACCATTTCCTTCTGCTGTTCCGACGTTTCGGCACCGCTCACCGCCCCCGTCATCAGGATCCGACCGAAGAGTGGACTTTACACATGTATATATATATATATATATATATATATATATATATATAGAGTGGTCCAAAAAAATGTATCCACCGTTTAACAGTCAATAACTCGCAAACTAATCGGCGGAGTTGTGTCTCATTTTCGGTGAAAGTGTAGCTTAAAGTCCCAACTTGAAGAGATATCACACTGTAGGCGTTGGAAATGGTCCACCGTTAATTAAAATCCCAAGCACAAACTGCAGCACCGACTACTGACCGCACAACGTGTTCAGTCGGATATTTGCACATGTGAATGTACGATGGATAAAGTACTTAAAATACCAGTTCAAAACTGGACTTCCTTTCGTCCAATTGATAAGCCTTGCGCCAGCCACGTCTACTCGAGTACAACAAGGTACACAACTGACACAACAGAACACTGACTATCCGGCGACTGTGTCATCTGACAATACAACGCTTGTACGGCGGAACTACAACACTATAACACTACCAAAAATGGGGACAACTCCGTCAATTAGTCTGCGAGTTATTGACTTTTAAACGGTGGATACATTTTTTTGGACCACCCTCTGTATATCGGGGCCGGCAACTAAGCCATTGCGGATTTCGTCGCCGGAGATGGGGATGGCGGTTATTTTTTGTATTTTTACGCACATTTTTACATGCCAATAACTGTTCGTCGTCGGTACCAAAAAAAATCCACGAGACGCCCGGAAGAATCCTCAATTATTCAGTTGCCGGCCCGATGGTTCCAGCGACAGTCCTTCCTCGTTCATTTCGCAGGATTTCATTTTCTTTCCTTATTATGCGCCGCGCGGAGACATCAGAAAATTAAAAATCTGAATCACCTGTGTACCATCGATAGGGAGCCCTTGCACCTGCAGGGCGACAGAAGGGCCTCGTCGGCGGCGCACTCGTGGCAGATGCGGCAGATTGAGGACCTCTCTTCGGCGGCCGCCTCATCGACCTCCCTGTGTCATAAACGAAATATTAAAAATTGTCTTTTAGAATTTATTCCATCCAGAAGGGAAAAAACTAGCGGTTTTTAACAGATCGCGACGAAAAATAAAATTACCGATTGATGTACAATCAGTAATAATCCTAAAATTGTCATTGGCCGGTCTTAAGATCCTGCGTCCTTCTTCTCGTACCGTTTCAATTCGCACAATTCGGGCGGGCTTAATTTGTTGAACTTTGTCTAACTGTATGTATTTTGGGCCTATCGAAAAGTAATCGACAATTGGATAAGATGCGTTTCGGTCTTGAGCAATTCCTCAAGAGAGGTGGGAAATCGAAAATTGAGAGTTGTGTCGATAATATCGGTGAATATATATATATATAGTAGATTAATAATAGTTTCTTTTTTTTAGCGAAATAAAATAAAAATACGGGGGTAACCCTAATATTATGGTATTTTATCCGTTGGCCGATTCTTCGTGAGACAAAGTTGGTGCACAGCCAACGTCACAAAAAGAGTTTAAAAATTTTGAAAAAAAAATAAGGGACTGCATCTTGTTCAGTTCTGGCTGAATCACAAATTTTTCATCTTTTTTTTTTTGTACAAAAATTAAGATCGAAGAAAGAGAGGAAAACGTGCTCTGTTTTGAACGAATTCAGAGGATGGAGCACATTAGGCCCTTCAAAAACGCAAATTACCCTTATGATTTTGTCAGAAATTCGGCGGAATTCTACATTATTTGGCCATAAAAAGTACCAATTTCCCTGGTGTAAGTTCAACGCGTTCACAATACAGTGTTCCCTCGGCGCCACATCAGCGCTTCGAAAATATTTTCGTCAGAAAATGAAAAAAAATTGAAAAAATTCCATCGTCGTGTCGGCGGCCCAAATTGTGGAAAGGAGCGTTGCCAAAGGGCTCTCGGTCAAAGGTTCGACAATTGTCCAACGCGCCAATTGAGCGATGCGACAATTAGCGCAGAAGACGTTGAGGACGTTATATGCGGTCCAGCCCACCTGTCTTCAGTAGCGCCTGAGGCCGGAGCGGCGTTGAAATTGATGACCGCCTCCTCGATCCTGGTCTTCAGGCCGGCCGCCTCCGTGGCCAGCTCAATCCCGACGATCCTCTCCTTCAGCCGGCAACTCCCGATGACCGCCGCCGCCCCCGCCTCCTGCTCCTGCTCGTCTTCAGCTAAAGGTCGCAATCGTAAATATATTGGGAGGGGGGGAGGGGGGTTGTACATATTTTTAAGTGTATATAAGATACATTCAGCCTCCTGGCAATAACGGCCTCTATTCGGTCATCGACGACCTCCTCACCAGCGGACGTCCGACCCAGAGCAGCTCCCCCTAGTTTTTAACGGAAAAATCTCCCCCCCCCCCGAGAGCGGAATTTCGCGAACCGGTACGTCCTTAAGAAGACACCGACGTCCTTTTAGGGCTGAACTGGGTCAATTTTTGATAACGAATGTTTCGGAAAGGGCCAAATCCGTGCAAAGATGTTGGGACGTACTTATAAAAATATGTACAACGCCACTTGTCGGTGAACCCAATATATCTATATATGAATGACTATAGTAATGACACTATTCGTATTTATTTCGTAGATCTAAACCTTCTTCTTTATAGGCCGCACGTATAAATCGTACGGACGCCGTTGGACAGTAGTAGGGTTTGGACGATTGGATTAGGACGGCGTACAGACGGGGATACTACTTTGAGATATGTGCAGTGTGGGTCATGAGGTCGGAGACATATAACGGGGTGCTTTTGGTATATATTTGTGACTGCGAAGTTTGAAATTTTTTTCCTTTTCCAACCGGGTCGGCAACTAAATAATTGCGGATTCTCCTCATCTCTGGGTGTGTACACACCCTTATAACGTGCGTTTTTCGGTACTTTGGTAATAGACATTTCAGAATACTCAATTTATAGGTTTGAAGACGCGTAAACGTGTGTAAAAATACAAAAAAATAACGCCGTCTCCACTCCGGCGACGAGACCCGCAACGACTTAGTTGCCGAAACCCCCCCCCAAAGTTCCCAAATTTGGTTTCAGTCCAGCATTATCTATTAATAATCTATCATTTATATTGAAAATTATTCGTATTTTGTTGTTGGGATAAAATTGTCGCATCTTTGATTTTTACCTTTTCCATCGTCCTTGGTTAGTAGGGCCGTCGTCCGCTCGGTCTCATCTCGACCGTCCGCCATTTCAGTTCAGGCCTATTTTCGGGACAAAAGTTTTTTTTTGTTTTTTTTTAACTCTATTTATTGTACAATCGACTGTGCGCCATTTACAGGTACAATTTAGCGGTCTGTTCGATTGAAAGCCGTCCAGTGATGGTACCGGAAGGACTTCTGACTGGAATTCTTGGATTTACTGGCGGAACCCAGCACAGTTCTATTCAGTACCGCCTTTATATATTGTCAGTTTTCACGATGTCCATTTCAAAAGAGGTCTGACGACGGTGCAAATTTACGATTTATATCTGTTTTTTTTTAAGTCGGGTACGGGGTTTTTTCCCCCGTGAGTCGTGTCAGGACGAAAATTGGGTACAACGGTACAATGAAATGGTTACTGTTGAGAAATAGACTTGTTTCGGAGCGGCCGGAACGTAACGGTCTTCTAACTGCGAGGAGAAGAACAACGACCTTCGGCCGGGTCCGCCCGAAGATGGACTTTGGAAATGGGCTATGAAAATATTTTTCTACACAGGTTCGTGGTGTTTCTGTACCGGCCTATCGGCCTTAATACTTAAATATTACGGCGCCATTGATCGTGAATATTTAACAATTTTGTATTGATTTTGTCCTCTTCGTCTTCTCTCGGCCCTCCGAAACCAATTCTGTACCACCGTTAAAGTCACAGTTCGGCACTTTGGAAGGTGGATGTCGAATTGAAAAATATTTTCAATATAACCGTTTCGTTGGTCCGCTATGGTTTGAGGAATACCGTATATTTCGCGGTCTTTCTATCTCCTCTCGCTGCCCCGGTTTCGGTCTTTCGCCAGTCTTCAGTAGCGCTGTACAGCGCCGTACTTTTTCCACACGCACCGTACAAAGTGACAGCCGGGGCAGTGAGGATGCCCGAAAAACAAGCCGGAGTGTCCGACAACAGCGACTACTGAAGGTGGCGAGCGGCCGAAACCCTGTCTGGCGAAAGACCGAAACCGGGGCAGCGAGAGGAGACAGAAAGACCACGAAATATACGGTATTATTCCTCAACCCCTCGCGGACCAACAAAACAGTTATATTGAAATATTTTTCAATTCGACATTCACCTTCCAAGTGCTGAAAGTCGAATGTGTCGAGTGGAGGTCTGTTCGAAAAGTATCGGGAATTTTAGATTTACAGCTAAATAAGTAGGTTTTTTTTTGTTAGCCTCATGTTTCGTATCTAAGTTGTGCCGACAATTTCAGCCGTCGTGATCTTTTAAAGAGGCTTTTCTCGCACTTTTTTTTTTTTTTCGTCCGGTTCGTCTCCGATTTGTACCGATTCCGTGTCGAATTTTGTGCGCGAAAAACTAAAATTAAGCGCACTAAAGCGTAGCGAATGTTGACTGTTGTACGGCTTATTAAGGTGGCGAGTGGGGCAGTGCCGACAACAGCGACTACTGAAGATGGCGAGCGGCCGAAACCGGCAGCGAGAGGAGACAGAAACAACGCCACGAAATCTACGGTATTATTCCTCAACCCCTCGCGGACCACAAAACAGGTATATTAAAATATTTTTCAATTCGACATTCACCTTCCAAGACTTTAACGGTGGTATAGAATTGGTTTCGGAGGGCCGAGAAGACGAAGACAAAATCAATAACAAAATTGTTAAATATTCACGATCAATGCACCATAATATTTAAGTATATATACATGTAGCAAGGCCGATAGGCCGGTATACGTGCAGGAATCACCATTTGTATATCGTCTCATCGATGTATCGTTTGTAAAAACGGTGCATCGAAGACGGAGCTTAACGGGATCACAAAAAAGTGCAATTTTCGAAGTGTTAAAATAAATAAATAATTTTTGAAAAAAACCCAAAATACTCTCCGAACGGACCTCGTATAAACGGCGATATCGAATCCAAAAACGTATTAAACCCTCTTGTCGATAGCGCAAGCTGGTTCTGGGATAACAAACAGAAATCTAATTTTTTACTTAATAAGTTAATTTTTTACCTTTAAACACCTGAGTTGCTGCACGGAAAACCCTCCTCCCCCCCCCCCCCCCAAATTTAAACCTACAAATTTTATTGTTTTCAGTTTGTAACGCCTGTTTGAAATTGGTGAAAAATAATTAAGTTTTCACCTGTTTTCGTTGGCGATTTTCGGGGTGAAAGTGCGCGCGGGCTGCGGTCTTCAGTGCGCCCTTTCTCTGTCCCACTGTCCATTCTGAAACAGGGCGGATTATATGAGTTTTCCAGTTCTTGAAAAAAAAATTTCTTCGGCGCGGTTAAGATTATACGAAATATGACGGTAAAATATATTTCAATTCCCGGCGCACTTCATTCCCTTAAGACTCTGATGATTTCTCTAACACGGAGGGCCCGATAAAATTTTCGGTAAACGGGCGTAGATTCGGAAATAAAAATTGAATTTGACTTACAATGAAAATTTTGAAATTCACATTTTCCACGGTGTCGTCCCGAATTGACATCTGTTGTGCCTCGACAATGGAAATATTGTCAGGCCGATTATTGAACGAATGTTCCGCGAATCGATGAACGGATAAAAGGAAATATTTGAGAATATTGAATTTCTTAAATCGTCCCCGGTGGGAGAAATTTTTAAAGTTTTAACATTTTTAATTTCAGTTTAAAATACACGTTTTGTGATAGGCGAGAGGTTTATCGCGACGGCTTAAACTGTTACGACACTTTGAATTGAGAAGCGGTTTTTTCAAGGTATTTTTCATTTTATATTTAAAATTTTTTTTTCATATTGTTTCGGTCAAAATTCTGATAGTGTTCCTTTTCGTTTTCAGAGGTTGGTACTCGGCCGTCCGGAGAGACAGACACAAATGAAACATGTTTCGAGAAAATTATCACGATTTATACTGCAGTATCCGTTACTGGTATAAATTACTGATATCGGACATGAAAAAAATTAAGAAAACGTCGCTCGCATCGTCGAAGTTTGCCCAAGAGTGACAAACGGTCGGCTCACTCATATCTCCGATTTTTTACATAAACCGGTGAAGACCAAAATCTACAAGAATCTAATTAAATATTCCATCTTTCACCGACCTATTAAAAAAAAAAGTAAGTCTAAATTCTCCCATTTCGGTATCTTTCACGGTAACACGTATATACGCAGAGTACAAGTGACACGTATACAAAACGTACAGAGTGCCGAAAGCGGCCGACGCCGCTACTGGAGACGGCGGACGGCCGAAACCGGAGAAACACACGTTATTTCTGCGTTATTTTTCATTTTATATTAAAGATTTTTTTCAGATTTTTCCGCTCAAAATTCCGATAGTCACTTTCTGTTTTCAGAGGTTGGTAGTCGGCCGTTCGGAGAGACACGACTGAAACATGTTTCTCGGCGGGTTTGAAGAGGGAGGAGGTTGCAATTGTACAATTCAGTCTTATTTCGTACAAGTCGGGAATGTTCGAACCGTGAGTATTTTCAGGTTTTGTCGCTTTCAAAGGCGAACAAACATCCTCCTTACTGAAGGCCGGCCCGCCCAACCGACAGCAATAACGTCGATAATAATCTCATTTAACGTTGTTTTATAACGTTGTGGTAGGTTTGGTTATAAATCTCTGATATCATTCAGACTTTTTAGTCTCTCCCAATTTCGCTCGGTTTGTATAATTAAAAAGAGATTTTATTCTCTTCTGAATGTTTTCGGGGGCCAACTCGCAATCGATATAAATTTTGAACGAGATGTAAATATCTCATCGCCTATTATAGTCGTCGGTTGAAGTCGAAGCCTTGATATTGAAAAAAAAAAAAAGGGTTCCGACCGAATACTGTCATTCATTATGTCATCGGTTATGTGTATATTGTTCCCGATTATGTAACGCATTGATTATTTACCCGGGGGGGGTCGTCTCCGATGTATAAGCGGAATCTCGTAGGGATTCTCAGACTTTATTCTATCGCGAATATATATCGCGGAAACGGCGTATACGCGGCGTCGCCGTAATAATCGAATCCGCTGTCGACGCCGCGAATTTATCGAAATTCGTATTTATTTATTTTATTTTTTTTTATCTGCCCGTCTACCACCGTTTCAGATTCGGAGGTGGGGCGGTGTCGTGAAAGCGCGAAACGATGGATATATTGGGACGGCTGCCGTTGGAAATAGCCGAAAAGATCTTGGGCTATCTGAACGGCGAACAGTTGGCTCGGTGCTGTCGCGTTTCGGCCAAATGGCGAGAATTGGCCGACGACAATACGCTCTGGAGGAGACTCTGCCTGCGCGAATTTCCTTACGAGATCGAACAGCTGATGAGTATAATACCGCCAGGTAAAAATAATTTGCGAATTGAGCCGGCATTAATTGACCCTTTTGCGGACTGAGTTCGGCTACGGACGAGAAGTATAAGAGAAAATATTGCATTAATGTAGATATAAAAAAGGACCGTTCGCGAATTTCCTTACGAGATCGAACAGCTGACGAGTATAATACCGCCAGGTAAAAATAATTTGCGAATTGAGCCGGCATTAATTGACCCTTTTGCGGACTGAGTTCGGCCACGGACGAGCCAATTTCCTTACGAGATCGAACAGCTGATGAGTATAATACCGCCAGGTAAAAATAATTTGCGAATTGAGCCGGCATTAATTGACACTTTTGCGGACTGAGTTCGGCTACGGACGAGAAGTATATAAAAAAAAAAAACTAGTACACAAAGGGTTAAAATGTAACAATCGTATTCTCGTTAAATTTATATTTTCATAATTCTATTAATTTACTATTAATTAGGGAATTTAATCCCCGGGGTTACCGGAGAAATAGATAGTACATAGATTTATCGATAAATCATTTTCAATCTTTCAATTCCGTATCTATTTTATATACAGTTTTTTCTTACCCCATAAAGTTCAGTTTTCATATTGAAATTTCATTGTAAAGATTAATAAAAGACTGTAGGTTCGCGATGTTTCTGTCCTCTCTCGCCGGTTCGGTCTTTCGCCAGACCGTGGGTTTCGCCTTCAGTAGCGCTGTGTCAGTAGTCACTGTCAGCACTTTGGATGTTTTGGGCATCCTCACTGCAGCACTGTCACTGTGTCACATGCACTGTAGTGTCTGTCGTTTGTCAGTCGTGAGTCAAATTTGCCCCCATAATCCTATTAAAGGACCACACCATCCCCTTCCGACAATCTGACCCACGCTTAGAAAAAAAACGGATTAACAAAAAGACAAACATAATGAGAACACACACACATATATATATATATAAACGACTGACATACTGACCAAACACTACAGTACGTATGACACAGTGCAGTGAGGATGCCCTCAAAAACATCCAAAGTGCCAGACAGTGACTACTGACACAGCGCTACTGAAGACGGCGAGCGGCCGAAACCCCGGTCTAGCACAAAGACCAAACCGGCAGCGAGAGGAGACAGAAACATCACGAACCTACAGTATTATTCCAACCCCTCGCAGACCACAAAACAGGTATATCAAATTAATAAAAGATTAAAATGTGAACAATTTTTGAAATTAAATTTTTTTTACGTCCTATTAATGTATACACGTTTTTAACCCTTTGCACTCGGGACCATTCCGGATTTCGGCTACCGGCTACTCCTCGGTGTTTGGCCGATGTCACTGTCACTGCTATCGTTTCGATCTAGAAATATTGCGTTGTTCTAATAAAAAAAAAAATGAATAAATCCGTGGGTCGAAAATTTCTAATCGTTATTACTAGATCTGTTACAAAATTTACCGAGAGAACGTTCGCTCGACGCTTCAAATCGGACTCAGCTTTGAAACTCAAAACTCGCCAACATCTCTTTTATATATCTTAGTGATTTCACTGTATTTCGATTCAATGTCTTGCGCCACATTTCAAGAGAAAAGTCTCAAAAAGTTGCGCGCGGAAATAACTTCACCCCGTAATCGGTAATAAATTTTAATGTCCCACGAGAGGGGACAATGGAGTAGTGCAAAGGGTTAAAATTGTTCGAGAATTTAATTCCATCATGAAATTTTAAAAATTGCGTATCTAATTCACTTGTAATTTGTTTTATCAGTGAACGGTCCTCCTCCCCCTTCCGACGCTGCTCCGGTTCATATCGGCCCCTTAACAGTTTCTTTTTATCGAGAAATATCTCGCAGATGAAAAAAAATTGTTGTCATCGCCTGAGCGGTGTTCGGGTTGAAACCCGGTTGAGGGGGTTAATTTTCGATAGAGGGTACGGTAAGTGGAACGCGGTGTTTGGATGATGGCTCTGGCGTAACTAGGTGATGCCGGCAAGGTGGACTACAAGGGCTGTTACGCCAAGGGGTGCAAGTCGAGGCTGAAGTGGTTGGTGCACAACGATTCGCCGCAGTTGGTCATCAAGTGTCCGGTCTCTTTCGGCGTCGTCGGCAACGGCGCCGTTTTGGTCGCGCTGACCGTCGACAACAACATGCACGTCTACAGCATGGCCGCCGATCCGCCGATCCTACTGCAGACCCTTCCTCCGCTTCTGGCCACCGAACCGTCTGACCAGTTCGGCCCCAGCTGCCACATCGCTAAATACACTGACAGGTATTATTAACGCTCAGCGCAATTCATTTATCCGGTCAGAAACTCCTTTCTACCGTCCTCATCGCCCAATAGCACTCGATACGTCTATAAAAAATTTGAAAGTTAAAAATTTGCTGGGTTGACGGACTGCATTTCGCAAATTTTGTTTCTCACATATTTAATCCTATCTATTATATAATATTAGATTGTTCGCGTTTCTATTCATGTTATCCGATTCCACTCTTTACCACAAGATCCTCTTTACATATAGATTTCGTGCGGTAAAGAGTGCGATCGGAAACACGAATAACGTTAATAGAAACACGAACAATCTAATATTATAATAGATACGGCGGTTAATTTGAAACTTAAATTAAATATGTGAAATGCGGTAAAATCCCTGTTAATCTCCGAACTGTCGATGAAATTATCATCATTCGCCCAAAGCCAAGTTTATAGTTTAGATTGATATAACATTGAAATTTTTTCAATTGCGCAGACCACAAAACAGGTATTCTAAATGTTATATTTATATACGTTTCGCAGGTACGTAGTGGTGTCGATTTTCTACGGCATGTACCCGCAGTTCTGGTTCCCGTGCGCTTACTCGTGGTTCGTCTGGCGGAACGGCGAGCTGGCGTACAGCCACACCGTCTACCCGTCGGATAACGGCGATCTGGCGAAGACGTCGGGCGAGGAGGGCGTTCCCGAAGTGAGGCCGCCCGACCCCCAGAGCTGTATACACCTGTCGCTGCAGTGCATACTGGAGGACACGGCCGTATTCCAGGAGGAGGAGAGCAAGAGGATGTTCATCTGGTCGCTGCAGGGACAGCACTGTCTGTCGGTGATACGCAACTGCGAGATGGAGCCGGCTGTGGCGTTCGGCTTCAGGGGGTCGGTATAATAAATAATTATAAATCAAGTGTCAAACACTTTTATAACATACCGTTGTATAAAATACCGTAGATTCTGTCTGTTTCTCTCTCCTCTCGCCGGCTAGACAGAAACGCACGAAATCTACGAAACACTTTTATAGTTTGGGTTCGCATCTCGGGCAAATATAAATCGCGTATTATAAAACCCATCAATTAAATAAGACACGCGTGGAATTCAGAACTGCCTGGATAGGAAAAAACAATGTTATAACAATTGAGGATATTCCTCCGGTCTTTATTCGGACTTTATCGATACAGTGATACATTTTTTTTCAGTTTTGACGGTTTAAAAATTTAATTTCGGATTAAATTAGAGAAATTAATCCAAAGCGGCGAAGAGGTGATTCCGTAGATTTCGTGTGTTTCTGTCTCCTCTCGCTGGTCTTTCGCTGGGACCGGTTTTGGCCCCTTCGCCATCTTCAGTGGCGGTCTCAGTCGCATTGGACGTTTTTTTTGGCATCCTCACTGCACCGTCACTGTGTCAATTGTACTGTGTACTTGAAGACTCGTGGAGTTTGTACCTGAATTTTTGATACCGTAGTTTCTGTCTCCTCTCGCTGCTGTTTGGTCTTTTGCTAGACCGGTTTTTCGGCCCCTTCGCCATCTTCAGTAGCGCTGTGTCAGTAGTCACTGTCAGCACTTTGGATGTTGTTCGGGGGGGCATCCTCTCACTGCCCCCACTGTCACTGTACTTGTACTCTGTACTGTATATATATATGTTACCGTGAAAGACCGAAATCGGAGAATATCGACTTTGACCGGTGAATTTTCAATTGCATACCGAATAGGTCAGAGATACGACCAAACCTCAGCGAGAGGAGACAGAAACGCCACAAACCTACGGTATTCAAACCCCGCGCAGACCACAGAACAGGTACGTTAAACTAAATTTTTGATTTAATATACCCGTTTTGCGATCTGCGAGGGGTTGGAATACGGTATAAACCGTATAAAATATGCCGTAGTAAGAAATTGAATATTGCAGCGATATTCGTATTAATTTTTCGGGAATTGAGCAAACAGGAATTGAAAAAATAACAAAATGATCAGATCGGCGCACTAAGTTATGATTTATTGTAGGTTCGTGATGTTTCTATCTCCTCTCGCTGCTGTTTGGTCTTTTGCTAGACCGGTTTCGGCCGCTCGCCATCTTCAGTAGCACTGCCTCACTGCACTGTTACTTTCACTTGTACCGTTGTACTTGGCACTTTGTACTGTCGTGCGTATATACGGAGTACAAGTGAGACACAGTGACAGTGCTGTGAGGATGCCCCCGAAAAACATCCAAAGTGCCGACACAGTGACTGACACAGCGCTACTGAAGATGGCGAACGGCCGAAACCGGCGAGAGGAGACAGAAACACCGCGATATATAAAAACTGTGGTGTACAGGTTGGTCTACGTGGAGACTCCTACGTGCATACGCGTGTACGACGTTGAGGGGGCGCTGCGCCGGGTGATTCCGCACAACGTGCCGTTCCTCTCTGTCGAGCTCGTGTTCAACGCCGACTGGCTGCTCAGCCAGCGGTACAACAGGTCGGGGCTGTACATAGTCGGGTGTTGGCGCCAGAGGAGCGCCACAGCCGACGTCGTCGGTTCTGCGCCGCTCAGGCTCAAGAGCCCGGCGTCGCTGCACCCGACACTGTCCGCACTCTGCTACGTCAACCGCACCCGACAGTTCGTCTTCGAGATAGTGATGGTCGAAATACTCAGCCGCCAGTACATATGGCGGGTCAACCTCGGCGACGACCCCCCCTTCTCCAACGTGCTCGGCTACCGCGGCATACTGCGCGTCGTCGCCAACAAGTACCTCCTCTACTGCGCCAAGTCGATGAACAGCTGCCTCCTCCTGCTGGACCTTGAGGTCGGCAAGGTCGTCCGCCTGTCCAGGTACAAGGAGTCGGGCCGGATAAGCCTCGTCAGCGACAAACTGCTCATCGTCAACAGCGATCCCAACGAGGGCGATCCCGACAGCGCCAGGAAAATTTACGCTTTCGTCTAAACTTTATTTATTTTATATATCCGTTAAACAGATTTCCATATTTATAATTGTTAGCCCTAGATACACACACACACACATGCACGCACGTACACACGTAAACATTTGTCTCGTGAATATACACATTTGTCGCTGACTAACTGACTGGGGCTTCTGAGTTCTAATCGTGCCGAAACCTTCACCCAATATACAGGTTATTTACTAACTTTTATAAAAGATCACACAACACTAGGACATAATTCACGGTGTACAGTGGTTTCACCTAATCCCCCGAATACAATGTGTTATTGTAGTTATTTTCATATATATATGTTAAAATGTTGATGGGTTATTATTATGTCGGGCTGGACTGCTGTACATTGGGAATTTACTCGTTATTCCGAAGAACTATTACGGGATATACCTATAGTTTTCTCGATCTTCCGCGGCGTCTCTCCTCTCTCTCTCGCTCCTGTTCTCTCTTATTATCGGACCGGCCGTCTTCAGTAGTCATGACAGTGTTAAACGAAACAACTAAATAACAATAGAAATGAGCGTGCAGACGTGAAGCGCTTTCCAGCAAGCGCCACAGTGACCGGCGGTACACGACTACTGAGGACGGCGGACGGCCGAAAACCGGTCTCTCCGGCGCGATAAGAGACTGAAAATTGAGACTAACTACACTACACTATTCCCGAAACAGTTAGGGAATACTAACAGTGCATGTTGATTATCAGTGAGATTTCGGTAGATTATTCATTTTATTATTATTCACGCTTTGTAGTTGTATGCATGTTGATTTAGTAAACAAAGTATTTAGATTAGCACCAATTTGTGTATATATATATATATATATATATATATATATAGTCATATATTTTAGGGGATACATTTTTCATAGCGTAAGCTTTGCTGCCCTCGATCAATATATATAGTAGGGTACCCCAAAAGTAATCAACATTATTGACTTTGGAATTAATTTTATTTCGCTAAAAAGAAACTTTAATTACTAATCTACTATATATTTACCGATATTATCGCCACAACTTTCCACCGGCCAGTTTTCCGCAAATTTTTGCGATTCCCCCCCCCCCCCCCCCTCTCTTGTCGAGGAACCTCGAGACCGAAATATAAATCTTATCAAATTGTCGGTTCACTTTTGGGTACACCTGATAGAGAAGCGATGGACGGATACTGTTTTTTCGCTGACCGATTTTTATCCAATAACTGTTTGGACTACGCCGTTTATTTTTTGGTATCTCATAATTCCTGATTCTCAAGCTGGTTTATTTATCAGTATCCTTGAAACGCTCTGGTCAGGACTTTACGTTCGAAAAAGATTTATATATATATATATATATATATATTATTGGGTACCCAAAAGTAGTCGACATTTTAACTTTGGAATTAATTTTATTTTGCTCAGAATGAAACTTTAATTATTAAATCTACTATATATAATAATATGTGGTCTCTGCCACATTACTGCAATTTTCAATTCCTCTCGTTGAGGAACTCCTCGAGACCGAAATACATTGTCGATTACTTTTGGCTACACCTATATATATATATATATATATATATATATATATATATATATTTGTCTGAATAGTCGGGAAAATGGAAATTTGTTTTTTGTACGACGAAGGCAAATCGTAAGCGTTATTTGTGAATGTGCCTTGATTTTGATTTCTAGTCATTGAAAAAAGAAAATTATATATATATATATATATATATATATATATATAAATAATAAGGCGTAGAAATTAGAAAAGTCTACTTGAACTTGAATGAAATCTGTTGGAGAAACAAAAAAAAAAAGGCTTTCGTTGGCAAAGTAATCGACATTTTGACTTTGGAATTCATTTTATTTCGTTAAAAAAAAGAAACTTTAATATATTAAATCTACTATATATATATATTAACCGAAATTATCGACACAATCGATGTCTCCGCCGGCCAATTTTCCGGCAAATTTTCCCCTCTTGTTGAGGAACTCCTCGAGACCGAAATAAATCTTATGAAATTGTCGATCGCTTTCGGCCTACACCGAATATATATATTTGTATGTTTCATTACGGGCACGCTTAGTATTGTTTTCGTTCAAATTTTCGGTTTAAAAAAAAAAAGAAAAAAAGAAAAAGCGACTTTAGTCCATAAGCAGTGCCTTACGCATCGTGAATGATTTTTAATTTTTACGGCGATAATTTTTTTTTTTTAAATCGATACAGATATTTATTTAATATATAGAATTCAAGCTTTCCGGTGAAAGCAACCTTTTTGTGCGAAATATATTGTTATCGTTCACGTTTATTGAGTCGCTTCGGATGCGTTTTTATATAATTATCGAGCGTAACGATAAGTTATGTATCACTTGAAAATACTTTGATAGTTGCGCTTAAAACCGACAGTATTTGAAAAAAAATTTATTTGTATTCGGGGAACTTTACGCCCCGTATTATGAAACACCGTCGATTGATGGATACTTTGCCCGCACGTTTATTGAAAGTACTTAATTATTATTATTATTATTTATTGTCGTTATTATTATTTATAACGATTATAAAATATTATATAAACTCTAGAAGAGAGAGAGAGTCTATTAATTAAGCTCTATGAGTATTATATTGGAATACTTGTACAGTATTTGTTGATCATCGAAAATTAATTTCCTATCAATTAGCGAAATTATATGCTAAATGTTGTATTACTCTGTTTTTCACATTATATATCTCTATATATATGTATATGTATATATATATACATATGAAGTTACGAGGTTAATTTATTTTTTTATATATTTAAAAAAAAAAGGATTATATTTTTGCATATTTATAATTCGTTTTATTGTATTTACGACTGAAGAAAATTAAAAGTGTCGGGCCTTCAGTCGAGGAGAGAAAATTTTCCGGTCGAAATTTAATAACGAATATATATAATTAGATAAAATGTTGTTTTTTAAAATTAAAAAAAGAGTTTAATAATTTTATAATTAACAATTTTAATATTCGGGCCGATTTCCCCAGAGTGGGCCAAATTTTTATTAAAAACCAATTTGCAATTGGCTAACCGTTAGTTACGTCTATAGTATATATAATTTATACGGTTATTATATGCGTAACGCGCTGACGATACATACCATAAAATACCGTCGATTATTATGTTTTTTTTACCCCTCGGCGTACCGAATTTTTTCGGTAAAAATAATACCCAATTTCCGGCCAATTCGGTACAACCGAAAATATATATTCGAGCTTAGAAATTTTATTTTTATATTTTAACCGAAAAATCTAATAATAATAATAATATACTGTAATGGTGCTTGAGATTAAAGTCTAAAATTTGGCATGAAATTAATTTCAATCGCGGTACATCGAGGGGTTAATAATTCCCATAATATTCGATTACGAAAAATACATTATATATTGAATACATTCTGGTGGTTACTGTATTACGGGGTGCTCGTTTCAGTGGGTATTCCATTTGTTGTATTTTTTTGTTTTTTGTATTTTTTTCAAGTCTAAAAATGTCTATATTCACAGACTGTTCGCAGAAAGAATTTTTCCTGAATTTGTGCCAAATTGTAAGTACGTTTTAAATTCAATGTATTATAATACCGTACCTGGTACCGCGCTGCGAATAAACGATCCAAAGAGTGTAATATAATTTTATCGAAAATAAATATATTAAATATTATTCCCGAAAATGTTTTCCTCCACCGAAGATGGAAAAACTGTATCCGTCCCAATACATAAGTTTAGTCTGATATATGCATACAGTTGAAGGGATTTTGAGAGAGATAAAAATTGAAAACGGACTACTGTAAGTGGTTTTATTTGAGAATATATATATATATTTAAATTCGCTGATAATTTTTTTTTTTTTTTTTTTTTTAGATCATAAAACAAGAAATATACGGAGCAGTCAATAAATTAAAGACACAGGAGGTAAAAAAAAAACTTGTACGGAAAATAAACAAAAAAAAAATCAGATTGAAAAACAGTTTCGGTAGAAATAAATAAATGAGAGAGAAAAAAAAAATGCTATAAATATATTTTACGCACAACATCGGTCCACAATTATCAACACTATTTACACTTATAAATATCACAAAAAAAATAATAATAATTATAATAATTAATAACAGTTCCCGGATTCCTATAACAGTATAGGTCTCGGTGTTTCTCCCATTTTTTTTTTTTTTTTGCACTTTCACTTTTCACTCGGTCAAAATAAGTGATTGAAAAATAATAAATACGGAGAGTTTCGTCGCGACGCGAAACGTCCGAGTCTACCGCAGTTCGATTATACTATAATTTTCCGTCCGAGTTATTGATGTTAACGATGACCGTTTTCGAGACGCCGCGGACAACGTCCTTCCGATATTCGGAATCGGAGGTTTGATGAGGACGAGGACGAGGACGATGATGAGGACGACCTCGAGGACGACCTCTTCTGGGCGGAGGAGGGGACGCGGCGCCGTCCTCAACCAACTAGAACTGGAGTATCTGGTTGATCCAGTGTCTGAACTGGGATATCCTGGTGTAGACGCCCGGCTGGTTGGGTTCGGCGCAGCCAATTCCCCAGCTGATGACGCCGGCCAGCAGCCACCTCTTGTCCTCCCTCTGGATCACCATCGGACCGCCCGAATCGCCCTAATCGAGTTAATTACAGGTATAGAGATTGCCCTTTTATCTACTGTCCCCCCTGAGGGCCGGCGGCGTTTAAGCCAAGGATGGGTATGAGAGAGGAAAGGGACTGACGAGAGTGGATCGGGACGATAGCGACTAGGTCGACTTCGACTGTCGGGGTATGTTGAGAGGTCATTATGTATTGTTCGGTTAGAAACATACCCGGGGGGAACATTGAGGATGGTACGAAAAGGACTTTTGACTGGAATCTCTGGATGTCTCGGGTTTAAGATAATGGATGGGTAGAAGAGGAAAGGGACTGAACGAGTGGATTAGGATGAGGATAAAGACGGGAGTGGAACCCTCAGGAACCGGGATTTCAGCGACCTCTTCGACTGTCGGGGTATGTTGAGGTCATTATGTATTGTTCGGTTAGAAACATTCCCGGGGGGATCATTAAGGATGGTACGAAAAGGACTTTTGCCTGGAATCTCTAGATGTCTCGGGTTTAAGACGACGCGAAGGGGATAATGGATGGGTATGAGAGAGGAAAGGGACTGGACGAGAGTGGATCGGGACGATTTGCGACTTGGTCGACTGTCGGGGTATGTTGAGAGGTCATGGTGGATTGTTCTGCTAGAAACATACCTGGGGAGCATTGAGGATTGAGGATGTCTGGGTTTAAGGGACTGGACGAGATAGGATCGGGATGAGGGAAAGGCGGGAATTGGAACCCTCAGGAATCGGATTTGCTGTCGGGGTGTGTTGAGAGGTCATGGTGGATTGTTTTCGGTTAGAAACATACCGGGGAGCATTGAGGATGGTAGAAAAGGACTTTGACTGGAATCTCTGTATGTTCTGGGTTTAAGCCAACGCGGGGAGGGGAAATGGATGGTTAAGAGAAGAAAGGGACTGGACGAGGATAAGAGCGGGAGTGGAACCTCAGAAACCGGATTTCAGCGACCTCTTCGACTGTCGGGGTATGTTGAGGTCATTGTGGATTGTTCGGTTAGAAACATACCCGGGGGAGCATTAAGGATGGTACTGAAAAGGACTTTCGACTGGAATCTCTGGATGCGAGGATCTCGGGTCTTGTGGTCCGTCCGAGTCGCCCTAAAACCGGGATTTTACCTTTTTTACTTTTGATCAGACATACTGGGAAAGAAGATCTCCAGGGCCTGAAGGGGAAAAGGACTGAACGTGGATTGGGACGAGGAGAAAGGCGGGAGGAACCCTCAGGAACCGGATTTTGGGACTTGGTCGACTGTCGGGGTATGTTGAGAGGTCATTGTGGGATTGTCGGTTAGAAACATACCAGGGGGAGCATTGATGGTACTGGAAGGACTTTCGACTGGAATCTCTGGATGAAGGGCTGAACGAGATTCGGAGTCCGGATTTTAATTCTTTTTTTCTTTTGACCTGGAGGGGGAACTCCAGAAGGGAAGAAAGGGACTGAACGAGTCTCGGATTGGGACGAGGAGAAAGGCGGGAGTGGAACCTCAGGAACCGGATTTTGAGGACTGTCAGTATGTCGAGAGGTCATCGTGTATTGTGTTCGGTTAGAAACATGGGGAGATCATTAAGGATGGTACGAAAAGGACTTTTGACTGGAATCTCTGGATGTCTCGGGTTTAAGGGGCTGAACGAGATTGGATCGGGAAGAGGATAAAGGCGGGATTGGAACCTTCAGTAACCGGGATTTCAGCGACCTCTCCGACTGTCGGTGTATTGTCGAGAGGTCATCGTGGATTGTGGACGTCGCGAAGGACTTTCGATTGAAATCTCCGTATGTCTTGTGGCGGAACCCAGCGCATAGCTCTCTATACCTATATGTCCGTGTTAAGTATCTTCATTGTATACTGTGTCAGTCTGTTACTTAAGGTCAATTTCGACGTCCGTCCCAGTAGTGGCCCTAGAGTCCGGCTCCTGATGGAGCCCATACCCTGATGGCCGATATACCATTTGAATAGAGAGATTTTGGGAAATATTTAATTTGTTTTCCTCGCATGAATCGAATCCTCCTTTCTTCCAGCCGGCGCATATGAATATGTGCGGTATGTGCTCTATGTAGCCGGCCGCTCTGTACATAATCTCGCACACCGTGTTGTTTATTACCGGTACAGAGACTTCCTGTAGTACGCTCGGCAGTGGGCCGTCTGCACAAAATAATAAAATTTCACGATAATTTCCACAAAGGAAAGTTTGAGCTCGTTGTAGTCATTTTATTGAAACCGAAATGGACAGTCGGGCAATTGAACAAAAGTGTTAATCGAATTCGCACCCTCACTTTTTTTTACAATAAAACCGTTTAAAAGTGTATAGTATGAGATTGAATATTGTAGCGAATTCCTATTATTTTTCAGGGTTGACCTCAATCTCTCTCTCTCTCTCTCTCTCTCTCTCTCTCTCTCTCTCTCATCTCTCTCTCTCCTCTCTCTCTCTCTCTCTCCTCCGTACCTTCGTCGTAGTCTGCCCCAGCCTGTGACGTAGGCTGTCGAGCCGACGAAGTTGGTGTCGTCCTGCGGCACGCAGACAGGCAGTATGTTAAATTGACCGGCTCGTAGAACCTGAGCAGGGCCAGGTCGTACTCGAAGGTCCTCGGGTCGAACTGGGGGTGGGAGGCCACTATCTGCACCCTCCGCTCTTCGTAGCCGTAGGGTTCGTCCTCGCGCGACAGGTCGTGTTCGCCCAGCCTCAACAGCAGATCGCTGGGCGGTACGCTGGGACGGAAACAATTTCGTTCATGAAAATATACAAAAAAAAATGTATCCACCCTTCAACAGTCCATAACTCGCAGACCGATTGACGGAGCTGTGTCTCATTTTCGGTGAAATTGTAGCTTAAAGTCCCAACTTGAAGAGATATCACACACTGTAGGCGTTCCCAAGCACAAACTGCAGCACCGACTGCTGACCGCACAACGTGTTCAGTCGGATATTTGCACATGAATTGATGGATAAAGTACTTAAAATACAACTTCAAAACTGGACTTCCTTTCGTCCAATTCTAAGCCTTGCGCCGGCCACGTCTACTCGAGTACAACAAGGTGCACAACTGACACAACAGACTATCCGGCGGCTGACAAAGCGGAACAACGCAATACAACGCTTGTACGGAACTACAACACTATAAGAGTACCAAAAATGAGACAATTCCGTCGATTAGTCTGCGAGTTATTGACTCTTAAACGGTGGATACATTTTTTTGGACCACTCCGTTTGGACAACAGGTGGCGTTGTACATATCATCTGAGTGCGTCGCGACGTCGCAGGACGTCGGCTATGACCGAATAAAGGCCGCTATTGGACAAAGGACATTGCGGCGGAGAAGCTGACTGTATCTTATTACCTTAATTCGAAAACCATCCACATGTTGAGGCGCAATTAAAAAATATGTACAACGCCACTTGTTATATTCAGCAATTACTTGATTGCCCGCTCAATATATTGTATATATACAGGTAAACCGATATGGACGGTGCAGGTGAAGTTAGAGTGCATAGAGAGGTAGCCTGACAGGCGTCCTGGGACCCCCGACAGTGATTCACCGCTACTGAAGACGGCGGCGAGCGGCCGAAACCGGTCCGGCGAAAGGGACATTTATCTTAGAAGCCAATTTTAGAAGCGTATGAATGAAATGTGGCGGTACTCACTTTTCGACGCAGTGGGCTGCTGTGATGGCCCAGTTTTCGTTGAGCAGAGCTGCGCCGCACTTGTGCAGGTAGGTCGAAGTGCGCCACTGCTCCTCAGCGATATCTGGAGAGGGCAATAAAAAAGAAAAATTTTTTAACAACATTGCAAC